>JAMPIV010014473.1:0-237931 GCA_024509875.1 Oreohelix idahoensis
ATATATAATTACATTTGAAATATCAACAATGAAAAAAAATATACCAGCCCCGTCCACCAGGCAGACCATTCAATAATAAGAGCATCTACTCCAAGCGTCACATCTAAATATTACCCAATTTGCACTAAGTCAAACACATGCTATTCCTACAGTACTATCCAATGAGCTAATATGATCTATGGGACACAATCAAATAAGATTAACGACATTAATATCTCAACCAAATTACTCGTTATTTATGAAAAACGAACATAGATCTTTAACGACTTTAGGATTTAAATACAGTATCTTACAATTTTACAATTTAATCCCAAATTCTGCAACCATTTTACCTACGTGGTTATCTGATATGCATCCTAAAACAGAAAAAGACTCACCTCATAATTAACTTGGATGACAATATATTACAAGATTATTCATAAAATATTTCAACCCCTTGAGGAACCTGGTCCCTAATACCTACCTCGACACACCTTACTATCATAGACAGTTGCACAATTTCTAATACTGATGCAAAGAAAAAAAAGAATCCAAACCTTCAGACAAATGCTATCTGTGAAAAGCAAGCTTTTAAAATATATCTGATAATAAAAAGAACATGTACCAAGGGCAGACACTTATATTTGTTGTAAATGTTTTTTAAACACAGTGAATCCTTATTCAAATTCTTGATTCTCAATACAATGTTGGTTGAGTTCTTACATTTTTGTTACACAGTGATTCTCAAATTCTTGATTCTCATCACGTTACTCCAAAGGTTCTCTACGTTTTTTTAGCACGAATCTTACGTTCTTGAAACAGTGATTCTCACGTTTTTTAGTATGTTTGTTGTTTGAAACATACAATTTAATAACTGTGTATGAGTGACGTGAACAGAAATTTACGCGTGATGTTTTTTGTGCGGGTCATTGATCTGGTTTCAAACCAGGTCGGGGTCTTTTTTCCTGTCCATACGTTATGATAACGTTTTTATCGACCAAAACCATGACGAAGCGCTTGCGCGGGAACTATTTTCTGAAACAGTATCTCTACACAACAACCAATCTGGCTCCATCACGAAATTCATACGCTCGGACTACTTTTATTGGAAAGTCATTGTCTTAATCACGAATTGTTTTAGACATGTCTCATTCTTTAACCAGACCTGGACCGGTGAGCGTCTCTGAAAAAACGTTGTGAAAGCCTTCTCATATCAAACTTCTGAAAAAGCAACAGTTCACCACCAAACGTATGTTATTCTGTTTTTATTCGTATTTTGTGTTAAATATCTCTGGTCTTTAAGAGATATATGTCTGTGTCTTTTTAATGGTATTCTGTGGAAAAATATCTGGGTATGTGTTTGTGTTTTCATTTTTTTTTTTCCTAGGGGTATTTTCTTAACAATCAGAGACTGGAAGAAAACCCTATGCAAAGTTCTAAATGTAAACTCGGTATATGTATATGTGTGTATTCGCTTTTTCGCTAGCCATTGTTGGTAAAGGCTGTTTCAAAGTTAATATGTCTAGACTAATAGGTATTTTAATAATAGTTATTTGTTAAATTCTTACATGTGTGTATGGTTTAGCTAAGTTAAGAATTATCCGACTTATTTTTTATGTGGTGGGTATAGTAGTGAGAAAAATTCCTTAGTTTAAACCTTATCTACGTTTCTCGTCTATTGTTAAACTCGTGCGAAAGCAAATTATATTTGGGTTTTGAAAAATTATCCGTGATACTTACAACTTGTAATACTTTCTGATAACAACACTCTAAACTTGTATAGACTAATAGTCTATTTCAAATACTTGCTTGGATGTAGCGCAAAGATGTTTGGGTAGATCGATAAATTGATTTGATTCCACAACACACGCGCTCGAGTCGTATTTCTGTACTCACAAGCTGTTTCTATAAAGAACTTCTCATAGTAACTACAAACATATTACGTTAAAAATAACTAAGGACCCGAGTCACTACAAACTACCTAACCAGCCAGTGAAAATTGGACAACCTAATAGTTTAGAAAATAGCGTATTTTGGCTTTTAAAACAATACTAAACTACACACGGGAAAAAGATAGAGATAATACAATCAACATATTACATTAAGTCACCTTGGTGTAACCATGATTGAAACTAACATACACTTTAATAAATACTTATATTTTCGTTATTTTAAAAAAGGACAGGTCAACTCGGTACTCGCGAACGGGCTGAGTTTTAAATCCATATCTTTGCTTCCACAGCGCGCGCGCGCGTGGACCATTCTGATATGTTAAACAAAATTATTTCCTTTAATAACAGACTAAACAATAAGACTAGTTATAAGGAAGAGTAGGTAGGCGTGTGTATACCTATATGTCTGTGTTTTATTTATCTGTTTATTCTCTCTCTCTTTCTCTCTTCCTCTCTCTCTCTTTCTCTCTCTCTCTTTCTCGCTTTCTCTCTCTCTCTCTCTCTCTCTCTCTCTCTCTCTCTCTCTCATTGCATGTATTTAATTTTATTTATGTGTGCTTAACGTCTTTTTGTTCATCTTTTCACAGATGGAGTCAATTCAACGACGGGGCTATGCCTGTTTACACTGCCAGTCTGTTTTCAAGCGAGGTCATGATCTCACTCGGCATATGGCTACAGCACACGACCGCCACAATCATGAGTGCGCTTTCTGTGGTTTAGTATTTACCAGACCTGATACGCTGAAACGTCACATAGAGAATAAACACGGGTCCGGCTCAGCACAAACAGACACATCAGTGGCACAAACCAACATAATATGTAGCAGATGTGGGGAGACTTTCACCCGCCGTGCCGACCTATTGCGACACAGCAAGAGCAGGCACTCGCTGACTCTACTAGTATGTGAGGTCTGCAATAAAAACTTTACCCACCTTGACAATTTGCGCATCCACAAAAAACACCAACACACCTCTTCAACAGCAGCAGACACCGCAGCAACACCGCAGAACCCACCAATACCACCGCACCATAATGACCGCGCCCTATCATCAGGTGTAACAACAGACTCAACGTACCAACAGACACCACCAACCGGTGCCATAACAGACTCAGTATCTATGGCGCCCTCTACCACCACAACAACTTCCACACTACCAAGAGCCCTCTATTCAACAAGTCCCACCCCATCTCACCCACCAAAAACAGGTCAGACCAAGAAACGCCCCATGACCAATACCCAACCCCATATAAAAAAACCCCGCTTGACGTCTGAAGAAGACAGTTTAGGTGACTTACCAGCTGACATTAAAGAAATATATACACAGAATTGGAGTGCGATTAAAAACACATACAAACAACCACAAATATTTATCGACTTTCACTTTTTTCCATAATAGCCAAAGAATTGAATGGGAAAGTCTTTTGCTTCCTGTCTTTACACAACAGACAAAACGATTCAAGATTAACTTCAGTCACCACGTAGTTTTGAGACACAGAGAAACACACGAATTACGCTTATTTCATGCCTCAAATAATAATAGTTGTGTGTTAGACCAACCCCACTTAGTCAAAAATCTTACAGATTTCAAATCTTTTGTCTCAAACTTACACGACAGCGATATTATCACAAACGCACAATTAAACAGACCCAATACAAAATATTATGTTGAAGCAATCCCGTCCACATCCTTCTATCTATATCATATTCAAGACCACTCAATCGCTTGAACAAACACCACAACAAAGTAGACAAACACACTTTTTTAGACGTCCTCAACACACAACAAGCACAGGGTGGGAAAATATCTGATTCAGAGCACACAATTCCTCCATCTACACCTACGAACAACACCGCAACGCCCTATCTTACTTTTACATAAAACGACAGGTACATCCCGACAACGTCACCACATCACCCCTCAACATTTAAACTGTCTGTACACACAGATACCACATACACATAAAATATTTCTTACGACGTGACGACAATGTGACGACAATGTGACGACACATATCGCTCAAGGTCTGGCCTGCAACTGTGATATTTTTATTGTATATTTTGAACATACGTCTTCCAATATAAATATGTGATAATTGTAAAATGTTTGATAACGTTACCATGTACACTATATAATTATATATTCATTTGATAAAAAATTACTGTATAATGTACATTTTGTAAATAAATCTGTGAAAATGTATTACGTTAAAAAATACTATATATTACCATGTATGTTTTTGCTACTTCAAAAACACTATTGAATATAAAATAAAAACTATATTAACTAAAACGCTTTTTTGTTACCTATATCGTCTAACTGTTTGTCTAAATGTACGTCTAATTGTTCGTATAAATGTTGTAAAATATATATAACTGTTCGTCTAAATGTTTGTATGTCTAACTGTATAAATATCGTCTAATTGTTCGTATAAATGTTGTAAAATATATATAACTGTTCGTCTAAATGTTTGTATGTCTAACTGTATAAATATCGTCTAATTGTTTGTCTAAATATAACGTATACATAGCGTCTTCCTATTGTCTAAATATATCTCCCTATTATATGTATATATCGTCTAACTGTTCGTATAACTGTTGTAAAATATGTCTATATGTAAAATAAACAATACACAACAATACCGTGACGCACTTTCGATGGTAGACCTAGTACAGGTCTCTAACACTTCGCTCCCATATATATATATACAACAATTAAAATACACGCACACAAAAACCCATACCCCAACACACCCCACTATACATCGTCATCCTCCCCCTCGCACAAAAACAATACCCGCTTCCTTAAAAAATCCATTAGTAACCCAACATTATCGATTTTTATATTTTCCTCTTTAACTCAAGTATTCTTTTAAAAGAGATCATTAACTATATACTTCTATCTAACACTTCACTCCTGCATCATACATACAACCCCCAGCTACACCCCAGCACACACCCATGAGGCATCACCGCCAGCCAAAAAGCAATACCCGTTCCCTTAAAAAACCCCTTAGTAACCTAAGCCGCCGTCACCACAGATGCATCCTGACAACGTCACCACATATCCGTATATATGAATGTATATATGTGTATATATATGTCTAAACAAACACACCAATACACTACCAACACAATACTTCACACAAAAATCCACCCTAACCCACCCCGCCAGCTACATCGTCACCCACGCCAGCCCAAAAAAGGCACTTCAAAAACCCTCTTAGTAACCCAACATTATCGATTTTTTAAATTTTCCGTCATTATCGATTTTTTATATATATTGTCTAAGTATTTTGTATAAACAAACACCATTATCGTATATTACTATATAAAAAGTCATACGTCTGATCGTCAGAGGAAGCCTCGCCGCTAAAATATATCGCTATATAAAAAGTCATGCGCCGCCGCCTGAATCCTAACCGTTTCAAAATATATCGCTATATAAAAGTCATGCGCCGCCGCCTGAATCCTAACCGTTTCAAAATATACCGCTATATAAAAGTCATGCGCCGCCGCCTGAAACGCCGCCTGAAATCGATCGAGTTTTTTGCTATATAAAAGTCACACGCCACCGCCTGAATCCTAACCGTTTTGCGCATTGTATACTACTCAAATTGCCCAAGAAGAGAGATCTTGCAGACTGCAATAATTGGAGAGGAATAACTCTTCTCTCAGTTCCCAGCAAAATACTAGGCAGGATAATTATACAGAGAATTTCAAAAGCAGTAGACCACAAACTGAGGAAAGAACAAGCAGGATTTAGAAAGAACAGAAGATGTGTAGATCATATATTTACCCTCAGGAACATTATAGAGCAGTGCTCAGAATGGCAAAGACAGCTGTACATTAATTTCGTTGATTTTGAAAAGGCTTTTGACAGTATACATAGGGACAGTTTATGGAAAATACTGAGGACTTTTGGAATTTCAAGCTGCGTAGTGTCAATCATGAAAAGCCTCTATGCCAACTTTACGTGTAGCGTTGGGCAGAGCAACCTAACCTTTGAGGTGGAGACAGGAGTACGACAGGGATGCCCCTTATCAACCACTCTATTTATAACAGTCATAGACTGGGTGATGCGCCAGACAACAGAGGGCAGTCCAAGAGGAATAAGATGGACTACATTTTCTACATTGGAAGATCTGGAATATGCAGATGACATTGCACTACTAGCACATTCACATCAACACATCCAGGAAAAAACGGATAGACTTAATAAGTATAGCCAGCAGGTGGGCTTGAACATGAATCTAAAGAAGACAGAGGTCAAGACGCTCAATGTGAGCAACCCTGAGCACATGTCAGTAAGGAATCAGCAACTGGAACAGACAGACACCTTCACATACCTAGGATGCATAGTAACACCTAGACCTAGACGACGGTGGACCCAGGACATCACAGAGAATCTGAACTTGTCTTTGGCTGATGCAGGTCGACTTGCCCAGAATCGTGATGCGTTCAGAGCAGCTGTAATGGAGACAACGTTCTGGAAAGAATACGTCACATGATGATGATAGTAACACCAGACGGCGGAGCAAGCAAAGACATCAACAACAGAATGAAGAAAACAAGAACAGCCTTTTTTAGTCTAAACAACATCTGGAAGTCCTCTCAGTACAGCACAAGCACACAATTTAGATTATATCAGAGTTGTGTGCTTTCTGTGCTTCTCTATGGTGCGGAATGCTGGAGAGTTAGAGAGAAGGAAATGTCGAAATTGTCCTCTTTTCACACAACATGCCTAAGAATCTTTTGGCCGAATACCATCACCAACCAAGATCTGCTTACTCGGAGCAAGCAAGAGGACATGCACACCATCATAGCTGGCAGGCGCTGGAGCTGGGTTGGCCATGTCCTCAGAAGAGACCCGATGCCATCACAAGAACAGCTATGCTATGGACCCCTGAAGGAAAACGAAAGATAGACCGACCAAAAACAACTTGGCGGAGGACTGAGATGCAAAGAATGAACCAGAGTTGGGGCACTGTACGAAGGATGGCCACCGACCGAGCAAAGTGGAATCAATTTGTTGCTGCCCTACAAGACGCCACCAGGCGTGATGGCCACTGACTGCTTAGACGGCTAAGGATCAAAGAAGAAGAAGAAAAAGATTATATATATATATATATATATATATATATATATATATATATATATATATATATATATATATATATATATATATATATATATATATATATATATATATATATATATATATATATATACACACAGACAATCACCCGATTTTATGCTGTTCGATTAGCACTTTTTCGATATAAAGTGGTTCGTATTTTATACCATATTTGTGTTATACGCATAAAACACCTTTCGCTAATCGTGAGCCACTATCTGAAGAGGATCTTGTAGACTTGGAACAGCAGTGAGCACTCGAGTATCATGAAGAGGAAAATCCCCATCGACGCCAGCTCCTTGACGTGGAGATGGGGCTCAAGTACAGCCATCAGCGGCCGAAAAACCAAGACTGGCCAGGCCGTCCTACACTCGAGCAAGACCACAGTCTGCCCTAGCAAGTCAAGGTGCTGAAGACGGAGGCAACCAGCCAAGGGGCGCACCACAGCAATCAGGATGCCACGCATACACGCAATGGAAATATGTCTATATCTACAAAACGTTATGGCACTCGCACTGTGACGGACACCCAGGTGTCGTAGATTTTTCGATAGGAGTATTAAGACTTAGGTTCGGTCCCTTCTGAATAGATTAGAATATGTGATATACACAGTGAGAGTAGTAAAAAGAAATAGATTTTCCCAAGAGTGCAGTGGTAGCGAATCAAATAGAGCTGTCCCCTGAAAACAAGAATCTTCTCTCTCTCTCGGGCCTATCTTCTACGACAGATATATAAGAGTCAGACAGACTATTGACAACATATGTTACTATGTATGAACATACCACTCACGTGCACACCCCTTCCAGTGACAACAGTTAGACACACAGACGTGGGAAAACTATAACAATACTTATGTAAATATTCTAGAACGAGCTGGCCAACACGCTGATTAGTTCCAGAGAGATTTTATTTATCATCTATAAAATCTTCTCACAACACCAAAACAAAAAAAAAATACATCAAGGAAAACATATGCACATAGTCATACAATATCAAGAAAATGCTACAAGGGTGATAGCCCCGCTATGATCTTAACTCTAGGTTTAGCCCACAGCCCCGTTAGGATGACAGATGATGGCCCAAAGAGTTATAGATGCATGTGGTTAGGGTCTAATATTGTCCCCCTTTGAAGGTATAGACTGACTTTGACAGCAGTATCTATTCTAACGTAACACGTTACTTAAGCAGCAAATCTCGCCTAAGAAAAAAACACATATAACAAATGAGGGTATTATACAACGAACCTCCTTCCGTCACTTTCACTCGATTCTTTCATCAGGGCCCTGATATACTTACAATCGGGTTGTGGTTTCGCCGGCTGACGCTAATTTTGGACACTCACACTTTTTATCTGTTACTGTCGTTTACTGAAACCGATCCCAGCTCTGCAGATTTGTTTGTTGGTTTCATTAAAATGGATCTGGGGAGCGTCTGCTTCAGGCGATAGTTATTTCAGACTAAAGTTAATGTCACTTGACTCCCGAGGTAAGAATTAGGCTTAAACGGGCACAAAATGTCAGAACTTGAAGTTTCCCTTAATTAGGAAGATGACCGGTGGACAACCTCTCTCAAAACAGAAAATCTTGGTTCCCCACTCACTTGTCAACAATGTCGGAAAGTTTATGTCATAGAATGTAATTATTCTCGCCGCCAGGCAGAAAATTTACGTAGAGTTTATGGAAGAAATTAAGATCTGGTTCACAGGCCCAGTATTGATCATTACAGTCTTTGAAAAAAAAAAAAACCCGTTAGTGGGATATAGTATTTCTGTCTAACTTGCACCGTCAGATCAGTGTTACTTGAGAAACCCACGTGGTTCAAAATAAGGACTGTCTATTTCTTCACAATTATGAACTCTTATTAAATGCTGGTAAAGTTCGGGTCACCCCCAGTATTTCACTGTATAAAAAGAAAAGCACATATAAATCATTTTCATATTTTGTACCCAATATAACTTACATTTAAAACAGCAAGCCTACAGCTTGACTTATATTTAAACTTCCGGTGAAATAAGTTATATAAAATCGATCATCAGGAATTTAGGAATATGGTGCGTATTCCGTCACTATTCACTGATGTCGCATCTAGCATTTATAAGTTTGATATAAAATATTATCGACTGAGTATTAGCCGTTAAATTAAATTCCTTATAGCTACTAGATTGTTAAGCTTAGACATATTATTTATTCGGCTTTCCACTGTATGCGTCACTAGAAAATAATACAGACTTATAAATTATTCACTCAGTTCAAAAGAAACTAGTTAAAATGAAATGAGCGATTTAACGCTTTAAACACTTTAAACACTACACACAATACTAGACATATAATATTAATATACCTCAAGCACAGCACTACGATGTCACAACGAAACTAAGAGATATCACTTATAAATTTAAGTGTTCTAGAACGAAGTGCCCACGTCTACTGTAAAATGTAGAATGAGTGAAGTGAGTTACAAACTCGGACCAATATCTTAAAATTAGACAAAGGGCCCCAACTCTTTCGCCAAGCGAAATTATCTCCCCTTCTCTTACACCCTGCGTCAGCTTCCCTCATGTCGTAACAGCCATCAGTGACCGAGAGTACGAGTGAGTTGCAAATCCCAGACAGCCTGTCTCCAGTGCGGAGCGATTTTTCACACTACGCCGGGTTTTTCTAACGAAAAACCTCATGCGTTTCTGCAAACTGTAGACAGCTGTCTGTCTGCCATGCCCCGATGGAGCGAATTCTCACACCCCCCGCCCGGGGACACTGGTCAGTCAGCGCTCTGACCGGGGAAACTGCAGACGTATGTCTGGCGAGAACGGTATATTCACAGCTATGGTTCGACCGGCAGAGACTGACATCTATGTAATAGAATTACGTATCCCAGTATGAGAAAAAACACAAGGTACAGTTTGAGAATACTGAAGAAAATATTTTTCGCAACACGAGTGATGCGAAAAATACAGGAAAACAAGTACGGAAAGATGATAAAATAAAAGGATTTGGGTGAGAGAATAGGAAGAAGATGTAGGTAATTTAATGATATAAAGACCTACGTGACACCAGGCAGACGCAGTGCCGGGCCCTCTGCCTCAAAAGGGCCCAACCCCTACTACTGGGGGTCCTTCTCAATTGCCCCGTGGAGCCAGGAGGCATGAGAATAGAGCTACTGCCCAAGCAAAGCAAAGACCACTTAAAATAATGCACTGGAATGCTGAAGGCGTCAACAGTAAAAAAGATGGCTACAGCAAAAAACTAGAGCTCGAAAATATCTTGAATGAAGAGCAAGTAAATGTATGCTGCTTGCAAGAAACCCACCTCAACAAAGACACAGCCTTCAAAATCAGAGGCTACCAGTGCTACCGATCCGACCGAATAGACAGGCGAAAGAGTGGAATACTGACACTGGTGAGGAATAACATCAGTGCATGTCAGCTTGAAACATATATGGAGGGGGCGGAATACCAGATGCTTCATCTCAGGACAGAAAGTACAGAATTCCACCTGCTCAACTACTACTGTCCGAGTGACCGCCCACTGGCACTAGACACAATCCCAGCAAAAGAAAGACTGATTGTGTGCAGAGACTTCAACAGCCACTCACAGAGCTGGGGCTATGATCACATGGACAGGAGAGGTGATGAGCTTGAAAACTGGCAGGATGACAATGGGCTTATCCTGATTAACCAGCCAATCGACCCACCAACCTTCTACTCGAGATCATGGCACACCACCTCTACACCAGACCTGGCATTCCACTCACCAGGCCTGGAGTGGAACACCACACGTGTTGTAGGGAAACAACTTGGAGGCAGCGACCAACTGCCAGTCTTCCTAATTGTGGAAAATGAACTTGTCAAGGAGAGCAGCACTCTCTCTAGGTGGAACTACAAGAAGGCAGACTGGACAATGTACCAGCACCGTACTAGTATACTGGCTAGAGATCTGACTGTAGACAAGGACATCAATAAGTTAGTCGATGAATTCAGCAGATGCATATTACAGGCTGCTCGTGAAACAATACCTAGATGGGCTCGTAAGCACTACAAACCATATTGGAATAGTGAACTAGAGCAACTGCACAACGACGTGGAAACATCTCGAAAGCAGGCAGAGACCAGTCCATGCCAAGAACACCACAATAACTACCAGCAAGCTAAGGCCAAATTCCAAAGGGCCAAGTTGCAGGCCAGGCGGAGAAGCTGGAAGGAGAAAACAGAGTCCTTGAACTTCGAAAGAGATACAAGGAAACTGTGGAAGCTGGTAAAACAACTTAATGATGAGGGTACAGGGAGAAACTCAAAGATTGTACTGTACAAAGATGGAAACATCCTCATGGGAAAACAGGCAGCTGATCACTTTGCAGACTCCTTTGCCAAAGACCAACATCGAAGTAAGCCCAGAGAAGCAACAGGACACTCGTGAGAAACAACAATACGCAGGACGAGATGGAACCATACCTGAAGTTATGGAGGCACCAATCACACTCAGAGAACTGGAGCTTGCAATATCCAAATTGAAAATGAGAAAGTCGCCAGGAGTTGATGGAGTGTCCAATGAAATGATTAAGAACTTGGGAACCGCAGCAAAAAAAAAAAAGCTGCTGCAGATCTTCAATATCTGTTGGAACTCAGGCAGAGTTCCACAGACCTGGAGGGAAACAATCATGATACCACTCCTAAAACCAGGAAAAGACAGTTCCACTGCCTCCAGCTACAGACCAATCAGCCTTACAAGCTGTCTCTGCAAAACTAAGGAACGTATCATCAACCTCAGGCTACAGTGGTACCTTGAAAGTGAAAACCTTATTGTACCACAGCAGGCGGGCTTTAGGCGGAGTTACTCTACCGAAGATCAGGCAACTTACCTTTCCCAAGAGATTGAGGATGCGTTCCAAGATAAGAAACTGGAACTAGCAGCATGGATAGGTCTAAGGAAAGCATTTGACAAGGTTTGGAAGGAAGGGCTTCTGAAGAAACTGAGAAACTGTAGAGTGAATGGTAGGATGTACAAATGGGTGAAAGCATACTTGCATAACAGAAGAGCCCGAGTACAAATAGATGGCCTCAAGAGTAAGAAAATTCTACTGCGTCATGGCGTCCCTCAGGGAGGGGTTCTGTCCCCCACACTTTTCCTAGTCTACATCAATGACCTGGTTGCTGAACTACCACATGGAATGAAAGTGGCAATGTACGCTGATGACCTGGTAATATGGTGCACAGATGAGCATGCAACAGTGGCCACCAAACTGCTACACAGAGATCTAGATGCCTTAACCTCGTGCGCAAATAGATGGTGTGTCAGCATCAACACAGACAAGTGCAGCACTACGCTCTTCACCCTCTCTCCCAAACAAAAAGCTGGTGTCATCAAGATAAATGAAGAGCTCCTGAGAGAAGATAAACACCCACCTATCTCGGAGTTACATTCGATGATATGCTGACATGGAAGCAGCATATCAACAAGGCAGCAACAAAGGCCAGGAGGAAGTTAGCCATCCTGAGAAAACTAAGTGGAACCACATGGGGAGCCAGCGGGAAAATACCTAGTAAAGTTTACCAGCAGGGCATACGACCAAACCTGGAATATGGGTCAGCTGCATGGTGTCCAGCATCAAACACCACATTACAAGAGCTAGATAAGGTGCAAAATCAGGCGCTTAGGGTCATCACAGGGGCAATGAAATCAACGCCTATAGTAGAGTTATAGAAAATGGGGAGGATACAAGCACTGCGAGAACGCAGAGACACGAAAGTGCTAACACAGGCAGAAAAGTTCCTCTGTATGCCAAGCCATCCAATGAAGGACAGATTCCAAAACCTAGCAATGGGGCGATTGAAAAGAAGCAGCTTCATCCACCAGGCCAAACCATTTTGTAGACAAACCTCAGACCTGCCTGAAGTTGACAGCCCCCTAAAGTCTGTGCCAGAACAAACCCCTTGGAGAGAAGAGCCTGGACTACCAATACACATCCAGACAAAAGTGAAAGGAATATTCGACAGGGATGAACAGAACAGCGTGCAACGTAGGACAGTCACTCTCGGTTTCCTGGAAGATGAATACCCACAGGACCTCTGGGTCCGAGTATACACGGATGGGTCAGCACAGAATGCAGTCAAGAATGGAGGAGCAGGAGTGTACATAGAATACCCAAACAACACTAGGGATACGGTCAGAGTACCAACGGGGAAATTCTATAACAACTATGATGCAGAAATCCAGGCAATCAAGGTGGCAACTGAGAAACTGTTGAACACCAATCTCGGTCCACAGCCTGTGGTATTCCTGACAGATGCAAGATCAGCACTCCAAGCACTTCAGTCCAGAAAATTGCCAGGTATACAAGCCCTACTTTCTGAACTGTGCAACCAGTACAGGGCCGCCATGCAATGGATACCGTCTCATTGTGGAATACCAGGAAACGAGAGAGCAGACCGACTGGCTAAAGAAGGTGCTGCAGACGAGCAACCGGATGTACCAGTTACATACCATCAGAAGAAAAAGATGATCAAATCAATCAGAAAGCCACCAACACCAAAGCAGGATGATTACCAAGCTATGAACAGATCAGAACAAATTGTCATTCTGCGCCTCAGAACAGGACACAACCGACTCCGCAGCCACATGTATACAAAATTCAAGATTGGCAATTCAGCCATGTGTACATGTGGACAGGCACCCCAGACTGCGGAGCACGTACTTCAAGATTGCCCCGAATATGATATATTGAGGCAAACCCACTGGCCCAGAGAAACAACACTGGAAGCACAACTATACGGACCTCTGTATGAACTACAAAAGACAGTTAAGTTTATACAAGAAACAACATTGCAAATATAGACAATATATTTCAAGCGAACGAAAGAAGAAGAAGAAATGAAGAGGAAAATGAATCAAAGCAGACTAAGGCATTTACAACAGTAAACCTTAACGAGATTTTCAAACTTCAGAATGCATTAATTGCTGGCAGAATGAAGCATGACCCCAAAAATGGAATGCAGCTCTACGGCAATCCATTACATAAAACAAGATCTAACTTGCTTCATGGTGCTTATTGAAGAGCAAAAGAAGGTGACAAAGCAAAGCAAGCTAGATTCGTATTTTTTAATGTCTCGTCGAATATCTTCTGCCTCCATTGACCATACAGCCGTACTTTCTACCTCTGGATGTAGAACAACTTTTTAACCCCTACAAAACCTTCTGCTAGCCAGTCGTCTGATGATGACGGTTGCCTCGCTGTGACAACTGTATCCACCGCAAGCGACGACAGTCGCATCGATTAAAATCCTACATTTTGTTTATATTTTTGTAAGTACAGTACATACATAATATTTATTTTGTGTTCAAAATGTCTGATAATTATATGTAGCTAATAAATTATGTTGACTATTTATTTATGGGTTTTTCCCCACTTTTTACTTAATTTTGATACAGCTTTCTGCACCTCGGGAACGAATTCATTTGATTTCTATAAATTCTTATGGGAAATACATTTTCGTTTAGCGCACAAGTTTTCAAGAACAAATTAACAGCGCTTTGTATCGCTTGGGAGCCGCGGTAGCATGGTGGTTAGTGCACTGGCTTCCTAGCTCAGTGGCTATGGTTCGATCCCCAGATGAGGTGGGATTTTTTTAGGCCGCAAACGGCTCCTGGGTCGACCCAGCCCCAACTGGGTACCAGAGCAACTCTGGGAAGGTTAAGGCGGCCGGCGTGATGTTGACCACGTCACCCCTAGTGTGCCGATGGTCAAGAAAATATGGGCCTAACACCATATTCCCTATATGCCTCAATGGGCGTGTAACGGGATCCTTTTATATATCGCTTCCATTTGCTCATCACTAGAAGTCAAAGTATGAATGTCTTCTGTTCCTTCACGTTATTGTTGATCATAATCGACGTCATTGCGCTCCAGGCAAGCTCAAGGGTGCTCAGTCTCGCTCAGCAAATGTAGAAGGGTATGAATGCTAATTATTCCTGTTGCGCGCGCTAGTTGTATACACGCCGAATGCATTTTCTCAAACGTCCATCCTTGCTGGTCTTACGTTTGATGCCAAATTCCAGCAGTCTTAGCCTTGGTGATTCATCGATTGCAATGTAAGTCTCTAACATGCATTAGTTTCTCTCAGTATCTCTCCCTTATCCATATCCAATGCACCTTATATGGATGCCATTGAAGCTAGTCAGTCGGCTCTTTCATTGCCACGTACCCCTGCGTGACCAAGACAGCAGAACCACACTAGTTCCACAAGACTCGGGGCTTCTATGGAGGTTTTCCATTCATGCCGCAGCCATCCACTTTGGACCTTTCGAAGCATGGATTGTGAGTCTGGTACAATAACTGCTCCTATTAATGAAGTCTCAGACAACCACTTTAAGGCTTCAGTAGCTGTCTCTACCTCCATTCTCCTGCTGGAGGTTGCTATCGTGTAAGTCCCGCTATGTTCATCGACGATTCTGCAATTTACTCTGGCAGAGAAGCCCCCACCCTGATTTCTCACCCATCAGTGTACACAATGTCATCATCATTCCCAGCATGACCATTTGTCAGATGATCAAGGCTGATGATGACTTGCTGGTAGTTCGTCCAGTTCTCACCTGACTTACATCACTCTTCGTCCTTGACTATATTTTCAAATCTAACTGGCAGCAATCCAGGTATGTGCCGCATCGTTGCGATTGGAGTATCCCGCGTGCACGTGCAACCCAAGACTATACGCATCCCTTCATTTTGAATATGCATCCCTTCATTTTGAATGTGCATCCCTTAAGTTTGTATGCGTTCCAGTCGTTCACATTGTGATATTGATAGCGTGAGTATTCCCAGGCCATACGCGATTACAGACGTGACCAGCTGATGATACTGGAGAAACAGTAGTCTCTGCTCTAGGTGCGCTGCGGCCATTGGTTTTAGGGCTGCCAGACCTCTACTGCACTTCTGTATGATGTGATCAACATGGTGCTCATACGAAAGCTCGATGCAAGTAGGCATATTTAGAGTTATCCTTATATAACAACCAGCTATGCACAATACTATACTATACATATGTGGAAGTGAACCTCTGTGAGGCTAATTACACCAAGTTGTTGCTTTTGTTGAGTTTATCCACATGGTTCAGGTTTCTGAAGGAGTATTATGGCATTGCTGGGGAAAGTCAAAACGCTTACATATTCCGAGCAGGCTGATAAGATACGTGAAGTATGTCATTATGAAATCCATTAACAAGTTTCCAGTCAGTCTTTCTAACAAGACGGGAGATTTTTGCTCGTTCATCCCGAAACCAAGCGATTTGAGCTCAAAACTTGAATTTGATCCAGATTGGGAATATGACATCACAAAGTATGAAATAACGCACATCACATGCGTTTACGCTATATTAACTGAACAGCTGGCAACATGTGCGGCCCATCTTCAGCGTGACGAAACAGCACGTAATATGTCATATCATCATTGTCTTGTCTGTGATCCACTATCTCTGAACATTAGCTCTTGGTGATAATACCATCATGATGGTGTATTACTCGCAAATTGAATAAACATTCTCCCATCCAGAGCACATGTTCACGACACCCGTACAAAACCTACTGTGATGATGGTCTTTATTCCATATAGCTAGCATAGCTTGTCTTATTTTGTACTTTCTTTCAGGCTGCAAATTCTGGCTTTTCATGTCTATAGTGTACAATTCCACGTTTTTTCATTTCTCTTTTTACGCTTACGTATTCCAGGGACTTGTGGACGTAAGTTACTTGTATTAGTTTGATTTATTGTATCTTTATTTCATTTACTGTAATTAAAATTAAAGTGATAAATATCGAGGTGTTGTCACGTGCTGGCCTTCAAAGCATGTATACACTGCTTAGACAGCGCAGACTACGCTGGCTTGGCCATGTCCGCCGCATGGAAGATGGTCGCATCCCCAAAGAGATCTTCTACGGACAACTGGCAGATGGCAAAAGAACAGTTGGGCGACCGCAGCTGAGGTTCACAGATGTGTGCAAGAGAGACATGAGGACACTGGACATAAATCAGCAACCTGGGAGGATGTTAATTGTTAATGTTATTCAAAATCGACCTCTCTGCATTCCGGGCAAACCCATAGGTGCTCAGTCTCCCTCAGCAAGTGTCAAAGAGTATGAATGCTAACAGTACCTGTAGCATGCTGGTTGTACACACGATGGATGCATCCTCTCTCACGTCCATTTCTGCTAGTTTCACGATTGATGCCAAACTACAACAGCCTTGTTGATTCATCAATTGCAGTGTCATTATCCAGCAGGCGATCATTAATAGCCCTTAGTATCTCTCCCTTATCCGTATCCAGTGTCCCCACTATGAGTGCTCTCGAGGCCAGTTTTGAGAGATTAAAAGAGTCCATAGACAAGCAACTGAGAGATGAACAAGCAGGTTTTCGACAAAACAGATCCTGTACAGACCAGATAGCCACATTCAGAATAATAGTTGAACAAAGTCTGAAATGGAATTCACCGCTATACATCGGATTCGTGGACTATGAAAAGGCATTTGACAGTGTAGACGGAGAATCACTGGAAATTGATGAGGCATTTTGGAGTTCCCATGAAGATCATTTGATGAATTTAGTTATTTTGTATACTGTGCTTTGTTCATTTCTCAGTGCTGCCTCTTCTGCCTGTCTTGCAAGATCGTCTAGGAAATTCCTTTTGTTGGCTCGGGTTTGGCGTTTAACTTCCTTGTCCAGCTGACTGTACTGTTCGCTATATAGTTGCTTTAACCTGGAGGACTTCGCTTCTGTTTTCTTTCTTTTCATTTCCTTTCTCAGTGTTATGGTGTTTAATGTTTCTGGTGTTATCCAGTCTTGCTTCTTCCTTTCCTGGAATCCCAAGCATGATTTGCTGCTTTCTTTTATATTGTTGAAATGGTGTTGAAATTCTGGTCTATATCATCAGTCAATGTCTTTTCTTGACTTTTGGCAAATTGATATCGTTTCTTTGTCAGCCGCAAAAGCTTTTCTGGTAAGGGGGTCCTTCAATTTGCTGATGTCAAACCTTTTCTGTGTAGTTACAATTGGTCCAGCCCTTCTTAGTTTCACTTTCAGTTTTGCTACTACTAAATGGTGATCACTTCCCACATCTGCACCTCTTCTTACCTTCACATCTTGTAATGCATGTCTCCATCTACCGTTAATCATGATGTGGTCTATCTGGTTTCTGTCCCGACCATTTGGTGATTCCCATGTTAATTTGTGAATTTCTTTATGTGGGAAAAGTGTTCCTCCAATGACCAGGTTGTTAATACTACAGAAACTTATTAATTTATTTCCATTTTCGTTTGTTGTTCCGCTGCCGCATTTCCCCATTACTCTTTCATTATATGTATTGTGTGTACCAACTTTCGCATTGAGGTCTCCCATTACTATAATAAGATCATATCTAGATGTGTCTTCCATTTCTTTCTGCAGTTGTTGATAGAATTCATCCTTCACCTCTTCATCGCTGTCATTCGTTGTCCTCTTTTCACACAACATGCCTAAGAAAAATTCACCGAATCTTTTGGCCGAATACCATCACCAACCAAGATCTGCTTGCTCGGAGCAAGCAAGAGGACATGCACACCATCATAGCTGGCAGACGCTGGAGCTGTGTTGGCCATTCCTCAGAAGAGACCCCGATGCCATCACAAGAACAGCTATTCTTTGGACCCCTGAAGGAAAACGAAAGAGAGGCCGACCAAAAACAACCTGGCGGAGGACTGTGGAGGCTGAGATGCAAAGAATGAACCAGAGTTGGGGCACTGTATGAAGGATGGCCGTCGACCGAGCAAAGTGGAATCAATTTGTTGTTGCCCTACAAGACGCCACTAGGCGTGATGGCCACTGACTGCTTTGACAGTCGGCGGCTAAGGATCAAAGAAGAAGAATGAAGATCATTAACTTAATAAAGAAGACCTATGAAGATATGACGTGCAGAGTTCTTCATGAAGGACAACTTACAGAACCGTTTAGGATTAGAACGGGAGTGAGACGGGGTGCCTCATGTCTCCATTTCTTTTCTTACTAGCAATAGATTGGTTTATGAAAACATCGACATCACACAACAGAAATGAAATCCAGTGGAATCTGACTAAACAGCTTGATGATCTGGATTTTGCAGATGACTTGGCTCTTCTGTGCCATAACCATAATCAGATGCAAGAGAAAATGAAAATTCTGGATGAGAGGTCGCAACAAGTGGGCCTGAAAATACACAGGGAAAAGAGAAAGATTTTGAGAATAAATGCAAGAAATGATAACAAGGTTGAACTTGAAGAAACACCGCTAAAGGATGTAGATTTGTACACATATCTTGGCAGTAATATAGACAAAGTTGGAGGGACAGACAGTGATATCAAAATAAGAATACAAAAAGCAAGAGGAGCTTTCATTGCATTGGGAAACATATGGAGAACAAGAGAAATCAAGTCCAACATGAAAATCTTCTTCTTCTTCCTCGTTCGTCCTGAAAAGGACGGTGGTTGCGTTGTGTCTGTTTACGCCTGTGATATCTGCACCTTTCGGTCGACACATTCGACTTCTGCACGGCATTTTTTAGGACCGGGTTTGCCTTCCCATTGCGATCCACACTCGCTCAGCCAGACTGCACTGCTGCAGACTGTTTCCAGGACCATCACGTGGAGGTGGAGTGCGGTCTTGACCAGCTCTGATTCGCTGGTCCTGACGCAGGCAGTCAAGCTATGAGTCGCTGACTGCGTTCTCTATTGCTGCGTCTTTGGGTCCCCAACATGAAAATAAGAATCTTCAACTCAAATGTGAAGTCAGTCCTTTTGTATGGCTCTGAGACATGGAGAGCAACAAAAACAACAACCAAAAAGCTTCATACTTTTATAAACGGGTGCTTGCGTAGAATAGAAGGACTGAAATGGTAAGACAAAGTCACAAATGTGGAATTGATGACAAGAACCAGACAAGTGCCAGTGGAACAAGAGTTGAAAAGAAGATGCTGGCAATGGATAGGACACACAATGAGGAAACCTGTTGATAGCATTACAAGGCAGTCCTTGTTCTGGAATCCACAGGGAAAGAGAGGCAGAGGTAGACCAAAAAACACACGGAGAAGAGAAATGAATACAGAGATGAAAATGATGAGGAAAACATGGAAAGAACTTGAGCGGATGGCACGGGACAGGAGGACTGGGCATGTGTTTGTTGAAGGCCTATGCCCCTTGGGGCACGTACCCCTGCATGACCAGGACAGTAGATCCACACCAGTTCTTCAAGACTTGAGGATTCTATTGATGTTTTCCATTCCTGCCGCAGCCATCAGTTCTGAACTTTCTGAAGCATGGCTTGAGAGTCTGACAATATAACTGCCCTGGTTGATGGAGTTTCAGACAACCACCTCAGGACAGTAGATCCACACCAGTTCTTCAAGACTTGAGGATTCTATTGATGTTTTCCATTCCTGCCGCAGCCATCAGTTCTGAACTTTCTGAAGCATGGCTTGAGAGTCTGACAATATAACTGCCCTGTTGATGGAGTTTCAGACAACCACCTCAGTGCTGCAGTAACTGCCTCTAGTTCCATTCTCATGTTTATTACAAATAAGGGAGGGAAACCTGAGGCCTGTAAACAGTAAATTAATATGAAATTAATATGAAACAAATATAAAGGTATGTTATCAGGCACTCGCAGGAAATAAAGAAGTAGAACACCAGACAACAGAAAAACAACAGACATGAGTGGCTTACCCAGGATTTGAACACTGGACCTTCCGTGCGACAACCCCGCCTAGCCATGCAAGCGAATCACACTATCCGCTCTGCCATCTACGCATCATCAAAAAATGATGTTTCAATGGCAGGTCAATAGTGCGAACCACAATACACGACACCAGAAGTCCTCCATGGGCAGTTCAGCCTATTAATGACGCAATCACTTCTGTTGTATTTCTATCAAGCAGTATAGGCCGAATCCAACAAGACCCTTAGGACCTTAATACTGTGTCCAGTAAATGATAGTAGACTAGAACAGTGAGAACAGGATAGTGGGTAGGTTTGGTATTGTACAAACATTTATTACAAATAAGGGAGGGAAACCTGAGGCCTGTAAACAGTAAATTAATATGATCTGATAACATACCTTTATATTTGTTTCATATTAATTTCATATTAATTCCATTCTCATGTTGAAGGTTGTTGCCATGTAGGCTCCACTCTGTTCAGCGACGACCCTGCCCTTTATTCTCGCAGAGAAGCCCCATCCTGATTTCTCACCATGCACTACAGACCCATCAGTGTACACAATGGCGTCACCATCCCCAGCATGATCACTTATCAGCTGATTAATCTCCAGCTCTGCTTTTCCATTCCCCCCAAGATCTGCACTCTCTGCCAAGGCTAATGATGACCTGCTGGTAGTTTATAGTTCTCCCCTGACTTACTCCACTCTTCCCCTTATGTGCTGATATTGAAATCGCTCACCATATTTATAATGGCTGTGTCATGTCGGAGGATGACGCTGCCGATCGCACCAAGTGGCAATGCTATGTGCAGTGCCACCTCAGAATGGGTGAAAAGAAAGCATCGAAAGGAGCACCAGGAAAATAAGCAGCTGAGGGCTGTCACCGCGGGCGCATTCCCATAATCAGTTATGACTGAAGGGGCTATATTAAAATTTTAAATATTTTAAACGTTTTTTTTTATGAATTTCTTTGGTTCTATATGTTCAAAATACTTTTAAAACTGAATTTATGTGGTGATACCATTCTGTTAATGTATTAGTCAAATTACCATGAATTTCAAATAGTTCAATAGCAAATCTGAATGGTTTCCTAAGAACTTTTATCATCTCCTGTGCATTCCTGATTTTCCTGTATTGTCATCCTGCTCAGCAGAGTTCACTGGCTTTCATAAGATGCCAAACCAGTCTTAATAATCCACTCTTTTTTGCTTTCACTGCTTAAAACTTTCCACTGTGGTCGAAAATAGAATGTATGCTGAAATGATTATAGTCCGTTCGGAAATTCGTGCCCACAGAAAGTGTCAATTTTCTCCAAAACTGTTTGTTGTATGGACATGAATTTTTGCATGCAGTCTTAGATTTTCCATGCAGTTATTAATATATTTTTTGCCCTTACAAAACTCATGTCATGTTCGAATTTTCTTCTTTACGTTATATAAAAAACTCTTACTGTTGTCTGGGTTAATTTTTCTTAGTTTTACAGGAAAGTTACAAGAAAAACAAAAATATTTTAACATAAACAAACTTCACAGTTTGCACACACAAAAAAGACAGCAATTTTAAAGAAATGACTCAACAACGGAACTGTGGAGATAGAATTTTAATTATATTTGACACTCTTTTTCACATCACTGCTGATAATAATAATATAAAAACAAAAGGGAGGGGGCTAACAAAGTTGATCACAGTCTATGTGGACCATTTCAATGTAAAAAAAGGGGGCTATAAATTCTGAAGAAAAAAAACCACTGAAACAAGCACACCCAGCTCTGCATACAACTCACAAACCAACAATCTATGCAATCTCAATAATAACATAAATTTATTTCCTAGGTAAATATAATACCGGAGGAATAAACAAATTTACCAACCATTTCTAGGTTGCTCTAACCGCACTATGACACAAATATGCCCATCTAAAGCTATTCACTGGTAAATGCAACAATTTTAAACATTACAGCATCAAATTTAGTTCCACACATTTTCACAAGACAGTTCAAGAAAGGAGAACAAATCAAAGCAAGAAGACAGTGGATACTGCAGAGATTCATAAGTGTGTGCTTAGCTATTTTAACAGAATAAAAGACATGATATGCATTTGCTGTGGACTTCGACAAATTGTGGCTAAAAAGCAACATTAGAATTTAGCCCTCTGACCTTGTAACAATATGGCCAGACACTGGCATTATATAACATCGCTGGATTATTGTGGTATTCTTGTTTACCCATACAGACTGGCTATCACCCTGTGTTAGATAGAAATGACATCCATAAGGGGAGGAGTTTTCCTTACACTCGCCTTTATAGCACGACAGAAATGTTAAAAAAAAACCATAATGCCAATTTCTTTACCCAGGTGAAAGATGTTACTTCAGTCCTTGCCTGTGATGTTAATTTTCTGCCACTTACTGACTTATTCCAGAGCAATGGGATTCCATAATTCTGAATAATGCAATATGCATTAACACTTGCTGACCAGCAATCCAGAGCATTACTGTCTCCCATTACCAAGGGTGTTTGCAGATTTCTTTAAAAATAACTCTTCTTTTTTGGAAAATTCATAAAAAATTTAAAAACAGATATAGGGCATTGAAATTTTCAGAGCACCATAATGAATGGTTGCTACATCCGAAAAACTTATTTTATGGAAATTGGTCACATGATGATGGCGGCCATCTTGAATTTATGTGGCTATTTATAGAAATTTCAGGTGATGTTTTAAAACCATAATCTTTTTCCAGATTTTAGTGAATCTGTTCAATGTCAAGGCAATAAAATGTTAGGGACATGGATGGCAACAAATAAAATAAGCTTGATTGACATACTGATTTAACGATTGACCACGTATTTCAATATGAAAGGCTAACGACAATTGCGAATAAAATGCAAAAAAAATTTAATTGTATTTGTCTTTTTTGATTGGATTCTGTGTCTGTGGCATCTGACAATGAGTGTTTTTGAATGTTTGAGTAGTTAAGTACCTCTAGTTGGAGTCTGAGCTGCTTCCTTCATTAATTGAGGTTAAAGTTGTAGCTGTAGGCCTCTGCTAGAGTCTTTGTCGTGAACGTTGATAATCCTCGACTGTGTGGTATAACTTGAAGCAGGGTATCAGGCATAGCGGTACATTGCAATCTGGGCAGTACATGCAAGTCTGGCTTCTTTTCCCTGCAGCCTTACACACTATACAGTCTCGTTTGTGCCTTGCCCTTTCATATTTGTCAATGAAGTGGCGCTCAGTAAGTCGTGTTGTTGTGACTTGTGGTTTTGAAGGTGTCACATTGCGTCGAAGAATAGCAGGTTCAATAAGAGTGAGACTGACATCCTGCCTGAACCTCTTTGCGTTGATCTTTTTTGTACAGTTGGCAGTGTTGTAGGTTACGTGCCCATTGTCTAGGGCAGTTTCAACTAAGAAATGATGCACTGGCTTCTGAAATGTTCTGCCCTCAAGAACTCCTCTTTTTCTCTGTCTTGTCTATAATATCATTGCAGTGAACAGTAGATATAAGGTTAAATCTTTTCGTATCATGCCAGGTGACTGCCGCGTGCCTTTATCTTCTGTTGCACAAAACACAGAATGATTTGCCTTTTTCAATTTGAGTTGCTTTTTCTTCAGTGCTTCAGGAAAATGCTTCCTATTCTCAACTACTTTTCCAAATGCACAAATCTGAATTTCTTTCAGTTGAAATAAAGCTGTGGGGCTGAATACAAACTGCCGCAGTAGAGAATATGTCTTGTTGCCTATCCATCAAAATCTTTCACAACTCTGGAAGTTACCCCAATACAACCTTCATCATTTTCCTTACCAGTATCAATTTTCAATTTCATGCAGTATTATGTTTTAGCATCAGTGAGAGCAGATAGTTTGAATCCACACTTTGTGGGTTTTGCTGGCAGGTAGTGCTTGAAATATATTCCTCCCTGTGTGCTGAGCGAGGTGGTTTTCTCATTACCTATTCACTTCGTCAGTGATCAGATCTATGGCAGTGTCAGAATATAAAAGTTTGTAAAAATCAATGAACTTGAATTCTGTTGTATCTGCCTTGATCCCTTGTTGTTCTTCATATGGAGGAAGAATGTCAAGCTCAATAAGTTCATTCTGAGCAAGCTGTCTCCATTTCCAAGGATTATTTTGATGTGCAGTCCGGCTATGGCCCATTGTGCCACCCCCATCTCCTGCTTCAGGCCTACCTACATCACCTCCAGTTTCGTTGTTGCTACTATCACTAGTGTTATTATTCAGTGTTCCATCTCTACTTAGCCATGCATTATTACTTTCAGCCCCAGTTTCGTTGCCAGAGTCAGAATCAACTCTCTTATAAGTCAGGTTTTCGTCATCACTCATGAAGAAAACAATGAATGGGCTCTTGTACTAAACATTAATCAAATTTTTGCTACTAACATCGCTAAACGATATTAATCGTGGGCGCAGCCATTTTGGAAGGCTGCAAATACCCGGATGTGGCTTATTTCGTAAAACTATTAATACGGCTGACTTGTCCCTTTCTTAGTCTTACTATTTCGACTCTCGTCGAATTTGGTCAGCAAGGGTATGTAGCGGAACTCGACGATCATCGAACTTGGTCAGCAAAGTGTTAAGCACTGACTACAGGGTCAGATCCTGTCCTTTGACATCCAGCCCCTGGGGTAAAGTTACAAAACTAACAAGCATTACATGGCATGTATTTGGTATCAATTTTGAAACAGTTATCTAGCTATATAGTCTTTCAAAAACTTACTGACATCCAACCAGAGACAAAACAGCTGTTACATAACCAGAGAGCATCTTCACAAATCTTAATGCGCTCAATAAACTACAAGAGTCACCTAGCATATAATGCATGAGAACAATAACTAAATACCACAAGCATATTTACTATCTATAGTCAGATGTTTCACATCTCACTGATAAATTATTTTTAAAGCATGCCATTCTTGTAGCCAAACCTGTGACATTCTTTCACTGTAACTGGCATTTATCAACTGACCACTAGGGATGAGTTTAAATCTGAAGCAAAAATCTAATGAAAGCATCACTGTCTTCCAAATCTTTGTAATAATTGAGCAAGATCCAGCAGAATGATGCCGCTGTGCCAATAATAACAATGAGGGTGAATAGCAAGTGTTTGCACAAGTACAACGCTGTTAAGAGCCACAGAAATCATGGTCAGTGTGTGGCACTATTATTTGCGTTTTTGATATTGAAGAGGATGTTACCAGTTGTCACAGATGGAAAAAAAAGATACAATTTATGCAATTAAAAATCGGAGGCGATGGATGCAGATTTCTCTTGGCTTATATTATGTAAAAGAACAGACCCTTTTATTGTATTATCTAAACAGAATGGGAAAAATATTTAAATCTGTCACTATGGAAAAAACAATACACCTGCTCGAGTTATAAAAAAATGCCTTTACCATTTAAAAAAACAATCAGGTGTGAAATCTATTTCCCAGGTGGGCAATAGGATTCTGAGTCATGCCACAGGTTCGGCTAATTTCATGATTTATTCACCACATTCCTAACTACTTAGATTAAAGGGAACAATTCTGAAATTCATTGAAATTACTTTATTCCAGCATTATTCTTGCTTACAGAGCCAAATACAAATCAAGGAAGATAATGATTTAAACAAAAATCAATGTGAAACCCTGCAATCTTTCTGTCTGACCAACTGGTCAAAATCTGACTGAATGTCTGTATTTCTAGGCCTTTTAGAATTATATATTTCAAATTTGCAAATGTGTCAATTGGTGAACGTATTGCCCATCTCTGATCTATCCTGTCAATTGATTTAATGTGTAAAATTACAGCAGTCAATAAAACTGACTTTTATACGTATTCAGCCAAAAAATGCAATACAACACTGTAAATAGTAAACTGTCTACAACAAATAGTAATCACTGCCAGCAAATAAAAGATCATGCAAAAAATACAAGTTCTGATTCACATTTAAACATGTTTAAAAATACTTAAATTGGTCTTCCCAGATATACTTTATTTTCACCACACTCTTCAAGTGTTGTGATCGAAAGGAATCCAAGTTTGGCATAGAAATCTACCATAAACTTATCACCAATATTTAGTTCACAGTGGGCACCTTTAGAACCACTGCTTTTTAGGGCAGACAAGACACATGCCAAGAGACGGCGCGGAAGAGCTGGATCCTCAACACGACTTGGAAGAATGTCCAGACGAAGCACTGAAGGATACACAGAGTAAATTTCTTCAGAAATGGATCTTGGCTCCGTGTGGAAACTCTGAATAATCTCCTGGGGGGGGGGTTAAAAGTCAGACTATGTGAAAAACAAATAAATTATCTTGCCAGTTAGACATTCTAAGGATGAAGAAAAGAATGACAATGTGATGAAAATTATGGATGAATGAAACATGCAAAAATTATTGGTTGTACTGCATCTATGCATTATGACAAAATAATTTCTTTCACATCAGTCATATGGATGCAAAGGAATTGACAAGGCTTGTACATGAATTCCAGAGATAGACTGAAATACGTAAATACAAAGCATTCCTGGAAAAAGGCAACCTTCAAGTTCTTGTGTAGCTGGCCTATAATCAGGGATCAAGTAACCAAAACTGAGTGGTATAACATCACAATTACCAATGTGGTAGAACATGCTGAGAACCCAGCATTGCACACTAAGTTTGGGGGTATCACTTGAGCCCTGGATATAACTCTAGCTTTTACCTAGTCGAATGCATGCTAGTGAATCCTGCAATGGATAGATGGTATGTGAGAAGAGTTAGAAGCGTCTCTTTGTAGGATGTGAGAATTTCTTGGGAGAGCCTAGTTTTGTGGCCTAGCATATGTGGAAAGCACAGTATGCTGCCCCCTTATAGATTAAAACAAAATATGACTAAATGCATTCTGAGCCAGGATAAAACACCTGGAAAATAGACTGGAGCTCATGACTTCAACACAACATATTGCATAATGTCAGAAAATCTTTAATCTATAAGGTAGATAATGACAAGGAGAAAAAACAATCTTTCCATCCAATGACCATGAACAACAATTCTGTAAAAACATTTAGCACAGACCAGCGATACAAAAAGTCTACTACCAGGAACATGAACATCCTAAGAACTGCTCAGAATGATAACAACATTCATATTGAAGTTCCCCAGGAAATCATTGGTGCAGGAAATACAAAGACTTATGAGACTAGTAAGAAATGACATTTCAGCAAAAGTAATAAATAATTCCAATGGTTGGGACATTGATAAACAATAGGCCCTCTATTGTTTCAAGGGAAACAGATGCACCATGTTTATTGGCTATTACTGTTATCCAGGGCAGATTTTAAATGGAGAGGAAAACTGGTTGCCCTTTAAACAATTGGAATTTCCTAAACACAGCAAACATGATGACCTATTGAAAATGTTAAAGGGCGATAAGCACAGTTGGTATTAAACTTACTTCTGCAGGAGAGTAGCTGTCTTTATTCTCAGGAATGGGATATTTTGCACACATGGCAGGTAACCAAGACATTATACTCTTTTTGGCGAGATCCTTGGCATCAAGGGCACCTATGACATACCCACACACTCCAACCTCATCCTCTACGACAAAACCATACTCAGGACTAAGATTCAAAATCTTGCCTATCAACCTGTGGAGGTGATACAAAGTGTTTAATCGAATCATGAATTAAGATACACTGCAGACATTCCAAAAAGTACAAACCACGAAACTGTGGTCTCCTCTTTCATTAAAAAAATAAAGGAATGCATTATTTCAATATTACTGCAATATTTCTAAGTGAAACAAAAAGAGACAGAAAGAGAATGTACAAAATAAACGGAATGTTTTTAAATTTAAGATTTTGAAAAGAAATTTAGATTAAAATATTCACATCTGAAAAAAAAGTGGGGGGGTGGGGGGCCGCGCCCATGAACCACGAGCACACATTTAAAAAAAAAAAAAGAGTTAAGAACTGGGCACAAAGGCCTATCAAACATCCTGCCCTTCCATTCCCTCATCTGGTAACCGATTTTAAGGCAAACAATCCCTTAAGTGAATTAAATTGTGACACCTACTGACTCTAAGACAGCTATTTTCAAAGTAAAAAAAATCACGTCATGAAGTGCTGTCTCTACGTGGACTGATTGCTTTAATCATTAATGGATCTCCAATATTTTCTCTCTTGCCTTTTTAACGCTCTCTGACAGACCATTTTCTCTTCATTTCTTCCCATTTTCAGCGCTGTGGTCCATTGCCTTTAAACATTCCTTCAATATGCAGTTTTCAAATAAGTGCCACTCTCTCTTGCATGTGTGTGTGTGTTCTGAGACGACATAGATAAAATAGACCCCAATGCCTTCCCCAGTCATGTGTAACATGAGTTTGTGCATGGGTCTGAAAATGTCACCATGCTAAGCACAGTTCTACAGAAACCACCATTTCAAGAGCATACGAAGTACTTTGGTGCAGGTTTCATGCAATGTGATTATAACTTGAACTGTAATGATGATACTTACTTAGTCGTTCCCCTTCTATCGTGAGGTGTAGAGGTGTGGAAGAGAGAGCACCAGACTATCTGTAATGATGATCCCATTTTCAATTAGGAGCAAAAAGGAATAAGAAGCAGCAGCAGCAGTTTTTTTCCATTTCATTCATTCGTTACCTTTCAGCACAGGCCATCACCAATCACAGACAAGTCCTCCTATCATGTGCCATCAGCTCAAGGTCTATTCATGTCTTCCTCATAATTTTCATTTTGGTCTCGTTCTCAGACATCGGTAGACTAAGAGGTGAGGAGACGATCACTGTCGTTGAGTAAGACACACACAGAGGAAGCCAGCTGATAGCGTTAAAAAGCAATCCTTGTTCTGGATTCACCAGGGTAAGAGAAATAGAAGCAGACCTAAACACGCACACAGAACAGAATTGGAGATGGACATGAAAGGGATAAAAGTCAAACAAACAGTTTAAAGCTTGTATTATATTTTCTCTTTAAGTAAAGAATGGCTCTCTTTATGTGTAAGGTTTTTTTCTGTCATCTCAGATAAGGATTCATTTTCATGCAAAGCTTCATCCTAAAGTATATTGCTCAACGATGAATCTGAGACCAGCACATTGTTTGGTCCCATAAATACCATATATACTATGATGGCCTTAGTTATCAAATGCATTAGATGACAATTCCCTATGAGATGACACCCCCCCCTTAAAAAAAAAATTCCAATGTTCAACACTAGATAGACATATTTCACATTTTCTAGGCATGTTATGGGAAAAGCTTAAGTGGAATAAATTGAGACAACAGGAGAAACTGATGGCAAAAAGAGACAGAAGATACAAAGAGAAACAATAGGTAAAGAAAGGTGCACAGGTCTTATCTGACCTTATGCAGATATCAGATCGTCTTCTCTGTGGAAGGCCCTGAGGAATGAAAACGTATCGTGGGTTCATCGTTCTAAAAAACAAGATATATGGTTTGCATACTTGTCTCCTATAAGCTGTGGGTTATCAGGAAAGACATCTGTTCCATCCATGCCATCATCATATGTCTTGAGACAAATGTGGTACAAAGCATCCTTCAAAGACAAACAAATGAAAATCAGCTTCTGACCATCAATCAACTTAACCCATGTCCATCTAACACAAAGATATACCATTTAATTATATAAATTTAACACCAAGACAGAGGTTTTGATGCTGATATTTGTGTGTGTGTGAGAGAGAAAGGGATATATAAAGGAAGGAAAACAAAACATATAATACATTAACTGCTTCTTCTTCTTCTTTGATACTTAGCCGCAGACTGTCAAAGCAGTCAGTGGCCATCACGCCTGTTAGCGTCTTGTAGGGCAGCAACAAATTGCTTCCACTTTGTTCAGTCGGCGGCCATCCTTCGTACAGTGCCCCAACTCTGGTTCATTCTTTGTATCTCAGCCTCCACAGTTCTCCGCCAAGTTGTATTTGGCCGGTCTCTCTTTCGCTTTCCTTCGGGGGTCCATAGCATAGCTGTTCTTGTAATGGCAACAGGGTCCCTTCTGAGGACGTGGCCAACCCAACCCCAGCATCTGCCAGCTATGATGGTGTGCATGTCCTCTAGGTTACTCCGAATAAGTAGTTCTTGGTTGGTGGTGGTATTCGGCAAAAAGATTCAGTGAATTTTCCTTAGGCACATTGTGTGGAAAGAGGACAGTTTCGACATTTCCTTCTGTTACTCTCCAGCATTCCGCACCACAGAGAAGCACAGAAAGTACACAGCTCTCATATAATCTTAATTTGGTGTTTGTGCTGTACTGGGAAGACTTCCAGATGTTGTTGAGACTAACAAAGGCTGTTCTCGCTTTATTCATTCTGTTGCGATTGTCCTTGCTTGTTCCGCCGTCTGGTGTTATTATGCATCCTAAGTATGCTAATGTGACTGTCTGTTCTAGCTTCTGGTTCCTTACTGCTATTGGCTCAGGATTGCCCACATTGAGTGACATGACCTCTGTCTTCTTCAGACTGATGTTCGGACCCACCTGCTGGCTATACTTAATCAGTCTATCGATTTTTTCTCGGATGTGTTCATGTGAATGTGCGAGTAGTGCAATGTCATCTGCATATTCCAGGTCTTCCAGTGTAGAAAAAGTTGTCCATCTAATTCCTCTTGGACTGCCCTCTGTTGTCTGGTGCATCACCCAGTCTATGACTGTCAAAAATAAAGTTGTTGATAAGGGGCATCCCTGTCGTACTCCTGTCTTCACCTCGAAAGTTAGGTTGCTCAACCCAACACTGCATGTAAAGTTAGAATAGAGGCTTTTTATAATGGAAACAATGCAGATAGGAATTCCATAAGCACTCAGTATTTTCCATAGACTGTCCCTGTGTATGATGTCAAAAATCTTTTCAAAATCAAAAAAGTTAATGTATAGCTGTCTCTGCCATTCTAAGCACTGTTCTATAATGTTCATGAGGGTGAATATATGATCTCCACATCTTCTGTTCTTTCTGAATCCTGCTTGTTCTTTCCTCAGTTTATGGTTTACTGCTTTTGAAATTCTCTGGATAATTATCCTGCCTAGTATTTTACTGGGAACTGAGAGGAGAGTAATTCCTCTCCAGTTGTTGCAGTCTGCAAGGTCGCCCTTCTTGGACAATTTGACAATTATTCCAGTCCACTGGTATTGTCTGTTTTCCAGACTTGTGCAAATAATGGTTCTAATAGTTCTGCTGCTAGTTTAGGGTCTGTCTTAAATAACTCTTCTAATCACACACAGCTAATGAGGGTTCCTTCAACTTTGTGGTTTTATTTCTTTGTCCATTAGTTGATCTCAAGCATTCTTTACTACTGGCTGCCTATGGGATTCTTAACATTTTTTAATGAGAAACTACATTTCCATTTCCTCTTTTGAGTTGTTGCTTCTCAATGTCCAAGACTTGCTTCATTACAACAAGACTGGTTTCATGTGACAGCAGTAGTCATTTTAAAATAATTTATAAACTTACTACTGTTAAAGATGATTTATCATGTATTTTACATGTTGACCATGTTTAGTTGTTATCAGTTAATCTACGCGCTAACAGTTCTATTCATGGCCAGCATGTATTTTGCACTTATATAAATGTTAAATGAACGCGATATTAGTCTGACGTCACTTGTGTATGATGACGTTGTTTTGGTGCTTAACATAATTTATGCAAACCGTTAGACGGGGCCTTTCGTTATCAGATTTTGATCAAGAAGGACGTCAAAGCTGTTGCTCCTTATTTTGAAGAGTATCTACTCTTCTACGTGGCTGTATATTGTACGAAGGTCGCCACTGATATTATATTTGATTCTGAACAGAAAGATTGAGTTCGAGAAAGTATTTTCACAGAGAAGTAGTGCTATCGCAATTTAAAATACTTACTTACTTAGTTGTTCCCCTTCCCCCCTCTCAAATTTATAAAGGACAAGCAAGGCAAATTGCTTACTGCCCCGAAGGAAGTAATGGAAAGATGGAAAGAATATTTCTCAGAACTCCTTGATGGTGAGCAAGGTCAAGCATCAGAAATGATAACCACTAGCACAGAAGAGGAAACCAATAGTGATGAAGATGACATAAAGATGGAAGAACTGAAGGCAGCCCTGGAGAAAATCAAGATGGGCAAAGCAGCAGGGCATGATGGTATAACACCAGAAATGGTTAAGTACATGGAAGCATCAGGTGACCTATTACTCTTAAGGATCCTACAGGCAGCGTGGTGCAACAAGACCATACCAAAGGATTGGGAGATTGCCATCATTACACAAATTTTCAAAAAAAGGTGACAATCGACAATGTGGAAACCACAGAGGAAACTCCCTTCTCAGTGTCCCTGGTAAAATCTACTCTAGAATCCTAGAGCAGAGACTCCGACGCCTAGCTGAGCCACATTTGGATGAGATCCAGTGCGGATTCCGAGCAAACCGAAGTACTCAAGACCTAATCTTCACACTCAGACAGTTAAGTGAAAAGGCCCTTGAGTATAAGAGTGAGATCCATCTTTGTTTCATAGATCTGGAAAAGGCGTTTGACAGGGTCCCCTGAAGCAAACTTTGGGACTGTTTGGCAAGGAAGAACATTCCAGCACCTCTGATTCATGCTATACAGAGCTTCTACAAGTCTTGCAGAAATTATGTGAGGACAGCAAACCATAAGTCAGAAGAGTTCAGGACCACCTCTGGTGTAAGACAAGGTGATATCCTGTCACCTTATCTTTTCATACTCCTCATGGACGATGTTATCAAGGCATGTAAGGAGAGAACAAGAAAGTATTCAGTAGGATACTGGAAGATGAGACAGGTATGTATTTCAGAGCTGGCATTTGCTGATGATGTTGCCCTGATTGCTAAATCAGAGGCACATCTCCAATCCAACCTGCAAGTCTGGAAGGAAGAGCTGGAGAAGAGAGGGATGGTTATAAGCAGCTCTAAAACAAAATCCATGGTGATATCACGAGAAGAAAGAAGACATCAGATTAAGCTGGGAGAACAGGTCCTGGAGCAGGTCGACCTCTTTAAATATCTCGGCGCTATTATAGACCGAAAGGGAGGCATCAAAGAAGAGTTGGCCACTCGAAAAGCAGCAGCTGGGAGACTTTTTCAGGCCATAAATCGAGGATTCCTCAGCAAGAGAGAGGTTGGTAAGAAAACAAAGATGGCTGTATACCGCTCCACCTATGTCCCAGTCTTGACATATGGATGCGAGTCATGGGCAATGACTACAACCCACAAAAGCCAGATCCAAACCTCAGAAATGAGGTATCTGAGGAAGGTGGTTGAAGTAACAAGAAGAGACATGGTCCGCAACCAGACGATACGTCAAGGCCTAAAATCCCACCCCCTGAAGACCCAAGTAGAACAGTGCCAACTAAGATGGTTTGGCCATGTCTGCAGAATGGGAGAAGATCGGCTACCACGACAAGCATGGGAAACAAATAGCCAGGGATCCAGACCCCCAGGACGACCCAGAGTCTGCTGGGAGGACAACATTAGACAATCTTTGAAGGACCGAGGACTAGAATGGAACCAGGCCAGGAGGAAGACAGCCGATAGGATAGTCTGGCGCTCTCTCTTCCAAACCTCTACACCTCATGGTAGAAGGGGAACGACTAAGTAAGTAAGTACTACTGACGAGGATTTATTCCATAAGATACTTCTGACTGATTACAATGATAGGAAGTTTGAGTGTCACCAAAACCAACTGGCTTACCTCATCTTCAGGTCTGTAAGGTCGCACATTGAACATTCTCGTCACAATATAGTCTGGGGGTTTTATATAAAACAGATCGTGTGCACTGTCAATGGGTAAAAGCCGCTGCAAATGTATTTAAAATGACAGTCAGGGGGGAAATCACAGCAAATATAATGATATGCCTGTGGAAAAACACTACATTCTTTGAAATGTATATGTCATAATAACTTTACTCTGCACAAAGTGCTTACAATCTTATAGGGCGTCTCCATCAACCACTGAACACAGTATTGCACCAAAATCTCAGGTCAAAACTTGACTGAATTTTCGCTCTTTTTCTCCACATGGCAGTGTCTAGCCCTTCTGTTTGTCAGCCTTCTGCTATTTCACACTGCAGCATTTACTAAACAGAAATAAATGTTTCAGTCTCCTTGTTACTATGGTACAGCTTGAACATTACTACTTCTGTCATAATTTCTGCACTTTTGAAGTCTGTAAAATTCCCCAGATATAACAGATATCTATATAGAAAATAAATCTTTCTACAGCTATCATGCACTAGATTGCCAAGAAAGAACACAGAAGTTGCAACTATAACTGCTGTATAATGAACTGAGATGGTATTAGTGAACACGGATAAACATCTTAAAATTCAACACTTCTAAATCAGAATAAATGTTGCTTCCATATTCCAACTATTTCAGTTATGTGATCATTTTCATTGTAATGATCACAGGTGTTCTGTGACCACTCATTACAGCTTAAGAGATATCATTCAGCTCCAAGTCTGCACTTATGCAGCAATACAAATAGTCCCATGGCAGATACTGCTGTAGAGGAGCAAATCGTAAGTCACTATACTAGGTGAGGTGGGCTGACCAGTACCTTTCCTCACTGCCACTGTCTTCCTTAACTCAGGAGCACTCAGGCACCCATTACAGAACGATAGACTAGAGTGTGATGCGAGTTGATTTCAAACCTGGTAACTTTGCCTCGCAAAAATTGTCTGTAAATACTACTCTCAAACACTGCAAATAAAAACGTATACCAATTTCTCAAACAATAACTACAACACAGACTAGCTCGGGCGTTGGTGCAGCTGGCGAGTCCTATTTAGGGCTTTATGCTAGCAGATAGATAATGTTGGTCCTTTTCAGGACTTAGTATCTATCAACGCTGATCGGGTTAGCAGTCAACAGAGTTGACTTTTTTGTGTGTGATGGTAAATGCGCTCTGATATAACCAAATAGGTTGAAAGGTACGCGCCTCGCCAGAAGAAGGCAAAAACCATTTTCCACACCCTTCTTTTCCCAATCATGGGCATGTCTGGTCATAATGTTTGGTTGTTTCCTGAAGTTTTGCACTACCCATATCCACTTTCTCTCTATGATCTCCAGCTATAATGACACTGTCTATTTAAACTTGAAAACACAAGACTATATGAAGCAACTGCAAGTGGCTGGAAACATTCTGACAAATCTGATGCTTGAAGCACAGCAGAAGCTCTACATGGAAAACTCAAGGAGGAGCAAGCAATACTGTGAACAAAAAAATAACGTTTAGATTCAACAGAAATACAAAGAATCATCACAGAGCAATTGAATGAATGGAGTCATCTCTATTTATCAGCTTCATGGACTTAGATGACATAGTCTAGAACAGTAATAAGAAAAACACTTTGCCTCCGGGATATTACAGAATCTTAAAGAAATTTACTTAAAATCATTCCAGAATTATATTAAGAGGCTACCTGCAAAGTTAAGATTGCGGCAGTTCAAACAGAGCCTGAGTAAGAACAGTAAAAGATGAAGCGCGGGCCCACTTAGGTCATGACTCCCAAGTGTCAGCCTCCTGTTGACTAGTTCAGAGAATTGAACCCACTTCACCTTGGTTGCAGCTTTCAAATTCACTCCAATTTTCTGCCAGCTGGAGGCAATTGTGAAAGTAACCCCCATGTTGAAAACAAATTACTGTCCCGAGTGTCAAAGCACGTTGCGGTTGCTCCACAGCTAGCACGATGCCTTTTCCGCAGTGACGCTGAGCCTCTTTATCTTAAGTGCCCTTGTTCTTAACTGTCCCTTCAACCCCAATAGTTTCAGTAAATCATACACTGAGGCAGCCACGAGGCCTCTTGCAGCCATGACCCATTGTGTCTTAAGTCCACGGCCAGATCATTATACTTGGCCCTATATTCAACTAGGAACAATAAGGATGGATGATGACCAGTCAGAATCTTTATCCATTTAGAATGTAGCCAAGAATGGCATTATAAAGCCTTAATGTTTTGCGTCATCTATCACGTTTTTTACATTTCTTCTTATGTCCTGTCTCCAGGTCTGGTTTCCACAAGTTTTTTATAGCCTCCCTCTTATTTATTCCAGAGGTAGGCCAATGGGATGTGTAAGTACCCTCTGCCGTCTATGCATCATGACACTTAACCAAATTAAGCCATATTCTCAGCATTAGAGTCTGATAAACAACTGACTATAGATTAATTAATTACTACAGATCCTACCTCATGGGTTAGTCACTGCTCACCATGCCAGGCACCAAATGTTCCTGCAGCCTAAGGTCACATGCTTGTACCTGCATATTTCCAGGTATACACCAAGCTCTCACTAGTCCAACAAAGGGAGTAAAAGTATTTTCACGTACTAGGGTTGATGTACCCAACTGAAGATCAGGTTATCAGATCTGGACAGCCTCATTCTTCAACATGAGGATGAGAACTATGTAGCTGAATCTCTACACCCACTTCCATAAACTCAACTGGGAGTGAGAAAGTTCTCTTATAAGAGTAATATCATGTGGCCTTTATGCCCAGATGGTAGATGACATTTTTTCCCCCCATTATCATGACAGACTTGCTGAAGGTGCAACACTTGCTGTTAGGAGGATCACATAGGGCTTACCATACTTTGTCAATAGAACACAAGCAAGCAGTCTCAACTTACTGTCCCCAGTCGGTTTAGGACTTCTGTTGTTGTCTTTTTTTCATGTAACAATGTTAAATTGGACAGTATCTTCTCCCTTTGTTGTCATCTTTCCTGCTGTCACAATAGCTGTCATCTTTCCTGTTGTCACAATAGCTGTCATCTTTCCTGTTGTCACAATAGTTGTCACCTTTCCTGTTGTCACAATAGTTGTCACCTTTCTTGTTGTCACAATAGTTGTCACCTTTCCTGTTGTCACAATAGCTGTCATCTTTCCTGTTATCACAATAGTTGTCACCTTTCCTGTTGTCACAATAGTTGTCACCTTTCCTGTTGTCACAATAGTTGTCACCTTTCCTGTTGTCACAATAGTTGTCATATTTCCTGTTGTCACAATAGCTGTCATATTTCCTGTTGTCACAATAGTTGTCATCTTTCCTGTTGTCACAATAGCTGTCATCTTTTTATAACTATGCCCTAAAAAATGTGGACTGCTTCCGTATATAATGAGTATTCAAGTTCATTGTGCACTGGCTTCTTCCTGGGCGTCCTCATTATATATTTTAAATGTCCATGGTATTCTTAACATTATTCTGTAAAACCATTTATATACTGGTTCTATGCAACACTTTCTCACTTCCACTGAAGAAAGATTAGTTGCTTACACTAGATTTAATTTTACTGAATGGCACTTTTGCTTGGCCTATTCTACGAGGGGCATTCAGAAAGTAATGCACCACATCGTTTTTCTCAGGAGCTGTTTATCCAAAAAGCATGAAATTTATACACAATATACATGGATATGTCATGTAAACATCGGTATTATTCAACATAATCCCCATCAACTTGTACGGCTTTATGCCAGCGCGAAACAAGTGCATGTATTCCTAGCCCGTACCAGATTTTGTCTTGATCATGTAGCCATTTCTTCGCTGCATGAATCACTCCATCATCTTCAAACCTTGTCCCACGGAGTGCATTTTTAAGTGGACCAAATAGATGAAAATCAGAGGGTGCCAAATAGGGACTATAGGGTGGATGGGGTAGTACAGTCCAACCCAATTTGGTGATTGCTTCCCGTGTTGCCAGACTTGTGCGAGGTCGCGCATTGTCGTGAAGGAGAAGCAGGTCTGCTGGATTCTTGTGCGGCCGAACTCTGCGAAAACGTTGATTGAGATTTTTCAATGTCTTAATGAAAGCTTGCGAATTGATTGTCTCTCCTCTTGGCATAACGTCCACAAAAATCACACCTTCAATGTCCCAAAAAGACAGTGATCATGACCTTTCCAGCTGAAGGAATTGTCTTGAATTTCTTTGTTCTTGGTGATTGCGGATGATGCCACTCCATTGACTGTCTTTTTGTCTCAGGTTCAAAATGATGTGCCCAGGTTTCGTCACCTGCAACGATCTTAACCAAAAAGTTCTCTCCATCAGCATTGAAAAGCTCCAACAATTCAGAAGAAATTGCTTTCCTTTGCAATCGGTGGTCATTTGTGAGACTTCGAGGAACCCATCTTGCGCAAACCTTAGAAAATCCAAGAGTTTTTATAACTGCATTTGCACTACCAATGCTGACTGACAGCTGTAAGGCCAATTGTTGAGTAGTGATTCGCCTATCAGTAAGAATAATGCCCTCAGCGCATTTCAACATTTCTGCGTTGGTGGCTGTGGCAGGACGTCCACAGCGCGGCCGATCAAGCAGCTCCGTATCTCCATTTCCTGATTCTTTGAACAAGCGACTGACTGTACTCCTGTCGACTGCAAAACTTCCATACACATCACATAGACGCTTGTGGATGTTCACAACAGTCTCCTTCTCTGCAACGAGAAATTCTATCACAATTCGCTGTTTATAACGCAAGTTGCTAACACGCTCCATTTCAACAGTTTAGGGCAGCCGTATTATTTGGCCGGTTGCGGTGTAATTTGGTGCACACAATTGGCACATGCCATATTTGAAGTGTGCAAAATTTCATGCTTCTATCTTCATTATTAGCTGAGAAAAACGATGTGGTGCATTACTTTCTGAACGCCCCTCGTAATCTAAGCCTCTGAGATGCAACATGCTAAGATATCTGAATCTAATTTGTTTCAACACTGTTCCACTTATTCTGAAGGTGTATTCTGGAAGTGCCTTTTTTGAGATCACAATTACTTAATTTTGCTATTGAGGCTGAGCCTTAATTTTTACTTCTAATACTACTGTATCTACCATTTCCTCTAATTATTTTTCACTTTTCTTTTTCAGCTAAGACAATTTCAGCACATCACAAGTTATTTATAGTATGTCCACCAACCATGCATATACTCCGTGCAGCTTATTATATTTTCACCCCAACAGCGACACATTTAATTATTTTTTTTCGAAAGAACCCTTACTCCATTGAACACAATAAAGAATTTAATGTTTGCACTATCTCTAGTAATATTATAGAACACACCTACACAGTAACTCTAAACCCCCTACTGTACAGGAGACTGAAGCATTTTAAAATTTTGATAAATTACTGGAATCACAAGGTGTGAGAGCAAGGCAGTCTAACAACAGGGCTAAAACACTCATCAATCTGTAAGAGAATTCAATTCTGAACAGTTATCAAGCTCTACGCAAAATTATCTTTTGGGACCAATATAATAACAAAATCCGTAAAGTGTAAAGGAGAAAAAGGCAACACAATTTTGGGCACACAAAAATATGTTGATGCAGTTAAAAATCATCCTCATGCAACCACTCAATTATATTTCTACGTGGATCAAAATCTCATGGTAAACTGTCATGTCAGCTTGCTACGCAGGCAACATATTTTTAATTGCAATGCTTTCTTTAATTCCCAGATTTAGTGTATGGTTTCTGCCTCTCCTATCAAGATATGTATTAAACAATCATGAGTTTTACCATGAGTAAGCTTGATTTCACACTACTGTAGGAAACGTAATTGAGCTGAGTAGATATAAAGAAAGCATCTATAAAAACTTGTCCTTTCGATGTCTTTTGAAAAATGGTCCCAAAAGCTAATCTGCTAGAAAGGAAACAAACCATGGATGTTCTTTCAAGCTCGTAAGTATTAAAAAAAATTACAGACTTAAAATTTCTGTTTGCCCCCGGCATCTGCCAAACTTTAATAAAGTGAAGCAATTTTATCAAACAGCATCAGTCTTATTTGCTTTCTAACCGAGGCCATAAATCATTAAGAAAGTTGGTCAACAAATGCAAGAAACATAGATGCATTTTAATACCAAACTATTTAGTTGATCAAAACATCATCAAACAAAATCAGCATTGTCTTTGTGAAAAGTTGCTATATTTAATATAATTAAATGAAGGTTGGCAGATGCTGACTGGCAGAATGTAATAGAATAAAATGTACAAGATTTCTTTCCTCAAAACAGCATTCCCATTGAAAGAACATTCATAAGTTTGAGGTTTCCTGTGTCAGCCCAGTAAACATTCACAAACAATGTCCTGGGTCGACAATCCCTAGCAATGAAAAAAAAAAAAAGCACACTTCAGACTTCACCACAACATTTAAAAATGCCATGGTGAATGGTGCAAAACACAGCAGTGTGTTTCATCAAATCAAAGTCACATCTGTAGCGTCTGTTTAAAGTGTGTTAAGCAGAATAAAATGGTCAGGATAAGTTCAGGGGCTTCTGAGATATTGGTGCAATAACGGTGAGCAGCAGCTGTAAACAAAAAGAGATCATTAATACTGATGGAGTTCCCTGGTCTGAGCACAGACTTCTCTTCACAGGTATATCTTGAAAAATTAAATTTGTGAGACTCAATTAATGTACAAAAGAAAAGTAAATAATACGAGATGCTGAACAAAATAATCAACAATCTGGCTTTCCCAGCTGTGAAGCAGTGAACCAGCGTGCATCAGCCAAAAGTTGTTTTGATATTTTAAAATTGTTCCAATGATCCATCTGGGCTGTCATACATACTTGTAGCTCTGCCTGAAGACCACCTCTGAAAACCCAAGGCTCCTGGTCACCACTCATAAATGCTTCCTTATATCCCTTTGAAAACCCTGAATTTTTCAAGAGGAAAATACAAAGAGGACCTGATTAGCCCACATGGAACAACAAAAACAAAATTACACTACAACAGTTATTCTCTCAATATTGTCAAACTAACTTGCCATGTGGGCTGAGTATTTAGACTGAAAATTTACAGATTACAGTTATAACAGCAGTAACAGGTCCCCTGTTTTCATGAATACCAGTATCACCACATTACCACCCTTAAGAATTATTTGTTTTAATTCATCTTATATAATAAATCACAAATTTAAAACACTTTAACTCTTTCATTGGAACTCATCAAGTTATGCATTTAAAAACATTTCCTTAAGAGAAGGGAAATAACACGTTAAAAATATCATATATACGCAATTTATTGATTGCAAGCAAAAACCAAAATATTTTAGTACAACTTTCACCAATAAATATATGGAATATGCCCTTCTGAAGTCATTGCCATTTTGTGGTATTGTTTTTGAAATCCTTATGTTTACTTAGTGCCAGTCTGCAGATAATCTCTACTACTTAGACAATGAAGCTGACTAATCAATGATGTAATTATTGAAAGATGACTCCGGTTAACTGATTGTTCAGATTAACCTCGATACTGGCAACAGTTAACTATTCTCGTTCTCCTTATCAATATCCCCTCCAGGATAGCGATAACCAAGATACAAAAACTTAGAAAGACTCTTTTTAGCTCCCTTCCCTGTCCACAGTAAAATGACTTAATTATTTTCAATAGGTCACTGACAGGACATTTTATCTTCTTTCTTTGGGCTATTCTACACCTAAAGACTACAGCTAAAACTTGTTAGATGGTCAGTTAATGCAGATTATAAGTCTTATTAATGGTGCACCTCCTGCTTCCACTTGCTCCCCGCGCTACACTGTTCTAAAATGTATATAGTATCCGTTAAACTCCACTTTCAGCGATATTCAATGGATACGCATCCTGTCAGGAAATGGTAAAACTTCAACAGCTTTTCAAGACATTGAAATTTTTCCTTTGAACTTTTTGTTCATTAAAGAGTTTATAATGTTTCATGAATATCTAGAAAAGTATACTGGTTTGGTAAAGAAAATATCCATACATTAAAAAGCAAAAATTAGGCAAAATACAAAATTGTGTTCAAACTGTATTCTTGAAAACGGCAATGTCTTCAATACAGGAGATTGTCTTTGGTAATCATTTTATACTTGCTCAAAACATCATCAATTAAGATTTCATAAAAGTTAGTTGAACAATACCTAAAATGAGCTATTATTACACATAGCAAAAGAAACTAAGATGTTGCTAATAACATAAATTTCTGAGTTTTACAATGAACTGTCAACTAATGATGTTTTGAGCAGGCTACAAATGTCATGGGGTACTGGAAATGAGTCTTAAATCATTCAGCAGCAAGAGGGTAAGACAAACACATCTGCAAAGCACCACTTCTAAACATTTTGCCTCAAGTTCTAAACGTTATCAGTTACATTAGCATCTTAAGGTACAATCCTCCATGAGATAAGCTTTCATGTGTCTGTGACCATGACAAGATGATTCTGATACAATGAAATGGTAAGTCCCAGAGTATTATACATTATGCTTGCAATATCTCCACAATATCATTACATCTTTTGGCCTCAATGTTAAGCAAACTTGTACAAGCTGGCAATGAAATATCTTGATGGAAATATTCTACACAAAATATGGGAATGAGATTTAGTTGCCATGTTCACTTTGTTTTAATCATCTTACAAAAATTCACGAACACAATCAAATTGTTTTTTTTTTAAACACCTCTTTGACTATATGAAACAGCACTTTATAAAAAAAAAAGATATGCCTTAGAATGTTCAAACAGCCCATTATTAAATTACTACAAGCAATGCTTTGCAGATAGTTACAACTAAAACCAACGCATTGTTTTTTTTAAAATCCATTTATCTAATATGGAAAGCTAGAACATTCTTGAAAACTGTGTTGGCAAAGACACTATTTAACACTGGAATTAAAAATAATATTATAGTGACTTTTAGCCCATAATATGCACTGAACGCCATTAAAATAGGGGAAGTGGGGAGGTGACGGCGACAAGGACCAGCCTAGTCACTGTTATGTCTTTCTGTAAAGCTGACATACCTTTCTGTGTAATATTTCACCTTTGTTCTACAGCTAATTTTCTGACAATGGGGAAATGCATTAATACAAATTTAAACTGAAATCTAAAAAAAAATTAAATACATTTTCACCCATGCTCAAATACTATTCAAACCACTTGGTAAGTTAATATTTGGCTGAAAACTCAAACTCATGAATACTGTTATATTTACAGTCGAGGTCAGGTGCATGTGGCTGTTTACACGATACCCTAGTAAATCCTACTCTCCTGAGCTGAGGCACAGGACAGCAAGACATGGCCTGTTAGTTGAAGGCTAACTCTCTCTGTGTGATAGTGGTGCGAAGGGGATGGGGGCGGGGCTTACAATTGATCTCCATTGCCTTTTATTTCTTGCCTGATAAGGTCTTTCATGTTCATCTTTTGAGGTTTTTCTTCTCACCTATACTATCACCTTCCTCTTACATGTTTGTCTTCAACTGTTCCTTCAATTATAGTTTTCAACACGGCGTTACACCTTCCTAAACATTCTGTCTGTGATCGCATTCATCAATTCCTTTTCATCCCTAGCTTTGCTAGGACTTCTTTGTGCATATTCCACTTGATGACACTCATTTTTAATGTGTCAGTTATTTGTCTGAATGTTCTTACTTGTTTCATCTTGCTGAAAGTAGCCTTGGCCTTTTCTATGCTCTCTTTGATTTATGTTTCACATATGCCATCTTCTGTTATCATGTGCTCAAGACATGAGAAACTTTTGACTTTTCTAGTATCTTATTTTCAAAGCTGACTTCTTAGCCATTTTGCTAGTTATCATAATTGTTGTTTTCTCTGTGTTAATGTCCCATCCATATTCATAACTTTCTTTGATAACTTGCTTTCAAATGTTCTTGCAATCCTTGCTCGCTTTCAGTTAACAAAACTTTAATACTCCGCATATACAAGGTTCTTCAAGTTCAACACATTGTTCTGGAATCCACAGGGGAAAACAGGCAGAGATAGACCAAAAAACACATGGAGAAGAAAACTGGATACAGAGGTGAATGATGAGGAAAACATGGAAAAAACTTGAGCAGATGGCATGGGACAGGAAGACTTGGCATGTGTTTGTTGAAGGCCTATGCTCCTTGGGGAGCTAAAAGGTATTGACTGATTGATATACAAGGTTGCTTAATGATCTATCGATGTTTAGTGATGTTCTTTCTTTTATGTGTTTGAAATATATTTCTAGTGGCATTAAGAGTCATAATAAAAAAGAATATCATCATAGGATCTCCTTTAACAGGCCAGATGAAGGCATGTTGTCCATCTTCTCCTGCAGAACAAATATCTGTTAGGAAATGTTCTACTGCCTCTGACTATTCTCCCTCGCTTTTCTAATCACAGCTGCCAAGATGAAACATGGTGACATTAGAAGCCTTGGGTGACGCCTTCAAAACATTAGGCCTGGCGTTCCTCCTGTTTTATGGGACTCCTCAACTAGAATGTCACATCTACAACTGATACGTGAAATTATTGTTTGAGTTATGTAATACAGTAGTTTACAAGTTAACTGACACTTGCACCTTTTGGCCCAGCAGGTCATATTTCGGTGGGCAAATTTAGCCTGGTTTGCTTTTCTTCAAATATGTCCTTCAACAGTCTACATACAAAGCAGCCGGTGATTTGAAAAGGGTTTGCCTTCTAGGTGAGTTATTTTTTGACTTACAAGTCTCATCTCACCCGTGTGTTACCGGGGCCCGAAAGGGGAGCAAAGAATAGTAACATTGTTCCCTTCCATGCATGTCGTAGAAAGCGACTAAGGAAGGTTGGGCATGGGGCTTGTTACCCCATCCTGTAAAAAAATTTAAACCACAAAAAACTTCAACAAATATGGACAAGTCAAATAAGGAAAATAAAACACAGCCATCCAAGACAGGGGAAGGTCCTCTCGCAGGGAGGCGTATGATGCAACACAGAGAAAGCCGAAAGGAGTCTGTGTTGCTGACTAACCTCCTTTCTTCTGGGAGAACTTCCAGATTTGGCACCTGGAATGTTCGGACATTAAACGAACAAGGGAAAGTGGCACAAGTAGCAGCAGAAATGAAGGAATATAAAATCGAGGTTCTGGGAATGTGTGAAACAAAGTGGAAGGGGGTAGAAAGGAAGAAACTCATCACAGGTGAATTGGTGCTGTCCTCAGGACATGAAGACGAAAGTTCACACCACAGTGAAGGGGTAGCTCTTATGTTATCTAAAGAAGCACAGAAAGCACTCACTGAATGGGAAGCTGTTGGACCTAGAATAATAACAGCCACTTTTAAAACAGCTAAAAAGAAAATACATGTAAATGTCATCCAATGTTATGCACCAACTAATGACAAAGAAGAGTCGGTGAAAGAAGCATTTTATACTAGACTACAGGAAATTATGGATAAAGTTAAAAGAACAGACATCACAATTTTGATGGGTGACATGAATGCAAAGATAGGTGCAGTAAATACCGGATTTGAAGAAGTCATGGGAAAACATGTGCTAGGAATAACGAATGAAAATGGGGAACTATTCTCAAACTTCTGTGCTTCAAATCAACTGGCTATAGGAGGAAGCATGTTTCCACATAAGAGAATACACAAGGCAACATGGATATCACCAGACCATAGAACAGAAAATCAGATTGATCATATATGCATAAACAAGAAGTTTAGATCATCATTGCAGGATGTAAAGGTATATAGAGGAGCAGATGTGGCATCAGATCACCACCTTCTGATAGCCAAAGTAAAAATGAAACTCAAGAGATATGCAACAATGCAAAATTATAGACAACAATTTAATGTAGGACATCTAAGAAATCAAGAAACAAGAGACAAATTAGCGGTCACAGTATCCAACAAATTCCAAGTGCTCCAACAGCTGGAAGAAGTAGAGAATACAGAGGACTATTGGCAGCAGGTCAAAACGGTATGGAATGAGACATGTGAAGAAATACTGGGGAAAAGGGAAAGACAACAAAAAGCATGGATAACAACAGAAACCATCAATAAGATAAAAGACAGAAAAAACAAGAAAGCAGATTTAAACACAAGCAAAACCAGAAATTCCAAAGCCAAGGCTCAAGAAGTGTACACAGAAGCAAACAAAGAAGTAAAAAGAAGTATCAAAAGAGACAAGAGGAAGTATATTGAGGAGTTGGCAAGAGAGGCAGAAGATGCTGCTGCCAAAGGAAATATGAGAGAACTGTATTACAGCACAAAGAAGCTAACAGGGAAATACAAGCAAACAAGTTGCCTCATAAAAGACAAGAATGGGAAACTGCTCAGCAATATACAAGAGCAAATGAAGAGGTGGACAGAATATTTTGGTGACCTTCTCAATAGACCCGCTCCACAAAACCCCCCAGACATCCAGCCAGCAGAAGAAGAACTACAAATTAATGGTGAAAGACCAACGAAGGAAGAAATAAAGAAAGACATAAATCTTCTAAGAGATGGAAAAGCGGCTGGACCTGATGGCATTCCAGCAGAGGCCATAAAAGCAGATATCGATACGGCTACAGAGATGTTATATAAATTACTTGGTAAAGTCTGGGAAAAGGAAGAGATACCAGCAGAATGGAAGGAAGGATATCTGGTTAAGTTGCCCAAGAAGGGAAATTTACAGGAGTGCACAAATTATAGAGGAATAATGTTACTATCAGTGCCAGGAAAAGTATTAAACAGGATTATCCTTGAGAGATTAAAAGAGTCCATAGACAAGAAACTGAGAGATGAACAAGCAGGTTTTCGACAAAACAGATCATGTACAGACCAGATAGCCACTTTGAGAATAATAGTTGAACAAAGTCTGGAATGGAATTCACCACTATACATCGCATTTGTGGACTACAAAAAGGCATTTGACAGTGTAGACAGAGAATCACTTTGGAAATTGATGAGGCATTATGGAGTTCCCCTGAAGATCATTAATTTAATAAAGAAAACATATGAAGACATGACATGCAGAGTTCTTCACGAAGGACAGCTTACAGAACCATTTGGGATAAGAACCGGAGTGCGACAGGGATGCCTCTTGTCTCCATTTCTTTTCTTACTAGCAATAGACTGGGTTATGAGATCATCGACAACAAACAACAGAAATGGAATCCAGTGGACTCTGACTAAGCAGTTGGATGATCTAGATTTTGCTGATGACTTGGCTATTCTGTCCCATAACCGTAATCAGATGCAGGACAAATTGAAAACACTCGATGAGAGGTCACAGCAATTGGGTCTGAAAATACACAGGGAAAAGACAAAAATAATGAGAATAAATGCAGGTAATGATAACAGGGTTGAACTTAAAGAAACACCAATACAAGATGTAGTATCATACACATATCTTGGCAGTAATATAGACAAAGTTGGAGGGAAAGACAGTGATATCAAAATAAGAATACAAAAGGCAAGAGGAGCTTTCATTGCATTGGGAAATATATGGAGATCAAGAGAAATCGGATCCAACACGAAAATAAGAATCTTCAACTCAAATGTGAAGTCAGTTCTATTGTATGGCTCTGAGACATGGAGAACAACAAAGACAACAACCAAAAAGCTACAGACTTTCATAAATGGGTGCTTGTGTAGAATAGAGGGATTAAAATGGTATGACAAGGTTACCAACGTGGAACTGATGACAAGAACTAGACAAGTGCCAGTGGAACAAGAGATGAGAAGAAGACGATGGCGATGGATAGGACACACACTGAGGAAACCTGTTGATAGCATTACAAGGCAGTCCTTGTTCTGGAACCCCCAGGGCAAGAGAGGCAGAGGTAGACCAAGAAGCACATGGAGAAGAGAGCTGGAAACAGGTGAAAATGATGAGAATGTGGAAAGAACTTGAGATGATGGCACGTGACAGGAGGACTTGGCATGTGTTTGTTGAAGGCCTATGCTCCTTTGGGAGTGGAGGGTTATGAAGTCTCATCTACACTGATCATACAATTATAGGGTGCTAGAAACCTGTCAAATCTTTTCATGAGCAGTTTTTCATAGTTAAATGTCTATGTCATAAGCAAATAATTATTGGATGCCAGGGACCCTCAAATGACCCCCCCTCTTCCTTCCCCCTTAAATTCCTGGCATCTGGACATAATCTCCCCAGAATGAATTTTGAATAAAGAATTCTGGTACAGTGCATCTAAAAAAAAAAGATCTGTCACAAAAACATCCTTTGACCAGTTTCACCTACGCACTGGAAGGTTCCCCTGTAATGCCAAACACTCCTGCTGCATCAATTTAAAATTATTATTAGCGCAACTTCTCAAACCTGCTTGAAAAAACAAATCTTATTAGCAGGGCTAGGATGTATTGGGAAAGCTGTACTTTTGAAATACACAAAAATGGTACACCTTACAACACAAATTACTGTACATAAAGATGTAACCAAAGAATTGTCAAATGCCTACATGTAACACAGCTAAAAGTCTGTTGTGCCAGTGGGTGTGATGCAAGTCCTTTGGCTGAAAAATAAAGCATCAAACAAGATATTACTAAATGAGTAAGTACTTTGTATGCATTTAATGATCCATTATAGGGAGAAAGCTTCCAAAAACATACTGAAATCTTGAGTACACTGACAAGGTCCCACAGGTATGAATACATGTCACACATGAAGGACTTGTTTGGACCTGTCACCAGTTTCGAAAGGATATTCACTGCTTCATCCACCCTACCAGAAAACTCATCTGCCAGATGATGCCATTCTGTTGCCTGTGAAGTACATCAATTCCATGATCAGATATGCATTTATGCAACTCTGTAAATGATCAGTGCATACAGATGTTATCAGTCAAACTCACTCTAAAGAAAGTGTATCTAAGAAACTAAAGTTTAAAAAAAAACAACAACAAAAAACTAAAGAGCAACCAATGCTGGTATGACCGGCATACTTGACAATCCTCTGAACTCTGGGTACAGCCTAGAGCTACAACTGTACTTTAAGCTTACTTCTGTGCAATTTATTTGTCACCTTCTCTGTCTTAAGTCTTTTATCATTATCTCTAATTCCAATTATATATTCCAAGTCTCTGTATGGGTGTCCTGTTTTCATCTTGTTTGATAGGTCCCCTCAAGCTTAAACTTTCACTGTTTTTTAAGTGTATGCCTTATCCAATTCAGCTTCATTGCTATTTGTGTCTGGACTAGTTGTTGGGATAATGCCTTATCAGTCTGGTGTCTGATCACCTAATGTTTATTATGGTTTGTTGTTGCTGTTGTTTAACTGTCCTGTGCTGAGCTTCTTGCTCTTTAGCAGCCAATATCAAGTTGAAGATTCCTTGTTATTATCTACACTGTAGATCTAGGCTTTTCCTGTGGATTTTCTGCCATTCCGAAACGTGTTGAGTGGAAGCCATGAGTTCCAGTTTCTATAGCGTGGATTGCATTTAAAGGATCGTCACACCTGATCCCAAACTAGGAGTAAGAAGTGCATGGCACACTGTGCATTCCCTGCCATCCAAGGGGGCTCTTCAACTAAGCAGAGCTAAAATACTGTACTCTGGTTCTGGGCTCTCCCAAGGAATTGTCATGCCCTGCACAGAGCCACTTCTCAGCTTCCCATGCCTATCACTGGGTCCATAGTGAGATCCTTCTGCATGCAGTCAACCAAGTCAAAGAATTACACCTGGGGCTCAAGTGACTTCTCCAAGCTTAGTGTGCAATAGTTCTCAACAAGTTTCACCACAGGGAATCCCTGGAAGTGTGTGGATGATTTCAAGAGTCAGTGAGGATGTAATTAGCCAAAGACATAGGTTCACTTCCACATACATATATTGTAGCATTACGCATTGTTGGTGGTCATATAAGGATGACTCCAGATATGCCTCCATGCATGTTTATTATGGTAAATAAGGCACTTGTTAAAGAATGCTAAAAGATGACATATTGGTTCCCTTTCCCTTCTTCCCTCCTCCCCCCTCCAACCTAAAGGTCCCTGGTACATACAGGACCAACCTGATATTGCTGTTAATTGGGAGGGGGGGGGGGGATGGGGTGTGTGTGTGTAGGAGGAGAGAGAAGAAGGGGGAAAAGGAGGATGAGAAGGAAAGGATGTTGAGCTACATGCTTTCAGTACATTTAATTTAACCACATCCAGCTGATTCTAGTTAATTAAGTCTTTTACATCACCTCACATGTGCGAGAAAATTCATTTCAAGCAACAACATTTCTCAATCTGTGCATATCATGTTATGTACCATCATTAAAAAAGGACAGCTTTACTGAATCACAATGACAATACTACTGACAAAAACAATTCATCTCTGTCAAGGAACTACTATACTGTCATATGAAAACAACACAGTGGCTAGTGGATAACATATTTAAACTTCACTAAAGCAAACATCCACCTGCATGTTACCAGGGCCCAAAAGGGGACAAGAATAGCAATACCGTTCCCTTCCAAGCATGTCACTGAAAGACAATAATGAGGGTTAGGCAAAATGTTAAACCACAAAAACTTCAACAAACATGGACAGGTCAACTAAGAAAAATAAAGCCATCCAAGACAGGAGAAGGTCCTCTGGCAGGGAAGCGCATGATGCAAACAGAGAAAGCCGTAAGGAGTCTGTGCTGCTGACTAGCCTTCTTTCTTCTAGGAGAACTTACAGATCTGGCACCTGGAATGTTCGCACATTGAACAAACAAGGGAAAACTGTACAGGTAGCAGCAGAAATGAGGGACTATAAGATTGTGCCAATCAAAGACGAAGAAGAGTCTGTGAAAAAAGCATTTTACACCAGACTACAAGATATTATGGATAGTAAAGGCCATCAAAGCATATATTGACACTGCTACAGAGATTTTTTGGTTAAGTCTGGGAGAGGGAAGAAATACTAGCAGAATGGAAGAAAGGATACCTAAGAAGGGAAACTTACAAAAGTGCACAAATTATATAGGAATAATGTTACTATCAATGCCAGGAAAAGTATTAAAACAGGATCATCCTTGAGAGATTAAGAGAGAGTCCATAGACAAGCAGCTGAGAGATCAACAAGCAGGTTTTCAACAAAACAGATCCTGTACAGACCAGATAGCCACAATGAGAATAATAGTGGAACAATGTCTAGAATGAACGTACCCCATTACATTGGATTTGTGGACTATGAAAAAGCATCTGACAGTGTGGACAGAGAATCACTTTGGAAATAGATGAGGCATTATGGAGTTCCCCATAAGACCTTTAATTTAATAAAGAAAACTTCTGAAGACATGACATGCTGAGTTCGTCATGAAGGACAACTTACAGAACCATTTGGGATAAGAACTGGAGTGCAACAGGGATGCCTTTTGTCTTTTCTTACTAGCAACAGACTGGGTTATGAAAACAGGGACGACACACAACAGAAATGGAATCCAGTGGAATCCGACTAAACAGCTAGATGATCTAGATTTTGCTGATGACTTCGCTCTTCTGTACCTTACTCATAATCAGATGCAAGGACACAATGAAAATACTCCATGAAAGGTCACAGCTATTGGGTATGAAAATACACACTAAACAGATAAAGATAATAAGAATAAATGCAGAAAATGATAACAGGGTTGAACTGGAAGAAACACTACTACAAGATGTAGAATCGTACACATATCTTGGCAGCAATATAGATAAAGTTGGAGGGACAGATAAAGATGTCAAAATAAGAATACAGAAAGAAAGAGGAGCTTTCATTGCACTGAGAAATATATGGAGATCAAAAGAAATCAGGTCGAACACACAAAACTTGTTCTGGAACCACAGGACAAGAGAGGCACAGGTAGACCAAGAAACACACGAAGAAGAGAGCTGGAGACAGAGGTGAAAATGAGGAGAACATGAAAAGAACCTGAGAATATGGCATGTGACAGGAGGACGTGGCATGTATTTATTGAAGGCATATGCTCATTGGGGAGATGAGGTTAATGATATGAATAAAAACAAACAGTAAATTTAGCACAGGCCGAAAAGCCTGTTTCTATCTATTTTTTTATCTACTGCATACAACTTGAAGCATCACAGGTAGGGTTGCTTAATGTTTTCTGATACAAATAAAGTATTGCAGTATGCCTGTCATATTGTGTTTCTGTAAACTCTCTGAACCATTTTCACATAGGTTATCCTCTATTCCAGGTCACAACCATTCTAAGGCTAATTTCTTAGTTCTTGGCTGAAAGGGATTCATCACCACAATGTGTCCACACCATCTTCCTGTTTTTTAATACATTATTTCACTGGTACTGTTACATCAACACCCCTGATCTCTGTTTCCCACTATGTCTTTTCATGTCATTTAAACATCTCTTTGTTCCTCACCATGTCTTTTCATGTCGTATAAACCAGGGCATTAGAGCGGAACCCAGAGCTGGAGCCTGAAGCAGCAGGTGTTTGTCCAGAGTTGGAGCGCAGCCAGAGCACAGAAAAGTTTGACTGCTCCACTTTATTTTTATTTTCAATTCAAAATGAGTGACAGCATACAAAATGTATAACTAGTGAATAAAATATTTAATGTATGTGTTTTATTCTAAACCTGAATTAATTTTTAAATATTTTTTTCCATACATGTTCAGGGTTAATTTAACTCAGAAGTCAAATATTTAGATGAAATTTTTTTAACAACCATATATAAATATATATATACACATGTATATTACCACAATAATGAGATATTAGCTTGGTCTAACTCAGGGAAAGAACAAATTTGTAAGAGGAGTCACAACCAAAGGAATAATTAAATATAATGTTCGGGAAAGTTCACAATCCTTCACAAACAGCAAGCTGTTCACAAACTTTTTTTAATTAATGAAGAAAAGTATAATGTTTAACCTTCAATAAGTTATATAAGTTATAATTAGGATATACAGTGTCTATAATGTTTGAAAATATGTTCGACTGTCACTTTTAAATGTTCTTAAACTTCTTTTTCACCATCGAAATTTCATCCCTCGAGCATTCATCCCAAAAAGTAAGAAGTTTTCATCCATCACAAGAAAACTGAGACGATTCAGAAGATGCTGAATTCGAAAAGGAATTTGATAAACAGTGAAAGTACCGGCGGGTTTTTGCGATTCCTAAATATAATGAAACATTATTCTGGAAAATTCTGAAGCGATGGAGTCTATTGGTAGGCTAGAAGTTTGTTTGTAAGGTTATTGACAGATATCCACATCAAATTTAGGCTACTTGTAGTTGACTACAACTCAAGTGAATGTTATAGGCTTTAAAGTTAATCGTAAATGATTTACAACAGACGATTCGATTGCATGCAGCCAGAGCCAGCCCAAGAGATTTTTGATGGTGGTGCAGGGTCTCGTGATAGACCTACCAGTTCCACACAGAAAAAATGTACTTAATCTTATTTCATTCATGTTTCCTGTAACTGGAGACAGTAATGAAAGGGTTGAGGAAGGCATGGAAAGATCTTGAACTGGTGGCATGCGGGAAGACTTGGCAAAAGTTTGCTTACGGCTTATGCTCCTTAGGGAGCTGAAGGGTGGTGATGATGTTTTCTGTGCCCTAACAAAGACACAGTCAAATGCATTAGTTAGTATATGGCTACAAAATCATAAATTCATTGCATGTGTCATGCTCTACTGCAGTCTAAACAAATACATACAGTCCCCTTGTATGCATGTTCACAATTTATAACTTATTCAAATTCAACAAGTCAAATTTCTGAACATGCCACTAATCTACTTCAGTTTTCTTTCTTTAATTTGCACAATGGATGAAGTGACAGAAAGAAAGAGAAGGAAAATCACTTTTGTAGAATCATTGTTGCAGCTTATTTTCACTCTTGGTGTAGACTGTCATTTACATTGGCAACTGGACAATTCTCAAGTAACTTCAGAGCAGAGGCAGAGGCCTTGAAAACTGCAGCAGAGGTTATATTGACAGAAGAAAGCACAGAGAGACAAGTTGCTTTCTTTACTGATGCACAGTCAGTAATTGCAACGTTGAAAAGCCAAAATAATAGACCTGGATGACCTCAGAATAGTGCTCCACAAACTTTGTCAACAATTCAAAAGTGTTGTGATTCAATGTATCCCATCTCATTGTAACATCACCGGCAATGAAGAGGCTGACAGAATGGCAAAAGAAGGTTCACATCTACCTCAGCCTGATGCAAGCATAACTTTCGAGGAGGCAAAGAGTTTTATCAGAATCAGATACAGAAACAAATGGAATGTAGAACATCCAGCTCAGATTGAGATACCATCTATTCAACAAGCTAAAGATAGGAACTACCGATCAGTGTAACTGTGGCACTGATAAAATGACTGCTGAACATCTGCTTCAAAGTTGCCCCTGTACAGAGAAAGCGCATATGGCCGACGCCAGTTCCTTTCATGGAAAAGCTTTACCGGGATTCAAATAGCCTCAAACTGACTACTGCTTTCTTTGAGAACATTCAAGTGGATGTCTGAGAGTGTATGAAGAAGAAAGAAGATTTACAGATATTCAGTAAATAAGAAAATAACCTCACTTTAAAAAAAAAACAAAGTAACAAAATGCAATCACGCAAACATGCACACACAAACACAAATATACATACATTAGGTAAGAAAAATATTCATTATGCTACTACTCTACGTTACCTCAAATGAGTTTGTATGCTTCCCATTCTTTTCTCTGAGAGTATGGGCGTTGTTTCTCAACCAGTAAAGTCTTTGAAGGAAGAAAAGACCATGTGGACCATGTTCAAACGGCATATAAAACAACTCAGCAAGCAACTGTGCATCTTCCTCTGAAAAAATGTACTCCGCATCATTTTTCTCATCTGAGATATTGTCCTCTTCATCCTTCTTATCATACATCTCTGACTCAACCAGCATCAGACTGTCTGAAGAATTCTGCTTTTCAAGGGTTGGAGCAATATTGTTATTACTGCCATGACTGTTAACAGAGGAATCATTAGCACCATCAGAGGAGCATGGTGCAGTAACTTCCATTGGTTCAGCACCTCCTTCTGTTGCTGTTTGGGCATCCGAGACTGAAGCTGTGTTGGTCTGTGGCATTTCAAACAGGCTATTGACAGGGAGTGTGGGTGGCTGTAGAAAAGTTGGAATCGGTTCTGGTGCATGAGCTGTAGAGCAGATAAGCGATAAGGGAGTTACACCAGAAGTGCTGATTGTGTTGGTGGTGAAGGATGGTGTCAGACAGGTTTTAATGATGTCTGGCAGAGGAAGGCCAGCCGGCGGAGAAGCAGGCATGTAGTTTTCTGGCGGAGTAGATGGAGCCTGCAATTCTGCTGGATCCAAACATGGCGGAGCAGCTGATGGAATGTCCTCAATTTGAAGAGGATCACTGATAGAAAAAGGTTTCACACCAGGAGGGATTGATGGATTACCAGGAGCACATGATGGTATAGCTGTAGGGCTTGTTGGTGGTGGTGAAGGTGGTAGAAGTATTGGTGGGCCAGGTGGAGGACAGATTGGAACTCCTGGGGGCCCTGGTGGAATTATTCCGGGTAAGAAAGTAGGTATGGCACGGGGAAATGGTTGTCTTGGTGGCTCACGTTGGCTGTGAATTTCTGTCAGCCAATCACTCATTGCTGCTTTTAGTGCCGTCTTTGGCTGGTATCTTAAATCAATACGAGAAGGGAGGTCATCATCAGAGCTAAAATCACTTTCAGTCTCAAGCTTTATATCTGAGGCAATTGGGCTCATGCGGTCATCTGTAGATGTAACATTACAATGCATAAATTATTTTTTTATTTGTTCTTTGACCACTGGCTGACACTAGAATGAATGACCAACTACAAATATGTCAATGAAAATCTGAATGATGCAACTAAACAGTAACATTTCTAGTCTCATTGCAAAATATCTGCATTTCTTTTTTCTCCTATACCAATTCAACCAAATTTGACTGTCTAACTCAGGGGTCCTCAACCTGTTTAACACCGCAGACACATTTTAGATTAATAAAGAGGGTGGTGGGTACCAACCAAATGTCATGACTCACTTAGTTAAAGAAAAGGTTCATTTTTACAACAAAATACTTTTATAAGGCTGAGTAAACACAATGTAAGAAATACTTAGGATTATTTTTAAAAAAAAGAAGAAGAAATCACTATACTTTACAAAGCATATCATTTAAGCCACCTGTTTGTGTGACCCCCATTAAAGCGCTAAGTTTTACACTGTTCATTGTGTCAATTGACAATTATTTTTTTTTGCATATTATTCAGACAAGAAATTTAGCAGAGGGCAAGCTATAATTTCTGATCATGAAGCATAAATTGTATATTTATTCTTCAATTCGCAAATCTTCAGTGGGCACACAAATAAGCCTGCACTGCGTTGAGTACCCCAGGTCTAACTGTACTATAAGGTTAGGATGTTTATCAGGCATGAATGTTTTATGATGGCAAAGCAAAGAGCCTGCTTTCGGGTAAAAGCCTGGGATTAAGGACCATATGTTTATGTCAGATAATTTACGAACAGCATGAAGTAACAGAAGAGAAGCAAGAAAACAACATTAATACAAACTTATTCTCCGATACAATGAACATGACTGATAAGAATGGTGATCTGGTTATAATGTGAAATTTCAACAGCACAGCAGACCACTTTGGGAAGTTTACACCGGACCAGTTAGCCCCATGTGGTTGCCTGGGGTCTCTGAAGAGACAATGATAGAACAGGAGCACTGGCACTCTCAGGCATGTTGTACAAAGAAGCTAATATGAGGTTGTGCATGGGGCTGGCAACCTCATCATGAAAAAGACTGCTACAGAAACCACTGCTGCAGCAGCATGTGACGGGCTGTGGTGTTTCTATCCTTTGTAAGTAGCAAACAGGAAAATTAATGAATAATTACAGACCATTTAGCAACACACAAAGAAACTGGTAGCAATGGCGACATTTGCTCAACTGATGAACTAAACATGGACTAATAATAATCAATAGCTCCTTCAACACTGGTTCAGCCCTGTATTACCTGGTAAATATGGAACTACCTACAGCAGGCATCACCAACTATCAGAATATGGGACTGTTACATGTCCCTCAAAATCCATTTGCTCGATTGTATCTTGACTTTTTCCCTGACAACCTTGGCGCGAAGTCACGATGAACATGAAAGAACGATTCCATCAAGATATCGCCGTAATGGAGTCACGTTATCAAGGACGGTGGAGTGTGACCATGCTTGCCGATTATTGTTGGATGCTTCATCGCGATGTACCACATGCCATTCACCGACGAAAGTCGACTGCAAAGAAATCCAAGCCTACATAACTGTTATACTTCTTGTACGAATGATGTTGTAATACTGTATGCGTTGTTAAAAAACTTCAATTGCGTATTTCTAGAGATCCCGACCTGATAGAGAAAAACGGTTATGCAGATACTGACCATAAAAGACAAAGAAATGATAGTAGAAAGAAAAAAAAATTTTTTTTTTTGTTGCCAGTGTTAATCAATAGCTCCTTCATTATCCGGGCAAAGACAAAAAGGGTATTTAACAGTTCAACACTCAGTATCAGAACTGGCACGTCAACCTCTGCCCAGTAGTTATGTTATAGATTATTTACATTAAAAGATGAAGCAACTAAAGAGGCCAAAACAAACAGAAGTGACTAACGTAATTTAAGGCAGTAAGTAGTAAGAGATTAAATCTGTAAAGCAACTCCAAGACTGACAAATCCTGCCAATTAAGCATGAAAATGATATAAAGGTGATATCAATTTGCCAAAAGTCAGGAAAAGACATTGACTGATGATATAGACCAGAAATTTAACACCATTTCAACAATATATAAGGAAAGCAGCAAATCATGATTGGGATTCCAGAAAAGAAGAAGCAAGACTGGATAACACCAGAAACATTAAACACCATAACGATGAGAAAGGAAATGAAAAGAAAGAAAACAGAAGTGAAGTCCCCCAGGTTAAAGCAACTATATAGCAAACAGTACAGTCAGCTGGACAAGGAAGTTAAACGCCAAACCCATTCCAACAAAAGGAATTTCCTAGACGATCTTGCAAGACAGGCAGAAGATGCAGCACTGAGAAATGAACAAAGCACAGTATACAAAATAACTAAAATCATCAGTGGAAAACGAGGTGCAAACAATATTACATTAGTAAGAGATAAGCAAGGAAATCTCATCACGACAGCAGAGGGACAGGAAACAAGATGGGCAGAGCATTTCAGAGAAACTCTGAACAAGGAACCACCAGAGACACAATTGAATGTTCCTGAGGCTGAAAATGATCTAGGGTTAAAGAATGGAAAAGCTCCTGGCCATGATAACTTAAATGCAGAGCTATTTAAGACAGACCCTGAGCTAGCAGCAGAACTATTAGAACCATTATTTGCACAAGTCTGGAAAACAGGGACAACACCAACGGAGTGGAACAAAGGAATAATTGTCAAATTGCCCAAGAAGGGAGATCTTGCAGAATGCAATAATTGGAGAGGAATCACTCTTCTCTGTTCCCAGCAAAATATTAGGCAGGATAATTATACAGAGAATTTCAAAAGCAGTAGACCACAAATTGAGGAAAGAACAAGCAGGATTTAGAAAGAACAGAAGATGTGTAGATCATATATTTACCCTCAGGAACATTATAGAGCAGTGCTCAGAATGGCAAAGACAGCTGTACATTAATTTTGTTGATTTTGAAAAGGCTTTTGACAGTATACATAGGGACAGTTTATGGAAAATACTGAAGGCTTATGGAATTCCAAGCTGCATAGTGTCAATCATAAAAAGCCTCTATGCCAACTTTACGTGTAGCGTTGGGCAGAGCAACCTAACCTTTGAGGTGAAGACAGGAGTATGACAGAGATGCCCCTTATCAACCACTATATTTTTAACAGTCATAGACTGGGTGATGCGCCAGACAACAAAGGGCAGTCCAAGAGGAATAAGATGGACTACATTTTCTACATTGGAAGATCTGGAATATGCAGATGACATTGCACTACTAGCACATTCACATCAACACATCCAGGAAAAAATGGATAGACGTAATAAAATTAGCCAGCAGGTGGGCTTGAAAATCAATTTAAAGAAGTCAGAGGTCATGACGCTCAATGTGAGCAACCCTGAGCCCATATCAGTAAGGAATCAGCAACTGGTACAGACAGACACCTTCACATACCTAGGATGCATAGTAACACCAGACGGCGGAGCAAGCAAAGACATCAACAACAGAATGAACAAAGCAAGAACAGCCTTTTTTAGCCTAAACAACATCTGGAAGTCCTCTCAATACAGCACAAGCACAAAATTAAGATTATATCAGAGCTGTGTGCTTTCTGTGCTTCTCTATGGTGCGGAATGCTGGAGAGTTAGAGAGAAGGAAATGTCGAAATTGTCCTCTTTTCACACAACATGCCTAAGAAAAATTCACAGAATCTTTTGGCCGAATACCATCACCAACCAAGAGCTGCTTACTCAGAGCAAGCAAGAGGACATGCACACCATCATAGCCGGCAGACGCTGGAGCTGGGTTGGCCATGTCCTCAGAAGAGACACCAATGCCATCACAAGAACAGATATGCTTTGGACCCCTGAAGGAAAACGAAAGGGAGGCCGACCAAAAACAACCTGGCGGAGGACTGTGGAGGCTGAGATGCAAAGAATAAATCAGAGTTGGGGCACTGTACGAAGGATGGCCACCGACCGAGCAAAGTGGAATCAATTTGTTGTTGCCCTACAAGACGCCACTAGGCGTGATGGCCACTGACTGCTTTGACGGTCGGCGGCTAAGGATCAAAGAAGAAGAAGAGAAAAAGGAGCCATTGGAGAGTTCAACTTTGGTCCATCACCAGTGCAGAAATAAAAAAGCTGTATGGCCAAGCATCTGGAACAAACTCGAAATGCCTTGGACAGGTGCGATTAAGGAAACGCCTGGCCAACAGCCAGAAATATGAGGCTGACAAACTTGTAAAAAGAAGAAAAATCAGGCAAGAGGAGGAGCTGCAGGAAGCCGAAGGAGGTGCAGCATACAGTACTGGAGAATTTTAGTGACATTTGGCCCCCCAGAATGGAGTATATTGGACAAGACAAGGCACTCTGTGAGTAAAAAGCATTTTTCTTAAAATTAATATTTTATTAACAAAAAATTTAAAAACCAACACCCTATCTAACAAATCAGTCTCAAATTTGGCATGCATGTAGTACACATAAATATCTTTAAATTCATCATATTCTTTTCTTGATATTTTGCTTTGATATATTTTTTTAAATATTTGTTCATACAAATATAGTTTTTTTTTTTTTAAATCATTAAAAATAGAATTTTAAACTTATCAAAAAAAAAGCATGTGATCAACTGTTTTAATTGTCAGTCACATGTGTGTGCAATTTGATAAAATGTGGTCAATGGGAAACATGTTTTTTGCTCTTGAAAAATTGGTGAACAATCCAATATGGCGGATATTTATTTTTCGTTACCATGGGTAACTACATGTTTTTTAACAAAATAAATTGTAGAATTTGGTTCATGGACATACACTGTGTCTATTGAGAACATAAAAAGTTTGAAAATGTTATTAGAACAAAAGTTAGTTTTCACTGTAGTGCATGCCCTTAAGACATTAACAAAAGTGGGACTTAGAAAGTCTGTAGGAAAAGACAAACTAAATGATATTTGCTTCGCAGATAAATAAAGCAACAACAGCAATAAAGAACTTTAAAAAAATATTCTATACGTGTTCTATAGAGTATGGATTAAAGAAAGATGATGTTCGTGCAGGGATAATTTGTGGAAAAAAGAAAATCTCAGTGAGAAATCCTACCAAAGAGTTCAAAAAGTGAGGCAGAGACAAAGGCTACAATCTAATCATCACTATAAATCATAAATACGATAATCCAATATATAGAGGAACTAAAATATGACCACATACAAGAATATTTTCAGCAAATATTCAATCCAATAGAAATTAAAACCAGAGTAACGATCTGCTCTTCTGTTCCATAACTGAAATCAGACCCAGGACAAACAGAGCATCTGATGAGAGATCACCAACAACTCAGGGCTGATGATCAGATTGCCTCCTGCAGCATCGCTCTGTACAGAGTTTATCTAATTTTATTTCTAGAAAATCAACCATTTTTCTAAATCAGTAGTTCCCTCATTCTTCAGTAATGGGAAAAATGTTGGCATTCCTCTTTGCTGTGTTCATTTTTTTTAACGATCTACTTTTCTATCAATGGTGCTTGGAAACTCGACCTCTCTCTGTACCTAAAGACCTTCCGTCGCTAGCTCAGATTTCAGCCCGAGTGCAAGGCCTGAGTCAAAGCAGAGGAAGCAGCCCCTGCCACCCTCTGGAACCCTACAAGAACCGTCTTGTACTGGCCCTGAAGTGCTAGGACAGACAAAACCCGGAGGCAATCCATTAAGCCCAGAGAATCATAAATCCAGCTGCAGAAACACACTCATCACAGCAGCTACTTCCAATCTCGTTAGGAAGAGTAGCATTTTAATTACCCAGCAAAACCACCAGATAAAAGCTCACTTAGTCCAAGCATATATTGTTCTAACCAGAAGAACACTATACATTTTTCATTTGTACATTGTGAATATAGTTGTTAACAGTGAGAATCTATAAATGACAATGGAAAGCGACTCCTTAGATTCTGCAGTGAGCAGAATCTGATCATTACAAACACAAAGTTCCCCCATAAGCGCATACATGCATACTCTAGATGTGAACCAACCAAGAATGAGAAGTCAGTGATCGACTATGCCATTGTTCGGAGAAGCTCATTCAGATATGTCCGAGATGCAAGAGTCTGGAGGGGGCCAGAGATTGGAAGTGATCACTACCTGCTAACAATCAAACGAACAACTGAAAGAGTTGCTCAGCCTAGGAACTGCCCAACATCACGCAAGAAACCAAGTAAACAAACAGGAGAAATGAGCATTAGGACCTACAAGCTGAGAGAGCCAGAAATTAAGACCAGATATCAGGGGCTTATTGCTACAGCAGTGAGCAACACAGAAGAACGACCTGATGACTTGGAAACCCTCTGGAATAAATTCAAGGATATCATAAAGACAGCTGCTGCAGAAGCATGCGGTGAAGTCTGACTTGGGAACCAGAGAAAGAGGACACCTTGGTGGACAGAGGAAGTCAAAGAGAAAATAAGAGAGAAGAAAATGGCATGGAAACAATACTTAGGAGTTAAAAACACAACAGGACAAATGGAAAAATATAGAGAATATGTGACACTCAGAACAGAAGCAAAGAACAAAGTGCTAGCAGCAAAACAGAAGTCCTGGGAAGAATTTGGAGAAAAGCTAGAAAAAGATGCACAAGAAAACCAGAAATTGTTCTATAAGACCCTAAAGAACATGAGGAAAGAAAAACAATGCCCTCTCAAATTTATAAAGGACAAGCAAGGCAAATTGCTTACTGCCCCGAAGGAAGTAATGGAAAGATGGAAAGAATATTTCTCAGAACTCCTGGATGGTGAGCATGATGAAGCATCAGAAATGATAACCACTGACACAGAAGAGGAAACCAATGATGGTGAAGATGACATAAAGATGGAAGAACTGAGGGCAGCACTAGAGAAAATCAAGATGGGCAAAGCAGCAGGGCATGATGGTATAACACCAGAAATGGTTAAGTACATGGGAGCATCAGGCGACCTATTACTCTTAAAGGTCCTACAGGCAGCATGGTGCAACAAGACCATACCAAAGGATTGGGAGATTGCCATCATAACACCAATTTTCAAAAAGGGTGACAATCGACAATGTGGAAACCATAGAGGCATATCCCTTCTCAGTGTCCCTGGTAAAATCTACTCTAGAATCCTAGAGCAGAGACTCCGACGCCTAGCTGAACCACAATTGGATGAGGTCCAGTGCGGATTCCGAGCAAACCGAAGTACTCAAGACCTAATCTTCACACTCAGACAGCTGAGTGAAAAGGCCCTTGAGTATAAGAGTGAGATCCATCTTTGTTTCATATATCTGGAAAAGGCGTTTGACAGGGTCCCCTGGAGCAAACTTTGGGACTGTTTGGCAAGGAAGAATATTCCAGCACCTCTGATTCATGCTATACAGAGCTTCTACAAGTCTTGCAGAAATTATGTGAGGACAGCAAACCATAAGTCAGAAGAGTTCAGGACCACCACTGGTGTAAGACAAGGTGATATCCTATCACCTTACCTCTTCATACTCCTTATGGACGATGTCATCAAGGCATGTAAGGAGAGAACAAGAAAGTATTCAGTGGGGTACTGGAAGATGAGACAGGTCTATATTTCGGAGCTGGCATTTGCTGATGATGTTGCCCTGATTGCTAAATCAGAGGCACATCTCCAATCCAACCTGCAAGTCTGGAAGGAAGAGCTGGAGAAGAGAGGGATGGTCATAAGCAGCTCTAAAACAAAATCCATGGTGATATCACGAGAAGAAAACATCAGATTAAGTTGGGAGAACAGGTCCTGGAGCAGGTCGACCACTTTAAATATCTCGGAGCTATTATAGACCGAAAGGGAGGCATCAAAGAAGAGTTGGCCACTCAAAAAGCAGCGGCAGGGAGACTTTTTCAGGCCATAAATCGTGGATTCCTCAGCAAGAAAGAGGTTGGTAAGAAAACGAAGATGGCTGTATACCGCTCCACCTATGTCCCAGTCTTGACATATGGATGCGAGTCGTGGGCAATGACTACAACCCACAAAAGCCAGATCCAAACCTCAGAAATGAGGTATCTGAGGAAAGTGGTTGAAGTAACAAGAAGAGACATGGTCCACAACCAGACGATCCGTCAAGGCCTAAAATCCCATCCGCTGCAGACCCAAATAGAACAGTCCCAAACTAAGATGGTTTGGCCATGTCTGCAGAATGGGAGAAGATCGGCTACCACGACAAGCATGGGAAACAAAGAGCCAGGGATCCAGACCTCCAGGACGACCCAGAGTCCGCTGGGAGGACAACATTAGACAATCTTTGAAGGACCGAGGACTAGAATGGAACCAGGCCAGGAAGAAGACAGCTGATAGAATGGTCTGGCGCTCTCTCTTCCAAACCTCTACACCTCACGGTAGAAGGGGAACGACTAAGTAAGTAAGTAAGTAGAGAATCTATAATCATTTAATATAACGTCTGTTGTCATTTTTTTTTTTTGGGTAATGTTTAAATGGGATGTACATGTTGGTTAATAAGTGTACACCCAGGAGGCTGAGCTGTAATCAACATTCATGGGTCTGGATATTTTTTAATGTGGGCTGGGCACTAAGTCTCTTTTCTCAACTTCATGTACTCTACATAGTCCTTTGTAGGATCTCTGATAGAATTTATTATCCAGAAATACCTCATTTAGTTTCATCAGAATCCTTCTTGAATTAAGGTTTTCTAGTGGATTAAATCCTGAGGAGAAGGCAGTTCATTCGAACTTGCAGACAGAATATTATCTTCTAGATATCATCTTTTATTCTTTCATCCAATCTGTCACTTTCCCTACAAACCATCCGCCACACTCTTAAACATGCAAACGGAAAAAATCACAATCAAGAAGTAACTCTTCATTTCTGTGTTTATAGAAAGATTAAAATGGTAAGATAGAATCACTTGCAAGGAATAGATGGGAAAACCAGACAAACATAACTGTGATGAGGAACACCAGCCTTCAACATCACTAGACAATTCTTGTTTTGAAACTCCAAGGTTGGGAGCCGCGCTGGTGTAATGGTTACCACACTGCGCTGCGTTCGGGTGATCCAGGTTCAAGCCTGGGCAAGTGCATTTGAAGGAGTGTCGTCGACCGAGACTTGGACTGGATTAATTCGAGCCCTGGTGAAGACATTTGAAGAGTGTCGTCGACCAGGGACTGGCGGCTCCTGAGCCGACCCAGCTCTAATGGGTACCCTCCGAAGATGGCGAGTATCTGCCTGAATGGCGAGTGGACACCTGTCTATGTACAGGGAAAAAGGGATATGTATGATGGATAAAGAAATCGTGAAAAGAAAAATATCAGGTGATAGTCGGTAGGGCTTGGCCAAGGATACAGAGAAAGCCTATTCCTTAACCTTTAGCACGCTCCAGTCGCATTATTGCGACAGAAGTACGCTATGCTCTGCCAGCTGGAGGCGCATTATTGCGACTGCGGATATCTTCGTTTTTTTAGCATTAGGACTTGTGTACACGTGATTTCAGCCCCGGATGTTAAGTTGTAATGTTATTTGCAAGAGAGTTAGCTTCCGTTTCCGATCTTAAAAAAGTGATGGGTGTATCCGCGTTTATTTTTTGTAAATTTTTTAAATCGAAATGAATCGGCATCAACACGCGGCCATATTCGCTCTAATTTTATTGGATTCTGACGCCATGCGGTGGGGATGAGATTTTTGTCTTTATAAGCGCTGATATCGGTTCTCAGAATATGTTTGATGGCTGAGATGGAAACGAAAGTAAAATGGCATTTCTAGTATGTATAATTTTCGGGGTTAGGATTAGGAATATCGGAAAGGTTTAATTTACGGCCGAATGTCACTGCTGGCTAGGGAGTTTGTTGCTTTGGTACTGATGATGGGTGTAACGAAAAGATCGTTATTTCATATGTATTGGTCAAATGACTTTCATTGAGATGCAAGGGATATGGACTCTTCGTTTGTTGGTCATTTTTTTTAAATTTAAAAAAAAAAATTTTTTTTTATTTTTTTAATTTTTTTTTCGTTGTTTTCATCTTTCCTTTCCTCTCTTCCTATCACATCTAACATGTACACAAACAAATTTTATATCATCAGATTCATCATTCATTCATTTCTATACAGTCTAAAAATTAGAGCAATTGACCAAAAAAACTATAGAATTTACAAGTCACCCACTATAAAAATGGGGGGTTGTGAAAAAGAATGCAGTGGTTGGGCAAGTTTTCTGAATTTTTATGCAGCGTGCTAAAGGTTAAAGGAAGCTGAAAGGCATGTAAATAGAATTTAATTTTGTATTTCCCACTTACATAATTAATGGTTTGTACAAATAACATTACAGTATGACAGACAAATGAAACCTATAACTTCTCATTATTTTCATATGTCCATAATCATCGATCTCACCTTTGATAATATCCTTCTTCACTCCATCTGGGTTTGATTGGCACCACTGGCCAAGAGTATGTATTGCCATAAAGTTAGCTTCAAATTCAGTATTTGGATTGGTCATCACACCATTAATATATGGTATAACTTCTGGAGACCGACCATCATAAGGGCCAAGGAAGATACGCCGTGGGTCATAGTCATTGGCATGAATGTTGTCCCATATTACTGCTGGTCGTTTTAACACAGATGCAATTTCCTCTAATGAAGCAATGGTTAATTTTTTGCTGACTACTCTTGGACCTTGGGAGAAAAAAGTTTATTACAGCTTAGCAAGATCCACACTAAAAAAATAATGTCCCATCTTACCAGCATTTAGGACGGGAGGAGTCGGTAGTACTAAATGGGATAAGGACTTCAAACTTTCATGCACATAGCTCAGTTTTACATTAACCAGGACACCAACTCAAATGCCTGTGACAGCAGGATGCACTGAGATTGAAACGATATTAAACCTTGGCCCTAATGCAAAGTTAGTACTTCTAAGCCGAATTAACAGAACAAGGGCAGAAAGTACTCTTTTAAAAGCAAATACCAAGCCAATTCTAAAGAAAAACAAGCCACATGAAGAACATGGGAACTACTGATAAGACTCGGTGACCGCAGTAATCGGAAAACGTCACTGAAAGAATGGTGTCACAGGCTGTACTAGTAGCTGAAAGCAAATATGCCATCAATGATAGTCTTGCTAAAGGTTGCAGAACCGAAGACCAACTTTTCTTTGTGTTCAAAAAACCACAGATGCATTCTAAACAAAGATGTATGTTATAATCTGATCTCCCAAAATGGAACTAGGTAATGGGGAAGGACTACCGTTGGATGACAATGAAAGTGGGCATCTGAGCAGCTTGGAAGAAGAATGCTGTGATTTTGATTGTTCAGAAAGTTATTAAGATGATTAGCTACTTAATCTTTCACTCAACAGCAAACGAATGTGGCACTTCAGGTGAACAAGGAAGGAGATAACTCACAACTTAAAATCAAATAAATTGTTCTTAAAAATTTACAGTCTTGTTTATGATACCATCATCACGAGTATTTCCCCTTTTGCCCCTTATGGAGTATGATGCCATGACTGCAGTTGATCCCTTTGCAGTTAGTCTGCACCAAAGAATTCACATGCTCTTCCAGTGGTTTCTTCAGCAATGTACAGGATTTTATTTACTGTATCAGCAAGAAGCATACTTTAAAAAGGCCATATTAAACAAGTACAGTTTTTTTTTTAAACCAGCTTTGACCACGATATAAATTGGTAGTGATTAAGCAGATATGGCAAAATGTTAGTGACAGAAATATAAATGTGACTTTTGGAGGAATATCATTAACTATCAGCATGCAGTCTTGAAAGAAAAAAATTTTATGGTATCCCCACACAATCAACTACTATGATCTACTGATGGCCTCTTGCACGCAGAGTACGTGTCTCTGCAACACACGATTTTGTTGGAAAATAAATAATTTGTCATCTTATATAACAGAAACAGTTCACTAACAAAATATATGAGATGTAATTATCAAGGGAAAAAATATGATGAAAGAATGAACAGGTCTTTCCATTAAATTTAAAAAATAAATGTACACGTTAATCAAAGAGGAAACCAAAATCATTTATTGAAAGATAAGAATGTGACAGAAGAAAGCAGTATGTAAAAATCTAATAAATCTGTGTGCGCTGTTAATTAGTGCATGAATACTTATAAAACATCTTATACATAATTAAAATCACAGCTTCTCACTGTGAAATACATATTTCTGATGGCCTTGCCAAATGTATAAGTTGACAGCTAACACTTACCTGTCCACATAATGTCTATTCCTGGAAGAAGCTTGGACCCTATGCAGTTCAGATACTCTGAGGAAGGTACAGCTGGAACTGCCCTCGAAGCACAATACTCTGCAGTAATAAAAGGTAAACAAACATTACAGAGTATAACTACCTATACACATTATAACAGTGTCAGACTTATCCCCTTCACTGATCTGTTACATCTTACACTTTGCCAAGAAGAGATCAGGTGATAATTTTCAGGCTAAGACTTAAATACCACTGTTCAACAAATTAAAAATCAGCCACACATGTTTATGTGGCAGAGACAAGCAAACAGTAGACCATGTCCTCCAAGAATAGTGACTGACAGGAACAGATCGATAGCATGGCCTTCACCAATCCTGTTGATGGAAAAACTGTAAGGTGATAAAAGAAGTCTGAGACAAACCACCTATTTTATGGAGATATAGATGTATGAAAGCAGACAAGGAAGACTGGCCAGTTAATGCAACAAATCTATTAACAATACCCATATGGGCAATACACAGGCAACTTGGGGTCCTCCTTGTGTTTAAGGTATACTGCCACTCCACAATTCTGAAGTCTGAAAACACAAATATTCTAAAATACTAGCACATCTTTCCTGTAAAACAAGTGATTTATCTGTCAGGAGGCGACTTCTTCAGTGCGCATTACGTCATATTTTTATAGTGTGAAATCTATTCATTTAAATGGCCATGCCTACTTTGGCTGGCCTTGTAGAATCCCAACCAACATAATTACCGACATATGTTACGTCGGTCAGTCTCACTCAAAATAGTAACGTGCCAGATAAAAAAGTGCGCAACGCACGGTGTGCAACTTTCGCGTCGTGGGTGTTATATAACACAAATACTTCGGCTTTATTTTTGTTATTCTTTCACGAAATTAGTAGCACTCAACAAAGAAAAATTGGTGTGCATGAGCCCTCACCCGATGTACAAATCATGAAAACTTGAAAGTTTTTTTTTTTTTTTTTATAACCAGCAGCACTCGAGCTTTCCAGCTCTTTTGGCCCAATGACATGTCATTGCGAGGCTGGGGGGTCAGTGGACTTTCCTTCCAACCCGGTCAGGAGCTTTGCAAAGCTCCTTCCCATCCACACGGGATTTATGTGCAGGAGCCGTTCAGGTTATTCAGTCAAATTTCCGGTCGTAAACATTTCTTCAAACGCCGACGGCCGGGTTTGAACCATGAACACCTGGTCGCCAGTACAACGTCGTAGCCATTACACCAGCGCGGCTCCCGAAAGTTTTTGTTAAAACCACTTATTATCGGGAACACTCTTTGAAAACAATCCATGCACTTTCACACAAAACGTTGTCATCAAAGAACTTTTAAACTGAATCTAAAATAACATAATTCTCGCCGTGTGCATGTTAGTCACAGCTGAGGAATGCAACCGTGTTGAAAAATTGTATTGCTTCCATTATATATACTCTCCCGAAAATAGTTACAATCAACAAAGAAAGGCGTTCGAATGACGGTGTTCATGAACAGTTTGATTACACTGTATAATGGAAAGAAACCAAAAACACTCTAAGAATGTACTTCTATCTGCTCATCCGGGAATGGAAACAGCACACTATAATTAAAAACCTGTCAAGTTTGACGGGGTATTGCTAGTGATATAAGATTAACCCAGAAAGATATCTAAGAAAGCCTATATGAGGAATTTAACTACAAAAGTAATTACATTCACTGATGATGATAATGGAGGTGCAAATCAAGAGCCAAAAATTAAGTTGATAGTGCCCGTTCATCAAGTGCTTATCTGGTTCTCATTATCAATGTATTAAACACAGATGACATGCCGCTGAACAGTCCAAAATGAAACTGATAATTTCAAGGTCAGCTGTGATTATGTCTTAGTACAGCAGTCCTATATCATTTTTGTGTTTTTCTTAGGACACTTATTTGGTGGGAACGCTAAAACATTGTAAGCGTAATTCATACAGAAATCAACACGGCGGTAAAGCATACAGTGGCTAGCAATTACATTCTGCCAAACCAACTTTTCTCCTTGGTAATTCAAAAGTTAATTCATGATGACAAATAAAATAAAATATACATAATAGTCATATAATATTCTGTGGTAAACAGGTATATCATCATCATCATCTTCTTTTTTGCCCTCCTTATAATACAGCATGGATCTGCCACTGCAGATAACTCCCTACAGGAAGCCTTTGTGATATTGCAGATGTGCTTTATGTAGAATTCTTTTTAGAAGATACAGTTGCCAGTGCTGTGCAACTCATATCTGTTGCCTGTTATGACATAACAGGAAAAGGTAGTTATATTCCTTCTTTCACTGGGTAATAAATTCAAATTTAATAATTTTCCATTATACTAACCCGTTGGACAGAACAGAAAGAGTTTAGGCTGGTGAAGATACTCATAAACTTCATTGGAAACTGACACTTGAGCAGCTCCAAAGGACTGAAAAGCACTGCGATCTGCTTCTGAAAGTTCTGGGTCAATGTCATCAAAGAGTACTGCAAATGCCTCACAACCAAACGTGGCCACCTGTTCATAAACAGCATGACCTACATTAATATAGGATTCAAATACGAAAGCTTAAAAATGGAATTCAAGAGACACAAACAATTTTCATCTATTCCACTGGCTAAGTTAAAAGCAAATAGTTCACCCTCTAAAAGTTGTACACAAGAGAAAAGAACAATTTACCTGTTCAAGCTTTCTTTTCAAAGCCTGGACATCTTTCACATTAGAAAATGATATGTCCAGTCCAGGAGAAATAGCGTACACAAATGTCACTTCTTTCTCTTTTGCTGAGCTTATAAGATGTGTAAGATTATCTGAAAGAAAAGGAACAAAATTATTTCTCATAATCAAATAGAAATAAGGTTCTAGACTGAAGACTGCCATAACAGTACTTCAAATGTATTCATGATTGCGTAGACTGAAACGTTTGTGTGATGAAAAATCTATGCACACTAATAGATTTATGTAATGAAATGATAAATGTGAATTCATAACAGCAATTAAAAAAGGCACAAGAACATATCAGTGTGAAAATAAAGACTACAAACAGCGGCAACTATTGATGTACCTGCTTCTTCTACAGAATACAACTCCCTCCAATATGCTCTGTGTTTGTAGTCATCTTTTGGTGCGTACATGTAAGTATTGAGACCTGATCTGCGCATCCTGGCGTTAAGAAAATAAAACACAGTAAGCATTTCATGCTGAAAAACAAAACTACAGCATGGATAAGGAAGGGTCATAATTTGTTTAATTAAAACAAATACTCTAATCAACATTGGAGAACATGCTAAGCAGATAAGGAAAGGAGCGCGTTTGAAAAGGGAAAAATACATCCTCAAATGCACTTACAGGCATGTGTCCTTTTATCCGAAATCCTCAGTTTGAGAAGTAGCCCAAACACACCAAAAATGCATTTTAAAGTAGTCCAAAGTCACCCAAAATGTGTTCAAAAATAGCCAAAATTTGTTTGCATTTAGTCCAAATCATGAACGAAAGAACTTTCAAAGCGTTAAGAATTGGGCACGCAGGCCCGTCTGACATTCTGCCCTTCCTATCTCTCTCATCATGTATACTGTATCCTTTCATCCTCACATTTACTTTAAGCATTATTTAGGCATTTATCATTATAAAAGTAATATAACATCATACATTTGCAATAATCATCATAATAAAAGTACGTTTTTAAAATAAATTTTTTTTTTTTAAATTAAAAGAAAAAACAAACAAGACTGATAAAAATCGAATTCCTCATACAGTAAATTAGACAGTGATTTGAGACATAATCAGATGGTGTGTTATAAGAACTCGTGAAATATTTGAACAGTCTGCTACTGAATGACTAGGGACTCTGTATTTTCCAGTGCATGCGAAAGATGAGCAGCCTTGAGTCCAAAGCAAATACTGCTGCAATGAGTGAATTTGTAATAGGTCCATCATCATGAGGTGGGGTAACCAGTTACTTTACCCGCTGTCTTTGCCTTCCCGAACTCAAGAGCAGAATCAGACTAGGTAGATAGTTAGATAGACATATACGAAAGAAATTAATTTTCCAAGGGTTGAAAATCGGGCACCCAGTCCCCTCTTGCATTCTTCCTTCATCTTTTATTACTGTTACTCAAACATTCTCCAGCGTACTTAAAGTATTAATTTAAGGTAGTATAACGCTAATAACAGCATACATTAACAGTACCTGATCACAAAATTAAGAATAAGTATATTGTAATGAAAAACTAGATCATCAGAGCCTCCATAAAGTATATTAGATAAAAATAAAACATAACACTGACAAACAACATTTTTCTTTCTTATATAAGCATAAGTGTTCTTAGGTCAGTTTCTTGCGCTGATTTCAAATCTGAAATCCGTTTATCTCTATCACGTCGGGTTCTTAAGATATTTGTGAATAAATATATTTTTGGGAAACCATTATTTGCTCCGTTTCATTTTTACTATATAACTTATTAAAAATTAATAAAAAGCAACATAATTCTACTTTTTATACTGCTAAAAGATGCATGACATATGTTACGCGATTTTTCAAATAGTTACTGTATTTTGAAATAATTCTGAGCAAAATATGGCTTCTAGAAGTTGTAGAAATTCGGCTGATCTGTTCTGTTACGTGTGCGGATGTTTTACCGATCGTGTTGACCAGAAAAAACTTTACACCATTACTAAAGAAAGCATATGAACTTTATTTCGATTCGAAAGTTGATGATGCAAATAAATCTTGGAAGCCAAATGCAGTTTGTTCGATACATTGGCAGGTTGGTTACGAAAATCGCCGAAGCATAAGTCGATGCCTTTTGGAGTGCCAGTAATATGGCGTGAACAAACAAATCACACTACTGATTGTTACTACTGCTTGACAAATATCCATGATTTCACTTTTAAAACTAGAAAGTCTGTGGTTTATCCAAATATTAAATCGGTTTCGAAACCAGTGCCTCATGATCCAATCACGTGTCCGATCCAAGTACCATCAGAACAATATCCGCTGGACGTGAATGAACCATCAGAAAGTGATAGTTTACCTGCTTTAGACACTAATTCTGACTCAGATTACATACCGGTGAATGATGGTGTTTACTTAATTAACCATTCAGAACTTTCAGATCTAATACGTGATCTCGCTCTTATCAAAGGACAAGCGGAATTACTCGGTTCGCGACTCAAAGATTGGAATCTTTTAGCGCACAATACTCCGATATCTAAATTTCGTCATAGATACAGAGAACTTGTTCAGTACTTTGAGATGGATGATGACATTTGCTATTGCAAAGATGTAAACGGTCATGAGCACATAGTCAACGAATGGCGATTTTTTCATCGATTCTTCCAAGACTAGTCTAAAAGCCGTGTTATTGCATAACAGAAATTTATTTTCATCAATTCCAGTCGCCTACTCTGTTCATATGAAAGAAACTTATGACAATATGGCTATACGTTTGGAAAAAATAAAGTACAATGACTACCAATGGCGGATTTGTGGAGACCTAAAGGTCATTGCAATTCTCACGGGCATGCAGACTGGGTATACTAAATTTTGTTGCTTCCGATGTGAATGGGACAGCCGCAACAGACAGGAACATTATGCAAGAAAGGTGTGGCCTATCCGGGATCGTATGCAGCTCGGGCATAAAAATGTAATACACGAGCCATTAGTTAACAAAGACAGCTTCATTTTACCACTGTTACATATAAAGTTGGGGCTTATGAAGAATTTTGTAAAAGCGTTAGATAAAACGAGCAAAGCTTTCACTTATCTTCGAGAAAAGTTTCCGCAAGTTAGCGATGCAAAGATAAAGGAAGGTATCTTTGTAGGACCTCAGATTAGGAAAGTTATTGCAGACAAACAATTCGAGAACTTGTTACATGGTAGTGAACTTCGCGCATGGATGGCATTCAAATCGATCGTCGATAACTTTCTGGGAAATCACAAATCTGTCGACTATGTTGCATATTGTTAAGCAGTGCATAGATGCATACAGAATTATGGGCTGTAACATGTCCCTCAAAATCCATTTGCTCGATTCGCATCTTGACTTTTTCCCTGACAACCTTGGCGAAGTCAGCGATGAACATGGAGAACGATTCCATCAAGATATCGCCGTAATGGAGTCACGTTATCAAGGACGGTGGAGTGTGACCATGCTTGCCGATTATTGTTGGATGCTTCATCGCGATGTACCACATGCCATTCACCGACGAAAGTCGACTGCAAAGAAATTCAAGCCTACATAACTGTTATACTTCTTGTACGAATGATGTTGTAATACTGTATGCGTTGTTAAAAAACTTCAATTGCGTATTTCTAGAGATCCCGACCTGATAGAGAAAAACGGTTTGCAGATTTAAAAACAGCGCATTAAAATTGACCAGAAAAACATAGAAATGTTAGAGAAAGAAAAAAAAAAGTTTTTTTTTGTTAGTCAGTGTAATCAGTTAGGGTGGCATATAATCAGCACTTATTAAGTATTTGAACAGTGCACGATTATATGAGTAGGGACTGTGCATGTTTTTTCAGGTCATTGGGAAGATTGTTCCAAAGATGAGCAGCTGAGTAAGCCAAACTAGTCTTAAAGAGGTCTAGCCTGGCCTTGGGTACTTGTAATTTGTTTAAGCGCTGACGTCTTTCATTATATTTTAAAAGCGGCCAAAGATACTTTGGAGCATTCTGTGACAGGATTTTGTGAATACATTTCACTTTGTTAAATAGGAAGCGCTTCCTGAAGGGTAATATTTGAAGATAATTATATAAATCTATACCATGTGATTGGTGTTTATCAGCAACAAGGCGCATTGCGCATTTTTGAAGCGAGTGGAGCCTTTTTGTGTTGGATACGGAACAACCATCCCAGATTGTGGAACAATAGTCTAGATGCGTTTGTATATGAGATTTGTGGAACATTTTCCTTGCCTCCTCATCCAGGAAATGTTTAATTTTGCCTAATTGGTAACTTTCTGTGCTGTTTGCTTTGTGAGTGAATGTACATGTCTTCTTCTTCTTCTTCTTGCGATCGCATCTTTGATGATTACACCGTCAGACGAGTTCTCATGATGAATTCGACTGTTGTTTGAAGTTCCTCTTTAACTCCATATAGCTTTGAGTTTAGTGTTGAGTCATTGGGCCAGTATATCTTTCTTAACTGGTCATACAGAGGACAGTCCTGTAGAACATGCTCAGCAGTTTGTTCGTTTAATCCACATGTGCACAGTGGTGAAGCAGACAATCGTAGCTTGTGCATGTGTTTATTCAGTTTGTTATGCCCTGTCCTGAGTCGAAAAATAGTTGTCTGTCCCTGCCGGTCGAGAGTGTGATAGTCGTCTTTGGGTTGGTTCTGTTCTCTTCTGATAGTCTGGATAGCTCTCTTTTTCTCAAAGTATGTGACTTCATTATCTTCTTGTTCACATTCTCCTCCCTTTTTTGCAAGTTTATCTGCCTTTTCATTTCCGGGTCCACCACAATGAGATGGTACCCACTGAAGTATGGTTCTCTTTTTGGCAGCTACCTTGTTTAGTTCATTTCTCAGATGCGGGAGTTTACCACCCTTGAGAGCTTGCAGGACAGACAGTGCATCTGTGAGGATGACTACCTGGTGGCAGTCAGAGTTGGTGTTATAAATCATATTTGCAGCTTGCTCTAGAGCTTGAACCTCAGCTGTATAGTTGGAACAGAATTTACCAGTGGGAATGTGCCTAGTCTCATAGTGGTTGTCAGGATATGAGATAAAGATACCGGCACCTCCATTCCTAACAGCATTAGTTGCTGATCCATCTGTATAGGCATGTATCCATGATTGATCGGGATAGCTTTCTTGGATCATACTCAATGTAGCAGTTCGTTTTTGCAGATCATTATACTCACATCCACTTGTGAGACCACTGACTGTTGTATTAATTTGGAGGGCACTGCTGGCCTGCTCCCATGGTACAGGGTATAGGGTGGGCTTCAGTGGTGTTGTCTTCATGGATAGGTCTTCTTGATGCTGTCTTATAAGTCTTTTCCCCCGATGCACAAAGCTGCTACGCTTTAGACGTCCCAATGCCAGATCATCTAGTCTTGCCTTCATTGGGTGCATTGGCATACTGTTGTACTTTTCCATCTGGATCATGGTTTTTTGTGTCTCTTCTATGGGACAATGTCTGTAATCCAGCAACCTTCTGCATCTCTGTTATTGGTGTAGTTTTCATGGCTCCTGTAATGAGCCTGAGAGCTTGATTTTGCACCATGTCCAAAGACTGCAGATGTGAGTTAGCAGCTGATGACCATGCTGCTGAGCTAAACTCTAAGTGTGGTCTTATTACTCCATTATAAATCTTCTTTAGATTTCGTTCATTTGCTCCCCAGTTGGTACCTGCTAATTTTCTGAGTATGCCTAGTCGTCTTCGGGCCTTTCCTTCTGCATTTTCAATATGCTTATTCCATGTAAGCCTTTGGTCAAATGTCACCCCAAGATAGGTGGGGTAGCTTTCTTCCTTGATCACGGTTGTCCCTAGGTGTATGTTAGCTGATTTGTCCTTGGGGGCGAGGGAGAACAGTGTTGTGGAGGTTTTGTCTGTGTTTATTGTGATAAGCCATTTCTCTGCCCATGACACTAGCATGTCTGCTGCCCGCTGCATTCTATAATTTGCTGTGGTGACATTTTCATCAGCGCACCAGAGTACTAGGTCATCTGCATATAAGGCAGCTTTAACTCCTGCAGGGAGATCTTTCACCAGGTCATTGATGTAAACAAGGAAGAGTGTTGGGGAAATTACTCCTCCTTGAGGTACCCCCTGATGGAGCAACACTTTTCTGCTCTGCAGACCGTCAAGAGTGACTCTAGTTCTCCTGTTATGCAAGTATGACTGGATCCATTTCATCATGTTGCCTTGGATTCCACTTCTCCTAAGTTTTGCAATGAGGCCATCTTTCCACACCTTGTCAAAGGCCTGCTTGAAGTCGACCCAGATCGTTAGGACCTTTTTCTTCTCCTGGAAGGCATCTTCTATTGCTTGAGACAAGTAAGTAACTTGGTCTTCTATACTGTAGCATTCTCTAAATCCAGCTTGTTCCGGCACCAGGATCTGCTCAGACTCTAAATACCATTTCAATCTGTGGTTGACTATTCGCTCCATAGTCTTCCCAACACAGCTTGTGAGACTGATTGGCCGGTAACTTGCAGCCTCGGTCTTACATTTCCCTTTCTTTAGTATGGGTATTGTGATGGCTTCTCTCCATACTTGGGGTACCGTTCCTTTCAACCAGCTGTGGTTGAATATCTCAAGCAGTTTTGTCTTTGCTGCTGAGCTCAGATTTACTAGCATTTCGTTGCTGATTTTGTCTGGGCCGGGTGACTTTTGAAACTTAAGCTTGGAAATAGCCTTCTGTAGTTCTCCTAGTGTGATGGGTTCCCTCATTGGGGCAGGAGTATATCTGTCTGTCCCATGGTTGCCAGTATTTCTTTTCTTATCTCTCTCTGATGGTCTATGTTAATGGGTAAGTTGCTTTCTGAACTGTATCTTCTAGCAAACAAGTCTGCAGCTTGTTTTCCTCTGAAAAGTTTGCCACCTTCATCCAATGTGATAGTCTGCCTTGGTGAGGAATGCTCTTCATTTAGAGACTTGACTAATCTCCAAAGTTTCCTGCCGTCTTTCTCAAGGTTCAGCGATGCCGTTTTAGTTCTCCAGCTTTTCCGCTTTTCTTCTAGCTTTGTTCTCTGAAACTCTGCTACAGCCTTTTTCCATTTGTTGTGAGTTTCAAGTGAAGGCTGAGACTCTGCGTCCTTTCTAGCCTTGTCCATAGCTTCCTGACGTTCTTGGAGTGTGCTGGACCAGTATGGTATGTAGTTACGCCGGCATCCTTTGGGAATGGTTTCTTTTGCAGCTTGTAGTATGCATCTGTTGAAGTCTTTTACCACTTCATTAATGTCTCTGTTCTGTACCTTGAGGGTAGACAGCAGCGTGTTCACCTGATGCCTGAATAAACCCCAGTTGGCTTTTTTGTAGTTCCATCTTGTAATGGCTGGGCCTGTACTGAGAGTTGCACTCTGGACAGTAAGAAAGATTGGGCGATGGTCGCTTCCCCCTAGTTGGTCTCCTACTTCTCTACTAATAGATCCAGCTATATCTGGTGTGGAGAAGGCAAGATCTGGTGTTGAGGTTGTGTGCCATCCTCTGGAGTAGAAGGTAGGAGTATCTGTGGCATTATTGACTAGGATTAGGGAGTGATCATCTTGCCAAGTTTCAACCTCTTCACCTCTGTGATCCAGATGGTTATAGCCCCAGCTCTGGGAGTGGCTATTAAAGTCTCCAACTGCTATAAAGTTGGTGGCTGGTACCTGTATAGAGCTGAGACTCAGGGGTTTGTTGTTCGGACAGTAATAGTTCAGGAGTTCTATTTCCATCTTGTCTACCTTTATCTGCAGCAGCTGATATTCTGCTCCATCCATGAAGGTTTTCCTTTCGTGTGCAGGAATGTTATTCCTTACAAGAGTAAGTACTCCTCCTTTTCATCTATCTTGTCTGTCGGATCTGAAGCATTGATATCCCCTTATTTTAAAGGTTTGATCTGCTTTCAAGTGAGTCTCTTGGATACAGCAAACACTGACTTGCTTCTCATACAAGATGTTTTCCAGCTCTGTCTTTTTGCTGTATCCAGCCTGCTTGCTGTTCACTCCCTCTGCATTCCAGTGCATCATGACAAGTGGCACTCTGGGTTTCTCTTTTTCTGTTTTGTTTTGGTCAGTAGTTCTCCTCCGCCGTCTGTTGACTCCACAAGACGGTCTAGAGGGTCCTCCAGTAGCTGAGGGTGGGCTCTGTCGAGGCTCAGAGCCCGGCACTGCACCTGCCTGGTGGAGCTCCACAGGGCGAGCACCAGAACGAGATTTATTTGACGGTGTACTCTCCATAGAAAAAAAAAAGCGAGTTGCATGATACTGTGGTTTCCGGTGCGCCTTCTGGCCCAGTATCTACGACTTTAGCACCTGTTCAACGGGAGAGTGGGCTCATCCCTAATCTGTTTATGTTCCCAGTAGTAGACTATTCGCAAGCAGCCTGGGGGTGTCACTGCTCTGCGCGGACCTTGTTTACCGAGGCGGCGTCCGAGCTCGTATGGTGAAAATATGGTTGCGTTATCTTTAAAATAGCCCTGTCTTTCCCGTGGCTTTTCTGCCATCCTGCAACTTTGAGTTAGGGAGTTCTGAGCTCCAGTCTCTTTCCCAGGCATTTTATCCTGGCCTGGCACGCATACAGAGGACCCCACTTCTGGTTCTAAGTTAGCAGTTGGGGATAGGTGGGGTAGCACACACTGTGCATTCCCCGTCATCCAGGGGGCTCTCCAACTATGCAGAGCTTGCACAATGCTGTGCTCTGGTTCGGGGCTCTCCCAAGGAATCCTCACGTCCTGCACAGAGCCACTTCCCGATACCCACCACCTGCCAACCCTCCATTGTAGAAATCTCCTGCATGCGGCCATCCAGTCAAGAGCCAGTATTAAGTCTGGTGCCCAAGTGATCCCCCCAAGCTCAGTGTGCAATGCTGGGTTCTCATCATGCTGCAACACAGGAGGGATTGTGATGCTCAGCCATCTCTCTCAATTCTGCACCGATAAGTGACATCGGGGACTTAACTTTGCCTCAGTACTGGGAGGCCCCGTTTCCGGGTACACCACACACAGCCAATTGAGGCAACGGTCGCCATGGGCGTGATAGACGACAAACAGTGAAGAATGAGGCAAGAAAGCATTTAACCCATGAAGTGGGGGTGGATTGGTGCAGACCAGAGCATGTACCACTCGCCGGTGGGTTCTGCATCTACACCTATAGGGTTCCACCCACTCCTCAGCCCATTTAGTCTGGCCCCTCACCCAGGACCTGTCCGGCTTGGGTGACCCTGCCAGGAGTAAAACTCCCGCCGGCATAGCTCCCGGGATCATTGAGGCGCTCAAGCTCTCCAACCACGGCAAGGTAGGCTTACATGTGGAGAGTGAATGTACATGTGAGTTCCAACTTAGGTGTTGGTCAACAGTGAGACCTAGAGTTCTGTGTTCATTTACGTTTTCAATTCGTGATGCTCCAATGTAGAGCTGAAGTGTTGTTTTCTGCAAGTTTTGTAGTTTTTGTCTGGTTGATATTAACATACATTTTGTTTTCTTCTTCTTCTTCGATCCTTAACCACCGACCGTCAAAGCAGGCAGTGGCCATCACGCCTAGTGGCGTCTTGTAGGGCAACAACAAATTGATTCCACTTTGCACGGTCGGTGGCCATCCTTCGTACAGTGCCCCAACTCTGGTTCATTCTTTGCATCTCAGCCTCCACAGTCCTCTGCCAAGTTGTTTTTGGTCGGCCTCTCTTCCGCTTTCCTTCAGGGGTCCAAAGCATAGCTGTTCTTGTGATGGCATCGGGGTCTCTTCTGAGGACATGACCAACCCAGCTCCAGCGTCTGCCAGCTATGATGGTGTGCATGTCCTCTTGCTTGCTACAAGTAAGCAGATCTTGGTTGGTGATGGTATTCGGCCAAAAGATGCGGTGAATTTTTCTTAGGCATGTTGTGTGAAAAGAGGACAATTTTGACATTTCCTTCTCTGTGACTCTCCAGCATTCCGCACCATAGAGAAGCACAGAAAGCACGCAACTCTGGTATAATCTTAATTTTGTGCTTGTGCTGTACTGGGAGGACTTCCAGATGTTATTTAGGCTAAAGAAGGCTGTTCTTGCCTTATTCATTCTGATGTTGATGTCTTTGCCTGCCCCACCGTCTGGTGTTACTATGCTTCCTAGGTATGTGAAGGTATCTGTCTGTACCAGTTGCTGATTCCTTACTGATATGGGCTCAGGGTTGCTCACATTGAGCGTCATGACCTCAGACTTCTTTAAATTGATGTTCAAGCCCACCTGCTGGCTAAATTTATTAAGTCTATCCGTTTTTTCCTGGATGTGTTGATGTGAATGTGCCAGCAGTGCAATGTCATCTGCATATTCCAGATCTTCCAATGTAGAAAATGTAGTCCATCTTATTCCTTTTGGACTGCCCTCTGTTGTCTGGCGCATCACCCAGTCTATGACTGTTAAAAATAGAGTGGTTGATAAGGGGCATCCCTGTCGTACTCCTGTCTTCACCTCGAAGGTTAGGTTGCTCTGCCCAACACTACCCGTAAAGTTGGCATAGAGGCTTTTTATGATTGACACTATGCAGCTTGGAATTCCATAAGCTCTCAGTATTTTCCATAAACTGTCCCTATGTATGCTGTCAAAAGCCTTTTCAAAATCAACAAAATTAATGTAAAGCTGTCTTTGCCATTCTGAGCACTGCTCTATAATGTTCCTGAGAGTGAATATATGGTCTACACATCTTCTGTTCTTTCTAAATCCTGCTTAACATTTTGTTTTACTAATATTTATTTGCATGCGATTCTCGTTGCTCCACTTAATAAGATTATGTGTATCGTTTTGTAAAGATTGTTCTAGTGTGGTGCAACTTTTATCACTTGTATAAACAGTACAGTCATCAGCAAACAGGTCACATGATGAGTGTTTGAAGTATAGAGGAAGATCATTAATGTATACAGTAAAGAGAAGAGGGCCGAGAATAGAGCCCTGAGGAACACCTGTATTGACAACGGTTGGGTTTGACAAGGAATTATTGTAAGTCACTATTTGTTGTCTGTCTGACAGGAACGATTTAATTAACTTTACCAACTTAATATTTACTTTCCTTGCATCTAATTTTCTGATTAAAATAACATGATCTATCACATCAAATGCTTTTTTGAAGTCTACAAATATTGCTCCACATATATTATCGTTCTTGATGTTTAGGTGCCAATTGTCTATCATCTTTGTTAAGGCTGTGTGGCATGAATGCTTTGGTCTAATCCCCGACTGACTGCCGATTAGCAGGTCATTATTGACTAGGTGTTGTATTGTTGTTTTGTGGATGTGTTTTTCCAGTAGTTTGGACAGCGTCGATATAAGAGAAATGGGCCTATAATTACCAAGGTTACTACTATCAGATGAACCTGGTTTGAGAAGTGGGTATACTTTAGCAATTTTAAAAGCAGATGGAAAGTAACTCCTTGTGATACATTGATTATATATGTATGTCAGTGAATCACTAATAGCTGGTGCAGCACAGCGCAGTATTCGATTACTGATTCCATCAAGTCCCGATGAGTTATTATCTTTAAGGCCAGTAATATAGTTATAAACTTCGTTAACTGTTATAAAAGGGATGTCGAGTGGAATTGTGTTAGTAAATTTGTTCTCGCAGAACGTTGATAATTTGCTTAAGTCACAAGGGGGAAGACGAAATGGTGGATTTTATATTGTTGATGTCTGCCTGAACATGATTGCTGTAGTCTGTACAAGTAAGTGGCGTACTGGGAGTATGTGGGGCTGGAATATTTTGTTTGTTCACTAAAGTGTTGATTGCCTTCCATATCTCTTTACTGTTAGTTTTGCTCTGAACTAAATTTCTAATTTCTTGTGATTGAAAAGTTGCCCAAAGAAACTTTCAATTTTTTAGAATATTTAGGTTTTCTGGTGGTCGAATAAAAGGATACCGAACTATTTTACTTTTATGGTTCATAATATGGCCGAAAAACTGTTATAGGCATTAAAAACTACATCTAAGAGTACGAACACTCATTATGACGTGGTAACAGCAGTTTTATTTTAACTGAAGGATATAAATTTTATATATATATATATATTGACCAAAATAAAAATACTCAGCGATCGGCAAAATACAGATATCTATATATATATATCGGATGTTATCAAGTCATAAGTCTTAGATTTCAGTCTTACCATGTAAACAGCAGTTTCCGTTGATCTGCACTCCATGGTCGACCATAGAAACCTGAAAATAAAACAAGAAAAGCTAATCTAAGAGTTGCAAAAGCTTGGTAGGAATTATGTTTAATATTCTTTTCATGGCACTAACAATTATAATTTTTTCTTCTTTAATTAGTGCATTTAGTAAACTCTCGTCTCTGGCAACTTGACAAGATATCCTTCATTCAAGTGCTGGAGCTTCATATCCCAGACTAATGGTGACTGAAAAGTTACTTCCTATTTTCAAACTGTTATTTCTTCATTCATATCAAATTATATATAATAGTAAACAAAAATCACAACAAAACAAAGACAACTGCCACTTTATTAAATAAAATGCTATGTCACATCAATATTCCTACTCAAAAGTGAGATCCAGTTTGTTCAACAAATGATTTCATTCATTCATAACCCTCCACTCCCAAAGGAGCATAGGCCTTCAACAAACACATGCCAAGTCCTCCTGTCACGTGCCATCATCTCAAGTTATTTCCATGTTCTCCTCATCATTTTCACTTCTGTCTCCAGCTCTCTTCTCCATGTGCTTCTTGGTCTACCTCTGCCTCTCTTGCCCTGGGGGTTCCAGAACAAGGACTGCCTTGTAATGCTATCAGCAGGTTTCCTCAGTGTGTGTCCTATCTATCGCCATCGTCTTCTTCTCATCTCTTGTTCCACTGGACTTGTCTAGTTCTTGTCCTCAGTTCCACGTTGGTAACCTTGTCATACCATTTTAATCCCTCTATTCTATGCAAGCACCCATTTATGAAAGTCTGTAGCTTTTTGGTTGTTGTCTTTGTTGTTCTCCATGTCTCAGAGCCATACAATAGGACTGACTTCACATTTGAGTTGACGATTCTTATTTTCGTGTTGGATCCGATTTCTCTTGATCTCCATATATTTCCCAATGCAATGAAAGCTCCTCTTGCTTTCTGTATTCTTAGTTTGATATCACTGTCTGTCCCTCCAACTTTGTCTATATTGCTGCCAAGATATGTGTACGATTCTACATCTTGTATTGGTGTTTCTTCAAGTTCAACCCTGTTATCATTACCTGCATTTATTCTCATTATTTTTGTGTCTTCCCTGTGTATTTTCAGACCCAATTGCTGTGACCTCTCATCGAGTGTTTTCAATTTGCTTACGGTTATGGGACAGAAGAGCCAAGTCATCAGCAGAATCCAGATTCTCCAACTGCTTAGTCAGAGTCCACTGGATTTCATTTCTGTTGTGTGTTGTCGATGATCTCATAACCCAGTCTATTGCTAGTAAGAAAAGAAATGAAGACAAGAGGCATCCCTGTTCTTATCCCAAACGGTTCTGTAAACTGTCCTTCGTGAAGAACTCTGCATGTCATGTCTTCATATGTTTTCTTTATTAAATTAATGATCTTCAGGGGAACTCCATAATGCCTCATCAATTTCCAAAGTGATTCTCTGTCTACGCTATCAAATGCCTTTTCGTAGTCCACAAATCCGATGTATAGTGGTGAATTCCATTCCAGACTGTGTTCAACTATTATTCTTCTTCTTCTTCCTCGTTCGCCTTCAGACTTCCACATTTATGACTCTAATAAAGGCAGCAGTCAACTCAAGGTTCCCGACATCTCCAAACAGTTTTTCGTTGACAGAAGTGGGTTGTTGCCATATGCTACCCCGTTCATTACTGTAGGTTGGGCAGTACTGCAGCAGGTGTTCGACTGTCATCGGGCTGGTACCACAGGTGCAGAGATCTGTTGCACCAATTTTGTATTTGTGGTACAGATGGTATCTCAATCTGTTGTGTCCAGTGCGTAGTCGAAAAATGATGACCTGTTCTTTTCTGGATAGTTGATGATATGCGTCATTTTTCAAATGTCCCGGGTGCTCTCTTTCCCATTTGGACTTGAATGTAGCCTTTATAGTGGTCTTTGCCGTTGCGTAAGTTGTCTCTATATCATTTTGCTGTAAGGCACCTCCTTCTTTAGCAAGTCTATCTGCCTCTTCATTTCCTGGTATGTTGCAATGGGCTGGTATCCACTGGATAGTGCACTTCTTGAAGCATTCGGCCAGTCTTTCAAGGGAGATTATCAGATCTTTCAATCCTTTAGTTTGGTGGCTCTTCAGCGCTGATATTATTGAGAGGGCATCTGAAAAGATTACTATCTGTTTTTCTGCCTGTGCTTTGCATTCAATAAGAGTTTCAGCTGCCTGTTTCAGGGCTTCTGCTTCAGCACAGAAGTTGTTGCAGTATTTTCCAGTGGCAATTGCCATAGAGTGAATTCTATTCTTTAATTTTATGAGGATGCCGGCACCCCCATTTTCAACTGCATTTGTTGCCGAACCATCAGTATATGCATGTGTCCAAAGCTTCGCTGGAAATGTTTGGTCAATATACTTGGTTGCTATACACTTTCTTTGTGTTTCTGTCTGTGTTCCCTTACCTTCAATGCCTGGAATATCAGATTTTAACTTAGGAAAGCATCTTATTTTCCACAGTGGGATAGTTGAGCTTGTTGGGATTTTCTTTGCAACTGAGCTAGCTAGTATGGTATTATTGTTAATTTTTTCTTTTGCTTGGGCGACAAAGTTAGTTCGCTTGAGCCTGCCTCTTCCTAGCCTATTCATTCTTTGGTACATGGGGTGTCCTTCGAGCCTCTTAAATTTTTCAGCTTGTTTTAAGACTCTGCTGTCACGTCTATCCTCCATTGACTGTAGCCCTGTGATGTTTTCCATATGGTTGATTTGTGTAGACTTTAGGGCCCCTGTTATAATACGTGCTGCTTGGTTTTGGAGTCTGTTTACTCTGTCAAAATTTGACTTTGCTGCCGTCGACCAAGCTGTGATGCCATATTCCATAGCAGGTCTGACTCTGCCTGTGTACAGCTTTTTGAGGATATTCTCATCAGCACCCCATGTGGTACCTGCTAACTTTTTCATGATGGCCATGCGAAGTTTTGCCCTTAGCTGTATTTTGTTAATCTGTGATTTCCATGTCATTCGGCGGTCTAGTGTGATTCCTAAGTATGTTGGTGTTTCATCTCCTCGTACTGCCTGTCCATTTAATTGCAGCTTTGCTTGCTGTGGTTTATTTGACAAGGTAAAAATAGTGTGTGTAGTTTTTTGTTCATTTATTTTGAGCAACCACTTTTTGGACCAACTTTCAAGGGCTAGCAGTGAATCCTGCATGCGCACTCTTGCTGTGGAGATGTATTGTTCTGAAGTCCACATGGCCAGGTCATCAGCGTAGAGGGAGTTGTGGACATTCTTGTGGATGTTTTCTGTTATATCATTTATATATATAAGGAAGAGTGTTGGGGAAAGGACCACACCCTGTGGAACTCCATGTTCCATTGTAGTCTTTTTGCTAAACTGCCCGTGCACCTGCACTCTAGCTGTTCTGTTTGTTAGATAGTTGCTGATCCAGTTATACATTCTTCCACAGACTCCATATTTAAGCATTTTAACTCTTAGCCCATCTTTCCAAACTTTATCAAATGCTTTCTCCATATCTACCCAGACTGCTAAAGTGTGCTTTCTTTCTTGGAAAGCATCTTCGATTTCCTGTGCAATGTAGGTGACTTGGTCCTCTGTAGACCTATGTTGCCTGAAGCCTGCCTGTTGGTGCAGTAAAATTTGTTTTTCTTCGAGGTGCCAGCTTAATCTGGTATTGATCATTCTCTCCATAAGCTTTCCCGTGCAGCTTAGAAGGCTGATGGGTCTGTAGCTGTTGGGGTCCATTCGGTCTTTGTCCTTTTTGGGGATTGGAACTAGTATTGCTTCTTTCCAGGCTTGTGGTACTATTCCACGCTTCCAGCTATAGTTCATAATCTTGAGGAGTACTTTCTTGGCCTTAGCTCTTTAAGCATGTCATTTGTTACCCTGTCTTTTCCAGGTGACTTTCTTTGCTTAAGGGATACGATGGCTGCCTCTAGCTCTCTCATGGTGAGGTTTGTTGTCATATGCTCTTCTGGAACAGTTGGTATATTTTGGTAAATTTCTTGCTCTTTGGAAATTTCCTGTTTTCTGTCCAGTGGAATATTTATCTGGCTCTCAAGTGAGAATTTTTGAGCAAAAACATTAGCTGCCTCTTTCTTTGTGAGTATTTTTTCATTTTGTTGTAGGGCTATTTCCTTATTTTTGCATTCCTCATCATTTAAGACTTTGGCGAGCCTCCATAATTTTCTTCCATCTTTGTCGAGGTTAAGACTTTCTGTTGTTTTGATCCAACTATTTTTGGCTGAACAGTTTAACATTTTCCTGTATTTTGCAGAGATAGCTTTGTAGGCGATGTTTGACTCAACTGTTTTGACCTGTTCTGCTACATCTCTGGCCTCTGTTACCTGTTCTTCCAGTTCATTGAGTTCTTCTGTCCAGTACGGCTTATAATCTTTCCTCGCCCCTCTTGGTATTGATTCCAGGGCAGCTTTCAGAACTGCTTTGTTAAATCCGTCAACTATTTCTCCAATTCTTTTGTTTTGGGTGTTTATGGAACCACAGTATTCATCAGTCAGTGCTGAGAACTTGTTCCAGTTGGCCTTTTTGTAGTTCCAGCGGGGTAATGTTAACTATTATTCTCAGAGTGGCTATCTGGTCTGTACATGATCTGTTTTGTCGAAAACCTGCTTGTTCATCTCTCAGTTTCTTGTCTATGGACTCTTTTAATCTCTCAAGGATAATCCTGTTTAATACTTTTCCTGGCACGGATAGTAACATTATTCCTCTATAATTTAAATGATTTCATAGTGGGCAGCAATTTTTGCCTTCTCTTGTAACGTTTATTTACTGGCAATTTTAGATTGCATTTTGTTTATGGGAATAAAATATGAAAAAACCTTATTAGTCAAATGGCAGTTATTGTTCATTGTTTTGACATTTGCTTCATGTATATCCAGTATAAGTGAGGACATACAAATTTAAAAATAGGAAGTGACTTTTCAATCACCCTACCTTATACACCTCATAAACACCATTGCCAGCGGTCGTCTTTGCCTGCTTGACCTCCAAAGTATTAGCAACATTTCATAGTTAGTGGACATTGTGGCAGAAACTTTAAATTTCTTCCCATTCTGCCACATCCAACATTAAATTAAAAGTCCTTAATTATGTATTACAGTAGAACTCCATTTATCCGAACCCCAATTATCCGAACACCCAATTATCCGAACACTTTTTCCAGGAAAAAAAAAATCAGGCGCCACCAGTCACGTTAGACTACATTTCTGAATATTTTGATGCGGCAAGCTTCAAATGTGTGCGAACAACTTGTAGAGGATGGGATAGGCTAATGGTCGGTCGCTTACGTACAGGAAGGCAGTTAGATCATAAAGTCAGTTAATATCTGGTTTACCAATCCAGTGTACGTGTGCGTTCTAGGCAGAACACTGGCTAAACAGACAGTTCAACTTAAAATAATAGTGTCTGTTACTACAGCAGAATAATTTTTGTGTACAAGTATTTCTCTGTGCGATATGGCATCTTCCAGTAGGCCTAAAGCATATAAAAGGAACCGCAATGTTTTGTCAATTGAAACGAAAACAGAAATTATCAAGAGACTAGGAAAAGGTGAAACTGTGTCTTCACTTGCCAGGATTTTCAATGTTGGGAAAGCTACCGTCTCTGACATCAAAAGTAACAAGAATAAAATTATGAGTTTTGCGTCGAAATCGGATAGTGAAAATGGGTCGAAGAAATGTAAAACCATGAGAAATGCGAAAGATTTGAAATTGGAAGAGGCTTTGTATATATGGTTTGTGCAAAGGGGAACCTATCTCTGGCTCTCTGTTGTATGAAAAGGCACTTCAGTTCAACAATCAACTTGACGGTCCTCCTGACCTCAAGGCTAGCCAGGGATGGTTAAAAAACTTTAAATCTCGTCATGGCATACGAGAATTGGAGATTCAAGGGGAATCTTTATCTAGCGATGCAACTACCGCTGAAAATTTTAAAGAAACATTCTTGGCTTTTTTGGAAGAAGTAGATTATTCACTCGATGATGTGTATAATGCCGATGAGACTGGCTTATACTGGAAATCATTGCCTCAAAAATCCCTTGCATCTCAGCGCGAAGCAGCTGCCCCTTGGTTTAAAAAGTGCAAAGAGAGAGTAACAATTTTGGTAGCCGCGAATTGCAGTGGAAGTCATCGTTTACCGATGCTAATGATCGGCAAAGCCAAAAAAAACCACGTTGTTTAAAGAATGTGACATGTCTCCCATTGTGCTACAAAGCACAGATGAGTGCTTGGATGAATAGTGAAATATTTCTTGATTGGTATACAAATCAGTTCATCCCAAATGTGAAGAGGTTGAAAGAACAAGAAAAGAAAACTGGAAAAGTAATTCTTCTACTGGATAATGCACCATCTCATCCAGAGACGGATACATTGAATGCAGTTGATGAAAATTTTAAAGTAATTTTTCTGCCTCCCAATGTAACAGCACTGATTCAACCAATGGATCAGGGTGTTGTAGCAACGCTTAAAAAGATGTACAAGAAGGGAGTCCTGCGTCATTTATTGTTGGCTGAAGATGAAGAAAGTGTGGTGGCGTTTTCCAAAAAGCTTAATCTCAAAGACTGCTGCTATATGTCAGCTGATGCTTGGACCACCCTGTCACAAGATAATCTCAACAAGGCTTGGAATAGATTGCTTGGGAAAAAAGGAGGCAATATAACTACTGCAGTGGACACAAATGATGATTGTATAAATGAAGTTGTGGAACTGTTTCAAGCAATGCCCGGATTTTCGGACTGTGACAAAGATGATGCACACTTGTGGCTAGAAGATGATAATGATTCTGGTTTTCAGTTTTTGAATGACGAAGAAATGTTGTCTTTTGTGCAAGAAGAAAACCAAATGCATGTAGTGACCGATGATGAAGGCTCCTCAGAAGTACATGATGTACTTGTAAATTATGAAGAAAACCCAAAACGTCGACCAAGTCCTGAAGAGGCCTTTATAGCACTAGAAACAGCGATGGCTTGGTACGAGCAAGAAGATGACAGCTGTCCTACACAGCTTCTGCTGTTGAAGAGAATGCGGGACTTAGCAGCCAAAAGGAGACTATGCAGTTTGGTGCAAAAGAGAATTCCTCATTATTTTAAATAGTGGGTTACATCTGTGCAAGTACATGTATACGTAAGTTTTGCCTGGTTTTGAATCGTTTGTAATGTTATTTTGAAAATATTTCTTTAAAAAGAAATAAAAATAATACTGTACAAGTAGTACATGCACTGCAGTGTAATGAAAGATTTTGGTGATACAGTGATCTAATACAGTGTGGGTATTATTGTTACAGTACAAGTAAATATGTTTTATAGTGTATTTTCCTTGTGATGGTTAATTAATTTTAGAAATATGTGTACATGTATTCGATACATTATGTAATCCAATTATCCGAACATTTGATTATCCGAACGATGCTCGGTCCCATGGGGTTCGGATAAATGGAGTTCTACTGTATTGCATATTTTTAAGGCCCCTGATATTTCCTATCTTTGTGTTCACATTCCGACCAATACTGTGGTATGTTCTTTTCATTTTATCTATTAGACACTAGAATATGGAGTAGAATTATTATTCAGGGATTTCTTCTGTGGGTGCATAGCACTGGACAACATTTATAGGGGCTGGAGATTTCCAAAGCTACATCATCTCACTCGGTGAATGCTGTCTTTGTCTTACTTTACTTCTACACCTTCACCAAGTGTTGCATTTGTTTCTCTGTCCTCTGAGAAGAGCATTATTTGCCCTACTGAGTCTTTCTTTTCATGCTACCTTTCAACTTTCCAAGCACCTCTAACATGTGATGTTTTTGTTTACACTGGAAATACTGACTCAATTCAATTTCAGCTGTCAACTGAGTTAAGACATTAACACTTCCCCAAAGGCTCCCTGCAATACAACAAAAACAAGATCTTTTTCACAAATTTTGGCTACATCTCAGAATATGAGAAACACATTATCACTTTCAAACACAATGTAAAATACCCATTATTAACGCTAACCCGAACATCCTCGCCCTATTTCTGCTTGACCGTGAGTGCAATCTCCTTGGTTTAGAGGCTTTTTATTTAATCCAACGGTGAAAGCTCGAAATAGGGTCAGATTTTTTGGTCAAGGTTAGCACGCGAAGTGCAGCAAAATTATAATGTGTCAAAATAATAGCAGACGTGCTCTAAAACAAAAATGCAGACATAGACCTTCTCTCCCCCCCCATTATAAATTAAAAATGCAAACATAGACCTAACACACGCAACAACAAAAAAACCATCAATAACAAAAATGCAGACATAGACCACCCCCCACCCCCAATAAAACCATTAAACGCGAAAATGCAGACATAGACTTAATACTAACCTCCCCTCCCCCCACGCTCCGCATCAGTGCTGCCACCTCTCACCCCTAACCTGCACTCTCCCCCTACCTCCACCTATCCCTTCACAATGCCATCAACAATTCAAAAATTGCCCTAACTATATACTTTCGCATTTACATATATCATCTCGTACGTAGGCCTAACTGTGTGAACGGCGTAATCATATACTTTATTCGTAATCATAGTCACTTGCCAAAAACGGGACCTCAAGACGCAGCAATAGAGACTGCAGTCAGCGACTCATAGCTTGACTGCCTGCGTCAGGACCAGCGAACCAGAGCTGGTCAAGACCGCACTCCACCTCCACGTGGTGGTCCTGGAAACAGTCTGCAGCTGTGCAGTCTGGCTGAGCGAGTGTGGATCGAAATGGAAAGGCAAACCCGGTCCTAAAAAATGCCGTGCAGAAGTCGGATGTGTCGACCGAAAGGTGCAGATATCACAGCTTAGGCGTAAACAGACACAATGCAACCACCGTCTTTTCAGGACGAACGAAGAAGAAGAAGAAGACTTGCCAAAAACAGACCAATATGGCAGCCTCCAGTTCATTATCCTTCCCTTCGGCCAAACAAATTCCAAAGTCAAAGTTGACCTTTCAGAACATGATTGTAACACTGCTACATAAAACACTGTACACTCTTCACCTTTCAACTCCCTGTAGAGCATAGGACTTTAATCAGTTCTTCCTTTAACTGTTACAGCTATGAGGGTGGGCCTTCCTCCATTCCAGATATCCTGAATTTATTGTTCTAATCTACACAGATGTATACTGTTCAAAAAAAGAAACGCAACATTATTGCAGTGGTAATGGACACCAAATTTCAAACGTGTACCAAAATTTTATTTTACAGAATTAATGTTTCAATTTTGGCATGAAGAAACTTTCAGACTTTAACAATGAAATGATGTTCATTAAATTTGGTTTGGACTTTTATTCTTTGCGACTGAGGCCTCCGTTTCAGTAAGGTGTATGACCTCCTCTGGCCTCTATCAGAGAACGACATCTCCTTGACATGGATCCGATTAGCCGTTGGATCTGTTGTTGTGGGATGGCTGCCCACTCTTCCCGCAGTGCAAGAGACAACTGTCGGAGATTGGCTGGAACCACGTCTCGCTGGCGGAGTCATCTGTCGAGTTCATCCCATAAGTGTTCTATGGGGTTCATGTCTGATGACATGGCTGGCCACGGAATGGTCTGGACGTTGTTGTCAGCGAGGAACTGGGTGGTGAGTTGTGCCACATGAGGTCGAGCATTATCCTGCTGAAAAATCTACCCTCGTGCAGCCAGAAGTGGAAGGACGTGAGGACGAAGAATTTCAGCGACGTATCGTTGGGCATTCAGGCGTCCTTCAATTTGCACCAGGTCACTTCTTCCCATGAAGTTGATCGCCCCCCACATCAGTACACCTCCACCACCATGTGGAGGAGCCTCATCAATGCTGTTCTGGGCGTAGCGCTCATGGACTCTGCGGTAAACTCTTCTCTGCCTATTGTGTCGCTGGAGCACAAAAAAATTCCACTGCGCTGCCGGTCTGCCACTGAGCCAGTTTCTTGAAATCGCCCCCAAAGGCGACTAATGGTGCTCCTAACCACATTAAATTGTCTGGCCACTACACTTTGTGACTGTCCAGTCTGTAAACGTCCAATGATGATGAGTCGTTGTTCTGTAGTGAGATGAGCCATACTTGCGCACTGAATTTTCAACTGAATTTATTCGAGGAGCGTCAATCTTTTATACGCATTCATTAATATGGTCAGAGAGTTTTGTGTTCAGTAAGTTTCACAGGATTCTCATGAACCTGTCACGAGTTATTGTCAAAAATGTTTTGACCTTGACCTCTTTCATGACCTCACGATTCATGAGGTGAGTACAATTCAGGTAACCACTTGAAGTTAATGACCAGGTGGACACAGTCGATAGGTTGACTGATGTCCAATCAGTGAATATCTTTTATAAAAGTAACACCAAAAAGGTTGCGTTTCTTTTTTTGAACAGTATAAATGAGTAGTTGATTCTGCTCTCGAGTTACGAACGGCAAAGGTAGTGAGGATGGGAATTGGTCATCCCACCTCTCAAAGGTGTCTTAATGCTTCTCTCCTCTACTTCAGTAGGCTATCTGTTATGGGACTACCTTTGCCTTTTATTTTTCTAGCCTAATCCTGCAAACAACCTAGGCTACATTTTTCAAAAATAAGCTACCCATGCCCAACATTCCCATTTATGGTATGCTTCATTGGGTGCAAACGTGCCTTTTTAAAAACTCTAATAAGGGCACCAGAATCCACAAATAATACAGAGAAAAATAACAACCAGTAATTCCGCAGACTGGACAGAAACGCTAGTCGCTTAGTACGCCGCCATGTTTGACGTTTCCGTGGTGTAGGTCTTTTAAATCTTATTAACTCACCTTCTACAACACCTGAAATAAACTTTTTCCTGTCAGCCTTTTGCACATTTTCTTTTTCTGTCATTATTCTAACCGAAAGGCTTGACTTAAACCTCTGGAATTTACTTGATATTTTGCCGATCTCTGAGTATTTTTATTTTGGCCAACTGTTCAAACAATGAATTCACAATCAAATGTATTATGCCATAAGCGCATGCGCTCATTCTAAACAGCTTCAAAAGTTGAACTTCCGGTCTAGCTGCCTGCGACAAAAAACATTTTTGTATGGAATGTAGTGGTGAGATCGTCCACATATGACGTCACGCAGTGTCAACTGTCTGGGTGTGTGGTGTGTGTGAGAGAGCGAGAGAGAGAGAGAGAGAGAGAGAGAGAGAGAGAGAAGGAGGAACAAAGGGAGGGGGGGGGGTGTCAAAGTGTGAATATAGGGGGAGGGGGCTTGAGGAAACGTGAGGGCACACAAAAATATGAGTGAGGATAGTTACTGTTGATCAGAATCGACGTCACTGCACTCCGAGCAAATCCAAAGGTCCTCAGTCTTCATCAGCAAATATCGAAGGGCATCAATGCTTATTGTTCCTCTTGCGCGCTGGTTGTATACACGCCGGATGCATTCTCTCATACGTCCATCCCTGTGGATCTTACGTTTAATGTCAAATTCTAGCAAATTGAACCTTGATAATTCTTCGATTGCAGTGTCAGTCTCTGAAAGGCGATCATTAATTGCCCTCAGTACCTTCATTAATTGCCCTCAGTAAATCTTCCTTTTCCATATCCACTGCACCTTCTATGGGTGCTCTTGAAGCTAGTCTGTCAGCTCTTTCATTGCCGTGTACGCCTGCTTGACCAGGACAGTAGATCAACACCAGTTCGTAAAAATTCTTTGAAGGTTTTCCGTTCATGCCGGCGCCATCCACTTTGGACTTTACCTTCCGAAGCATAGATTATGAGTCTGATACAATAACTGCCCTTGTTAATGAAGTCTCAGACAGCCAATTAAAGGCTGCAGTAGCTGCCTCTACGTCCATTCTCATGCTAGGGGTTGTTATCATGTAAGTCCCGCAATGTTCTAAGGCGATGCTGCAATTTACTCTAGCAGTGAAACCTCACCCAGATTTCTTCACCACGGATTACAGACCAATCAGTGCAGTTGATCAATTTCCAGCTCTGCCCCTACCTTACCTACCACACTTCACTTTTGACTTCCAGAGCGACCAGACGTGCCACAACCTTGACCAGTCCACGTGGTGTTTTTGAGACGACGCATCGTGAGAAATACACAAGCGAGATAAGTTGAATTTATTTTCTATTTATATTCTGTACACAATTTAAGCAGTTGATTATAATTAGTATTTGTTGATTGCTAGATACTATCTGGGACCCAAAGATGCAGCAATAGTGAATGCAGTCAGCGACCCATAGCTTGACTGCTTGCATCAGGATCAGCGAACCAGAGCTGGTCAAGACCGTACTCCACCTCCACGTGGTGGTCCTGGAAACAGTCTGCAGCAGTGCAGTCTGGCTGAGCGAGTACGGATCGAAATGGGAAGGCAAACCCGGTCCCTAAAGAATGCCGTGCTGAAGTCGGATGTGTCGACCGAAAGGTGCAGATATCACAGCTACGGCGTAAACAGACACAACGCAACCACCGTCCTTTTCAGGGCGAACGAGGAAGAAGAAGAAGAAGATACTATCTACGAATGATAATATAAATTAAGAATATTAATAAATAAATAAGAAAACAAATAAATTTTAATAGGCCCAGGCGCCACTTGCTTTCTTTTGCGTAGTCATTCATAACCCCCAACTCCCAAAGGAGTATATAGGCCTTCAACAAACACATGCCAAGTCCTTCTGTCACGTGCCATCATCTCAAGTTCTTTCCACGTTCTCCTCATCCTTTTCACCTCTGTTTCCAGCTCTCTTCTCCGTGTGCTTCTTGGTCTACCTCTGCCTCTCTTGCCCTGGGGGTTCCAGAACAAGGACTGCCTTCTAATGTTATCAACAGGTTTCCTCACTGTGTGTCCCATCCATCGCCATCGTCGTCTTCTCATCTCTTGTTCCACTGGCACTTGTCTAGTACTTGTCCTCAGCTCCACGTTGGTAACCTTGTCATACCATTTTAATCCCTCTATTCTACGCAAGCACCCATTTATGAAAGTCTGTAGCTTTTTGGTTGTTGTCTTTGTTGTTCTCCGTGTCTCAGAGCCATACAATAGGACTGACTTCACATCTGAGTTGAAGATTCTTATTTTCGTGTTGGATCAGATTTCTCAGCCATTTTTGTTTTACTTAACTCACGAGGAAATAGCAATAAGTTGAATCCTCCTAAACTGTAATCATAGATTCTGTCACGTGACTATTAATTTACTTTACCATCTCGTCCGATTTTTTAAAAATAAACTAATGTTTTGGTTTCCTTGTCATTTTATATTTTCTTTCCAACCTTCGTGGCCCTATTTTTCACCTTCTCAAACCCCACCCGAGCGGTTTGTTTACGTTTGGCTGGCCTTCAGAATTAAAAATTCTTCAACAGTCAGCGTAGCGGTAACGTAATGTTATCTAAACGCACCTGTGATCCGTCCGAACAGGGGGAATTTCTCTGGTCGCTCTAAGCCTTTGATCACGAGCGAGAGACGGTTTCTGTGAAAGAAACCGCTTGTCTGCGGGAGGTAACGTCTGCAAGTGGTCTCTGTGTTTGGCCTTCAGAACGCATTAGTGATCATAATATTATGTCTATCGGGGAAATTTTCTCAAAGTTGTTGCTTCTGAAACCTTTTGTCTTACTCTATATTACGTCTTTCGCCGATGCATCTGTGGGGACAAGCCATGCCAGGTGTTTATTTGTAAACTATAAGAGTAGAAAGGGTTAATAGACTAACACACTCGTGAATATTCCTGGCCCGTAGATGACCATATGAGACTTAGGCAGAGTTAGCACAGCAGAACTAGAATGTGTTCGCCTATGTTCTTGTCATTTTTCGGGTTTCAGGGAGACCGAATCGCTAGAGCAGACTCCAGTCAGGCGAAGGACGTCATGTTCTCTTCGATCTAGAGGGTTTCTGAATACCGCTAGCGTCACGAGTCGTCAGCCCCGTTCCTGAATCAAAACCCCTTATGTCAACGCCAAGTTAAGCTCACGCAGTGCAACGAGCCCACGCTAAATCCTGGAGAATCATCTGATGCATTAGTAGTTCCTTACTCGCCTCTTGATTGCCAGTCAGAGCATGGCGGCTTCCAGCATATCAATCAGCCCAGCGTTTATAGCAGAATTTCATATCACCAGCCTTTGTGTGCCTAAACGGGGCACTCAGCCAAACCACCGCCAAATCAGTTTAAACAGGATTTACAGCCAAGCAAGCAATAGCGCCGGATAAGAGCGCCTGGGACTCCTTGTCCTCAAGTAACTTCGTCTGGTGTATTTTCTGGATACTTAAAACCTCGCACGTATGAGCAGCCATCTATGGACAGAGTTCCAGCCCCCCTCACGCAAGTAGCGGACACCAACGTATAGCACCTACAAGGAAAGTTATGCAGTCTATTCAAATCATCTTGAAGGATATATGCACGTAAGACACTTTCTGGAGCTAGCACATTTGGTCCCACGAAAGCGGACAGGCTGTCGCTCAGTTTGTTTATTTGGTCAGCAGGAGATAAACAGCGTCTTCCAGCCCCCCTCGCGCAATTAGAGGTCGCCAAAGTATAGCACCAACAAGGAAAGTTTGGTATTTCACTTCATTCATCTTGAAGGATATTTATCTGTAAGACACTTTTCTGGAGCTAGTTTCTGGTCCCACGAAAGCGGACAGGCTGACACGCAGTTTATTCATTTGGTAAAACGGAAATAAATAGAGTCTTCCAGCTCACCTCGCGCAAGTAGGGAGGAGTCACCAACGATAGTGCCTATACAGTGATTTTATTCAGGTTAATTCCATCACCCATGGAGGATATGTACGAAAAAACCACTTACTGGAGCTATTTCATCTGGTCCCCGAAAGCGGACGGACTGACACTCGATTTATTTATCTCTCCGTGTTCTACAGGTTATATGAGTGTTGGCGGTGTGTTTGTTTGTGGGTGTGTATTTGCATTATTGATGATTATTGATGACTATTGATGATTATTTTGATTATTGATGTAATTTTATGTTGTTTGTGATGAAATGCATTATTTTCATACATGCTTCTTCATTTAATAAAGTTTACACCTTTATTAATGCGCTGTTCATGACCCTTCCATCCATAATTAACTTGTTTTAGCTCTTTACTATACTCTCTATGTTTGACAAGAGAAAAGAGTGAGAGCAGGAGGTGCTTAGACAGTAAAAGTGAGTTGAGGCTTGGAGAGAGAGATCATTTTGGTAAATCTTCTTCCAGTTGTCTCAAGTCCATCTCCTATTTACACCTTTCTGTGTGTGTAATCTATAACTCTGTCAGTCCACTATCCCTTGTCGATTTCACTACTGTTGTCCAACTCGACAAATACTCTACACATTACTCAATCACGACAGATTCTATTAGTGTTAATCAACTATTAGTATATATATATATATATATATATATATATATATATATATATATATATATATATATATATATATATATATATATATATATATATATATATATATATATATATATATATATATATATATATATTGTCGTAGATTTCCGATAGGAGAATTAAGACTAGGTTTGGTCCCTTCTGAATAGGTTTGAATAGGTGATAGACTCAGTGAGAGTTAGTGAAAGGTAATAGAATTTCCACACACGTGAGATGATAGATTTTGATATAGTGGCTGTCTCTGAAAGCGAAAAGAATTCTTCTCTCTCTCACCTATCTTCTACAACAGTTGTTACAGCGTCAGACAGACTACACCAATATACATATTACGTATATTTCTATCACTCACAGGCACGCACATACACGTGACGACAGGTAAACACACAGACGTGGGAAAACTATAAAAATGATATATATATTATCTAGAACGAGCTGACCAAACACGATTATTAAGTTCAAGAGCGATTTTAATATCAGGAAAAATCGGCTCACAACATCAAAGAAAGTACATCAAAGAAAATACATATACACATAGTCACAAAACTTCAAGGAAATGTTGCAAGGATGATAGCCCCGTTATGGTGTTAACTCTAGGTTTAGCCCGGCCCCGTTAAGAGAACAGATGATGGCGCCCGAGTCACAGATACATAGGGTTTGAGTCTAAGAGTTTTTCTTTGTTTTATCTCGTAATTATATGCACAGAGTTTGAAAAAAATCTGATTTAACCTAAGACAAAAACACAAGAACTCTAGCCTTAGCAACAAATTATGCAGATTGGAAAAAAAAAAAAAATTAGGACAGCAACAGGGTGTCAAAGATATAATAGTGAAAATATCACTCAGACCAGCGTACACTCATTCATTCCGCCATGGCTTCTCATTCAGGTACTCACGACTTTGCTCGCTGCCTCTTGGAACACACTGATTTTAGATCTTTACACAGACTCAAAAAAAAATGCAGTCTTCTGCCAAGAAGTCCCCAGTTCCAAAAGACGTATTTAACTCGGAGTCTCCGGGAACGACTACTTGGGTGTGCAAATTTGTTCAAATGTCTGATTAAGTCACCTAACAATTATTCCAGGCGCGGGAGTTAGCAGAGCACAGTGTCAATAGCGTAGGTTTCTAGAAATGATGAATGTCAGGTCGGTGCCTTCCCTCAGTATAGGATTCACTTTAGTCACACCACAGATTTGTCCACAAAAAAATATATATATAGATATAGTCGGGAAATGTTAGTTAATACTAGAAGTATTTCGCGCCACCAGGCAGAAAGATTACGTAGAGTTTTTCTAGAAGAAATTAAGATCCGGCTCCAAGGTCCAGTATTTATCATTACAGTCTTTGAAAACCAGTTATAGGGATATTAGTATTTCTGTCTAACTTGCACCGTCAGATCAGTGTTACTTGAGAAAACCCACGTGGTTCAAAATAAGGACTGTCTATTTCTTCACAAGTATGGAAACTACTACTAGGTGCTGGTAAAGTTAGGGTCACCCCAAAACTTTCACTGTGTGGAGGAAAAATAACACATATAATATAATAAACAGAATCTGTACTGGTTATAACTTACATTTAAACTTGCAAGCAGAGAGCTTTGCTTATCATTTAAACTTCCCGTGACGTAAGTTATAATTAAAAATCAGCAATCCTAATGAATTAGGAACACGTGCGTATTCCGTCACCATTCATGAGGCTCGATTCTAGAGTTTATACGTTAGTTTAGAAAAATACACTCGACTGAGTATTAGCAGTTAAATTAAATTCATAAATAGCTACAATTGCCGTTATAAGCTAGAAATTTAAATTTTATTCTGCTTTCCACTGAATGCTTCCCTAGAAAATATAATAGCCTACCACTTTATTTCTCTTCTGCGCTAATAAATAGATTAAAATGAATTAAGCGATTAAACACTTTAACACTCACAAAATCTATATATCTATCATATTAATTACCTCAACCACAGAATTACAGGTAGTCGCACAACTTAAGAATAAAAATGCTGAAAATATTTCTGGAAGTCTAGAAGTTCGACAAATTGCCGAAACAAACTGAGATCTTCGCTAACAGCTATTCTGTTTACGAGCAACCTATCACTGTGAGTCTATGAGCGAGAATGCAATTAAAGTTTCAAACTTGGCCAATATCTTAAAATCAGACAAAGGGTCCAAACTTATTTCGCCAAGCGAAATTATCTCCCCTACTCCCAACATTTACGTCCGCTTAACGCGTGTCGTAACTGTCACCTACTGACCACGATGTACGCGTGTCAGTTTCAAATCCCAGACAGCCTGACTCCATTGCAGGGCAGTTTTCACACTACAGCTGACCATGGCCCAAGTGAGCGCCGTGTCAGTTTGGGATTTTCCAGACAAATGTCTGGATACTGACCGGTGCAGATGTAAAGTATCACACACCTCACCGGGACTAATGCCGAGAAGAAGCTCGCGCGCTCGGTGAGAATGTAGACGATTTGCTACGTCCTATGTTCAGCGAACCGACTTATCACGCCTTCTGACGCCCTGCAGCCCTGACATCTACGTAATATCGTCCTAGCGCGATTCTCAGTTTTGAGAAAGAAACAGGTAAAGTTTGCGAATTATATGAAAATAATATTCGCAAAACGAATGGATGAAAAATATACAGGAAAAATGAAATACAGAGATAATAAAAGAGAGAATTTGGGTGAACGAATAGGAAGAAGATGTAGGAAATTAAATGAATATAAACCCTACGTGACAGAGCCTCCCCCCTTTAAGATATGGAAGCACTCCATGTCTACGTTATGGAGTTTAATTTCCTATAACCGTAGCTTCGGGGTGTCTGTCCTCTTCCCTCTCATCTTCCCCCTCCATCTCTGTCCAATTCCTACTCAAGTCCACTCCTCAAAGTTTCCTTCCCCTGGAATGTCTCATATGCGCGCTTGAAAGAGCGTCGCCGCTCTGACATTTTTGAAAGATTTCCTGTGATAGCGGTGGAATATCCCTGCCACTATCGTCATCTTCGTCAGTTTTGGCGATCGTCAGGAGATGGTCGGAGGTTGGCACTGGTTTTTCCAAGTATCTCTTTAAGAGATTTAAATGGAAAACCTTCTCCTTTCCTTCAATAGAGATCTGGTAGTTAGCCTTAGAAATCTTTTTCAGGACGGTAAACGGCCCTTGCCATCCGATCTTCAGTTGGTTGTTCTCGGTAGGGAGCAACACCAAAACTTTCTCTCCTGCTTCCAGTTCTCTCTCTTCCGCGACTTTCCTGTATCGGTTAGCGTGCTTTGTGCGAGCTCGCTTAAAGTTAGTCGTTGCTAGGTCCCACCCTAGTTTCAACCTTTCCTTTAAAACCGACACATATTTACTTGCTGAGACGACTGTCTCATCCGCCTTCTCGTCTGTCAGAGACTGAAGTAAGGCTTCAAGCGGGCCCTTAATGGGTCTGCCAAATAAGAGTGTAGCTGGCGGAAATCCTGTGGAAGTATGAGGAGATTCTCTGTAGCCAAATAATGCTGCAGGAATACAGAGATCCCAATCTTCAGGTTTCACTTGTGCCAGCTTACTTAGCATCATGGTGAGGTTTCCATTAGCACGTTCCACGAGCCCATTTCCGGCCGGAGTATATGGCTTAGTGTGGATGTGCTGGGTCCTCAAGATCTTAACGATCTCATCCATCAACAGGTTTCGGTATGGAGATCCATTATCCGTCAACACTTGCTGCGGGAATCCCAACCGAGTGAAAATCTGCACGAGGGCTTCTGCGACATGCTTGGCATCTGCGCATGTTAGCGGGATAGCTTCTGCCCATAAAGTGCATGTATCGACTAAGGTCAGGATAAACCTGTTCCTTCTTTTAGTCCTTTCGAAAGGCCCTAAAATGTCGATCACAACCCGTTCGAATGGTGTTCCCATTATTGGCATTTCACCCATGTGGACTGGGGGGGTCCGTTGCTTGGGTGGTACACGTTGGCACTGGGCACAGGATTTGACATATCTGATAATATCAGTATTCACTCCTGGCCACCAATAATGAGTGGTTATACGTTGGTTTGTGGCGTTCTGTCCCATATGTCCGCTAAAGGGAAGAGAGTGCCCCATTTCTAGGATTTGGCTTCTGTACTGTTTCGGTACTAGGAGCTGGTTGTAACCTTGGTCAGGCTTGCCCGTTCTCCGATAAAGTACGCCATCCTCAGAAAAAATGTCCCCGTGCTGTTTGGGTTCCTTAGCCATGGGCAGTTTCCTAAAGCAGGGTGCCAAAGTAGGGTCCTTGTATTGCGCTTCTTTAAGTTCCATAGGTAACAAATTTGGCGCAGGCTCCCGTTCCTTCTTGGTTTGCCCTCTTGTAGTTACTGCTGCCACAATCGGCTCTTCCGGTTTCCCAATACACACGTATCTCCCGCCAAGTATGACTGGGTAGATGGGATCATCCATAACAGCCGCTTTGATCACACCTCTGACAAAGTCAGAGTGTATCTCCACCAATGCGATGGGAAGCGCTGTAGGTGCATCACTCTTACGAACTCCACAAAGTTTGACGGTCTCTCCTGTCTCTTGACCGGGTTTAACCAGGTTTCTGGCAACAATGCAATCGTAAGAAAGCCCCGTGTCAAATAAGCAAGAAGTTTGAGAACCGTTCAAAATAACAATACCTCGCGTTGAGGGTCTATCCCCAAGAGGTTGGGAATCACTGTCAATAATTCCGCCTTGCGAGACTGTTAATAAGCATCCGATGCGTTTAGGCTCGGTGTGCTCGGTCTGATCATATGTCCCGTGCTCGGGGGTTCTCCCTTTGCCACCTTGTCCTTTCTGGCTACGCTGCCATGTAGGGCGGTCGGGTTGATCAGACTGTTTGGGGTGGTTGGGGTACTTGTTCTTGTAGAACTTGGATTTTTCAGGAGGGGGGTTTTGAGGTCCAGTTTCTCTGTGGTTTTTTTGGTTAGAAGCCTGAGAAGATTGCTCTAGGTTATGTTTTCGAAAATGCTCCTCTGTCGGTTTCCGCTTTGTGGCCGGTAGTTCAGCCAGCGCATTGTGATAACGCTCAGACTTTTCCAAAATGTCTTCAAGTTTTTCTGCCCCCTGCTCAGCGAGAAATCTCCGGGTATCAGCAGACAAAGTGTTCTTTATTTGTTCAGTTAGAACAAGTTCCTCAAGACCTTCATAGGTAGAGGGGAGCTGCGAAAGCTCAAGGCACTTTGTTAGATATCCCTTAAGACGCGATGAGAACTGGTGAAAAGTTTCAGAATTCTCTTTCCGGCTGTTGCGAAACAGTTGCAAAAACTTGCGAGCGTTCATTTCAAAGCGCTCCAGTAACGCTTTCTTCAACACATCGTAGTCGTCTTGTTGGCTACTTTCCAGCTTAGAATAAACATCATAAGCAGAACCTTTTAGGGCCTGGGAAAGTTTCATATTCCAACGCGACCTCTCTAACCCGTACAGAGTTGCAATTTTCTCAAATTTTTCTAACCATGTGTCAATCTTCTCATTTGGACAAGGAAAAGATTCAAGAGTGAAAGACATAGCATTTAGTTGAAGAGATTGAGTGTTAGCAGGGTCAGTTAAGGAAGAATGAGGAGAAGACTCTCCATTGCTGGAGGTAGAGGCAGCCCCACGCCTTTGGAATTCCAGAGTTTTAAGAGCTAACTCATGCTGTCTCTCTTTCTCTCTTTCCTCATGCTGCATCCTGCGAATTTCCATTTCCTCGTCCATCTTCTTCTGCTGTAATAGACGGTCTGCTTCTTCTTTCCTCCTAGCTTCTTCTTTTTCCTCTTTAGCTTCAGCTGCTTTCCTCTCCGCATCATATCTCTCAAGTTCGTCCCTGACAAAAGCTTTCGCTTCCTCTCCTTCCAGTCCCTCCTCTCTCGCTTCGTCCCTGAGGAGTTGTCTAAGCTTTGCCCTCTCGGCCATATTAGGTCAATGACTGAGACTAGTGGAGAAAGAAAATAGGAAAAAGGATACACTGGTTCCTACCACTTACGAGAAAAAAAATTACCAAAAATCAAAAGATGATATCCTTAACCCTGGGATACCTCCTCCAAAGTAAAATCTAACTATCGCTGCTATTATCGGCAATAAAGCACTTAATGCAAAACACGACTACGCCAACTAAATGGTAGTTAAGATTACTTCTGAAAAATAAGTTGCTACAGTGGAAAAGCAAAAGAATATTGCAAACATTAAAGAGAAAAATAATCCCTTAATTTTTAAAAATCCACTATAAGTTCGCCCCTGAAGTCAGATCGGGTAAGGGAGGGAATTAATCTGGACAAAAAGTCCGAAACACACTCCTTAACTTAGTTCAAACGCCGTTCTGCCTCAGTACCCAGTGAATGTTATACACTCACCACTTTACCAGCATTTAGTATTACAATCAGCAGTTAACATATATCCCGACAAATCAACCTGTAACCAAAATGTATATTATTCAAAGATGCTGTGGAAAAAAAAAACTTATTAGTTTGTGTGGTCAGCACGCCCGTAAACAGATCGCTAGTCTAGGGGGTAATTATTAAAGATATAACAACTCACAAGACATCACACTCTTACTCTATATCAGAATACAGAATCTTAAGTTCAAAATCCAGATAGACGAGTCCACGTTTGTCGTACTCGTCTTCCTATTCTAAGTTCAAAGACCGGAAACGAGCCCTCATTTGTCGTAGATTTCCGATAGGAGAATTAAGACTAGGTTTGGTCCCTTCTGAATAGGTTTGAATAGGTGATAGACTCAGTGAGAGTTAGTGAAAGGTAATAGAATTTCCACACACGTGAGATGATAGATTTTGATATAGTGGCTGTCTCTGAAAGCGAAAAGAATTCTTCTCTCTCTCACCTATCTTCTACAACAGTTGTTACAGCGTCAGACAGACTACACCAATATACATATTACGTATATTTCTATCACTCACAGGCACGCACATACACGTGACGACAGGTAAACACACAGACGTGGGAAAACTATAAAAATGATATATATATATTATCTAGAACGAGCTGACCAAACACGATTATTAAGTTCAAGAGCGATTTTAATATCAGGAAAAATCGGCTCACAACATCAAAGAAAGTACATCAAGGAAAATACATATACACATAGTCACAAAACTTCAAGGAAATGTTGCAAGGATGATAGCCCCGTTATGGTGTTAACTCTAGGTTTAGCCCGGCCCCGTTAAGAGAACAGATGATGGCGCCCGAGTCACAGATACATAGGGTTTGAGTCTAAGAGTTTTTCTTTGTTTTATCTCGTAATTATATGCACAGAGTTTGAAAAAAATCTGATTTAACCTAAGACAAAAACACAAGAACTCTAGCCTTAGCAACAAATTATGCAGATTGGAAAAAAAAATTAGGACAGCAACAGGGTGTCAAAGATATAATAGTGAAAATATCACTCAGACCAGCGTACACTCATTCATTCCGCCATGGCTTCTCATTCAGGTACTCACGACTTTGCTCGCTGCCTCTTGGAACACACTGATTTTAGATCTTTACACAGACTCAAAAAAAATGCAGTCTTCTGCCAAGAAGTCCCCAGTTCCAAAAGACGTATTTAACTCGGAGTCTCCGGGAACGACTACTTGGGTGTGCAAATTTGTTCAAATGTCTGATTAAGTCACCTAACAATTATTCCAGGCGCGGGAGTTAGCAGAGCACAGTGTCAATAGCGTAGGTTTCTAGAAATGATGAATGTCAGGTCGGTGCCTTCCCTCAGTATAGGATTCACTTTAGTCACACCACAGATTTGTCCACAAAAAAATATATATAGATATAGTCGGGAAATGTTAGTTAATACTAGAAGTATTTCGCGCCACCAGGCAGAAAGATTACGTAGAGTTTTTCTAGAAGAAATTAAGATCCGGCTCCAAGGTCCAGTATTTATCATTACAGTCTTTGAAAACCAGTTATAGGGATATTAGTATTTCTATCTAACTTGCACCGTCAGATCAGTGTTACTTGAGAAAACCCACGTGGTTCAAAATAAGGACTGTCTATTTCTTCACAAGTATGGAAACTACTACTAGGTGCTGGTAAAGTTAGGGTCACCCCAAAACTTTCACTGTGTGGAGGAAAAATAACACATATAATATAATAAACAGAATCTGTACTGGTTATAACTTACATTTAAACTTGCAAGCAGAGAGCTTTGCTTATCATTTAAACTTCCCGTGACGTAAGTTATAATTAAAAATCAGCAATCCTAATGAATTAGGAACACGTGCGTATTCCGTCACCATTCATGAGGCTCGATTCTAGAGTTTATACGTTAGTTTAGAAAAATACACTCGACTGAGTATTAGCAGTTAAATTAAATTCATAAATAGCTACAATTGCCGTTATAAGCTAGAAATTTAAATTTTATTCTGCTTTCCACTGAATGCTTCCCTAGAAATATAATAGCCTACCACTTTATTTCTCTTCTGCGCTAATAAATAGATTAAAATGAATTAAGCGATTAAACACTTTAACACTCACAAAATCTATATATCTATCATATTAATTACCTCAACCACAGAATTACAGGTAGTCGCACAACTTAAGAATAAAAATGCTGAAAATATTTCTGGAAGTCTAGAAGTTCGACAAATTGCCGAAACAAACTGAGATCTTCGCTAACAGCTATTCTGTTTACGAGCAACCTATCACTGTGAGTCTATGAGCGAGAATGCAATTAAAGTTTCAAACTTGGCCAATATCTTAAAATCAGACAAAGGGTCCAAACTTATTTCGCCAAGCGAAATTATCTCCCCTACTCCCAACATTTACGTCCGCTTAACGCGTGTCGTAACTGTCACCTACTGACCACGATGTACGCGTGTCAGTTTCAAATCCCAGACAGCCTGACTCCATTGCAGGGCAGTTTTCACACTACAGCTGACCATGGCCCAAGTGAGCGCCGTGTCAGTTTGGGATTTTCCAGACAAATGTCTGGATACTGACCGGTGCAGATGTAAAGTATCACACCTCACCGGGACTAATGCCGAGAAGAAGCTCGCGCGCTCGGTGAGAATGTAGACGATTTGCTACGTCCTATGTTCAGCGAACCGACTTATCACGCCTTCTGACGCCCTGCAGCCCTGACATCTACGTAATATCGTCCTAGCGCGATTCTCAGTTTTGAGAAAGAAACAGGTAAAGTTTGCGAATTATATGAAAATAATATTCGCAAAACGAATGGATGAAAAATATACAGGAAAAATGAAATACAGAGATAATAAAAGAGAGAATTTGGGTGAACGAATAGGAAGAAGATGTAGGAAATTAAATGAATATAAACCCTACGTGACATATATATATATATATATATATATATATATATATATATATATATATATATATATATATATATATATATATATATATATATATATATATATATATATATATATATATATATATATATATATATATATATATATATATATATATATATATTAGGGACGTTCAGAAAGTAATGCACCACATCGTTTTTCTCAGCTAATAATGAAGATAGAAGCATGAAATTTTGCACACTTCAAATATGGTATGTGCCAATTGTGTGCACCAAATTGCATCGCAACTGGCCAAATAATACGGCTGCCCTAAACCGTTGAAATGGAGCGTGTTAGCAACTGGAGTTGTAAGCAGCGAATTGTGATAGAATTTCTCGTTGCAGAGAAGGAAACTGTTGTGAACATTCACAAGCGTCTATGTGATGTGTAGGGAAGTTTTGCAGTCGACAGGGGTACAGTCAACTGCTGGGTTCAGAGAATCAAAGAATCAGGAAGTGGAGATACGGAGCTGCTTGATCGGCCGCGCTGTGGACGTCCTGCTACAGCCACCAACGCAGAAATGTTGAAATGCGCTGAGGGCTTTATTCTTACTGATAGGCGAATCACTAATCAACAATTGGCCTTACAGCTGTCAGTCAGCATTGGTAGTGCAAATGCAGTTATAAAAACTCTCGGATTTTCTAAGGTTTGCGCAAGATGGGTTCCTCGAAGTCTCACAAATGACCACCGATTGCAAAGGAAAGTAATTTCTTCTGAATTGTTGGAGCATTTCAATGCTGATGGAGAGAACTTTTTGGCTAAGATCGTTACAGGTGACGAAACCTGGGCACATCATTTTGAACCTGTGACAAAAAGACAGTCAATGGAGTGACATCATCCGCAATCAGTCTGGCAACACGGAAAGTAATCACCAAATTGGGTTGGACTGTTCTACCCCTTCCACCTTATAGTCCCGATTTGGCACCCTCTGATTTTCATCTATATGGTCCACTTAAAGATGCACTCCGTGGGACAAGGTTTGAAGATGATGAAGGAGTTATTCATGCAGCGAAGAAATGGCTACATGATCAAGAAAAAATCTGGTACGGGCTAGGAATACATGCACTTGTTTCGCGCTGGCATAAAGTCGTACAAGTTGATGGGGATTATGTTGAATAATACCGATGTTTACATGACATATCCATGTATATTGTGTATAAATTCCATGCTTTTTGAATAAACAGCTCTTGAGAAAAACGATGTGGTGCATTACTTTCTGAACGCCCCTCGCATATATATATATATATATATATATATATATATATATATATATATATATATATATATATATATATATATATATATATATATATATATATATATATATATATATATATATATATATATATATAATAATAATAGCCCCTTCAGTCATAACTGACTATGGGAATGCGCCCCTGAGGTGACAGCCCTCAGCTGCTTATTTTCCTGGTGCTCCTTTCGACGTTTTCTCCCCTTCTCTGCTTCTTGTGTGAGCCTCTCTTCGCCCAATCTGAGTTGGCGCCGTAAATAGCATCGCCACTTAGTGCGATCGGCAGCTTCATCCTCCCATGTTGCTGGATCTATGTCCAGTGCCCTCATATCTCTCTTGCACACATCTTTGAACCTCAGCTGTGGTCGCCCAACTGTTCTCCTGCCATCTGCTAATTGTCCGTAGAAGATATCTTTTGGGGTGCGACCATCTTCCATGCGACGAACATGGCCAAGCCAGCGAAGTCTGCGCTGTCTAAGCAGTGTATACATACTTTGAAGGCCAGTACGTGACAACACCTCGACATTAGTCACTTTATCTTTCCACGAGATGCCGAGGATGCGGCGTAGACACCGTAAATGGAAGGTATTGAGCCTTCTTTCTTGCTTAGCATAGGTCGTCCAGGTCTCGCTGCCATATAGAAGTGTGCTGGTGACGCAGGCATTATATACCGCAGCTTTGGTCTTCATTGTGAGTTTGGAGTTTCCCCAAACACGCGATGTGAGGCGGGCAAAGGTAGCTGCAGCTTTGCCAATGCGGCTGTCGATTTCTGTATCCAGTGAGAGTTTGTCATTGATGGTAGACCCTAGGTATGTGAAGTGATGCACAACTGCCAGTTCATAGTTATCGATAGTGATAACTGGTGCAGCACCCGCATCCTGACTCAGCACATTCGTTTTCTTTAGACTTATTGTGAGGCCAAAGTCCTTGCATGCTTTAGTGAAGCGATTCATCAAGTTCTGAAGCTCCTGTTGGCTTTGAGTGACGACTGCAGCATCATCAGCGAACAACAAGTCTCTTATAGTGACCCTTCTGATTTTTGTTTTTGTCTTCAGCCTTGAAAGATTAAACAGACGGCCATCTGACCTAGTGTGAAGGCATATTCCTTCAGTTGCATCTCTGAAAGCATGTTTCAAGAGTAGGGCAAAGAAGATCCCGAAGAGGGTCGGAGCCAGAACACAGCCTTGTTTAACGCCACTTCGTATGTCAAAAGGCTGTGACGTGCTTCCAGCATATTGGACTGTTCCCTTCATGTCGTCATGGAATGACTTTATCATTTCCAGCATTTTAGAAGGGCAGCCTATTTTCATGAGGATTTTGAAGAGCCCATCCCTACTGACCAGGTCAAATGCTTTTGTGAGGTCTATAAAGGCGATACATAAAGGCATTTTCTGCTCTCTTGATTTTTCCTGAAGCTGGCGGACAGAGAAGATCATGTCTGTTGTTGATCTACCAGCTCGGAATCCACACTGTGACTCTGGATATATGCGCTCAGCTAACTTGTGGAGTCGCATCAAGATGACTTTGGCAAAAACCTTACCAACAATACTAAGAAGAGAGATGCCTCTGTAGTTATTGCAATCACTTCTGTCTCCTTTATTTTTATATAGTGTTACAATCCTGGCATCTCGCATGTCTTGAGGAATAATTGTCTCTTCCCAGCACTGGCACATCATCCTATGCAGGGGATGTAATAGCGTGCTCTTACAGCATTTGATTAAATCAGGAGGAATCCCATCACTGCCTGGTGCTTTGCCAGAGGTCAAGCTATCAATGGCCTTGCTGAGTTCCTCTAATGTTGGTTCGGCATCCAGCTCCTCCATAGTTGGCAGACATTTGACAGCATCAAGGGCTACAGGCGTAACGGTATTTTCTCTAGCGTAAAGCTCAGAGTAGTGCTCGACCCACCTCTCCATCTGCTTACCCTTATCGGTTAGCTTCTCTCCGCTGATGGTTTTTAGCGGTGCCGTCTTACTTTTTTGGGGGCCAAGTGCTTTCTTTATACCGTCATACATTTGTTTAATGTTGCCTGTTTGCGCTGCGATCTGGATGCTCTCACTGAGCTGGAGCCAATAGTCATTTGCACAGCGTCGAGCAGTTTGTTGAACTTTGCTTCTCGTAGCCTTCAGGATCTGCAGGGTTCTAGCACTCGGTGAACGTTTGTATTCATTCATAGCACTGCGCTTAGCTTCAATGACAGGTGCCATCACATCTGATGAAGCATCAAACCAGTCATTTGACTTTGCCGTTTTCTTACCAAAGGTGGCAAGTGCAGTACTTTGAATGGTGTTCCGTAGATGCTCCCAGTTCTCTGTAATAGTATTACCATGCTGAGGGCTACTGAGCACTTTCTTGAAGGTCGCAGTAAATTGAGTGATCATGACAGGGTCTGACATCTTGCTGGTATCAATGCGTGGTTTCCCTTCATGTCTGACACAATAGAGTTTTCTTGGTTGTGCTCTGATTTTGCAGCAAACCAAGGAGTGATCTGTATCACAGTCTGCACTATGGTACGAGCGTGTGGAGAGCACAGACCTGAGAAGTGGCCTTCTGACGAGAATCAGGTCCAGTTGGAGCCAGTGCTTGGATCGTGGGTGTCTCCATGACACCTTATGCTGGGGTTTTGTCTGAAAGTAGGTGTTGGTCACGCAGAGGTCATGGTGGACACACAACTCTAAGAGCCGTTGTCCATTTTCATTCATCTTGCCAATACCAAACCTGCCCAGACATGAAGGCCATGAAACATTATCGGCACCCACTCTAGCGTTAAAGTCACCAAGGAGAACAAGCTGTTCTTGCCTAGGTATGCTTTTGATGACTGCTGCTAGATTCTCGTAGAACTCATCTTTAGCTTCTGAGGCAGAGTACAGAGTAGGAGCATACACACTGACAAGGGTAATGGGACCTGTGCTAGTTTGCAGGCGAAGCGTTAACAGGCGTTCTGATCCATTCTCGCCTGGTTCAACCATTTTAGTTAGCGATTTTTTGACCGCAAAACCTACTCCGTGTTCTCTAGCTTTATCAAGATCTTTCCCTTGCCAATAAAATGTGTAGTCCTTCTCGCTCACCGTTCCAGAGCCAGCCAGGCGCGTTTCCTGAAGTGCAACTATATCCACCTGAAGTCGTTTAAGCTCATCATTAATTATGGCTGTCTTCCTTACATCGTTTACGTTCTGTAGATTTTCGGATAGTCCAGTCAACATAGTTCGGACATTCCAGCATCCCAATCTGAGAGTTTGCTTATTTTTATTATTCTGATAATTGCTTGGTGCAAAATTTTCTGTCCACAGTTCGGGTTTGACCCTAATCCCCATGCACCCAATGGGAAAAGCAGACAGTGGCGGGACAACACCTTATTGACTGGGGGCTGCCCAGCTTGAAGCGGGCGGTAGCTGTCCAGTGAGATCCTAGAACCTCTCCCACTGTCGGAAGTAGCCCCTGGCGCCATGCCCTACGCCAATTGGGCAAATGCTTATAACCAGTAACTGCTACTTCCCGTGTTTTGCCGACACCTATACGATGAAGCTGGAGTGTCCTCTCCAGGGCGCGAGCTTGGGCACAGTTATATGGAGATCAAGCTGTTGCCCATGCAGCATGTTCCCCCTCTCCACACAGCTGGTAGATCCAAAGGAACGGCAGTAGCCGATACAGTTTGGCACCAGCCACGTCGCAGGAGTTGCCAGAATAATGTCGAATCGACATTAGACTGCCTTAGGGACTCCGACTCCGGATTTATCCTCAGGGTTTACTCCCGAAGCCAATTCCATAAATGGATATTCCCGCAAGGCAGCGGTGGTTTGAATTCAGAGTTCCTTCTCTTAGATAAGCTACCAACCAAGGATCACGAGCCCTATCTGCCCGAAGCTGCTGGTTTTAAGGCGCCAGTCGCTCGCCTTTGCCCCTTCTCCCGTCAGTGAAAACAGTTCCGCCGGGCTCAAACTGAGCCACACGTGAAGGCCGGGAGCTGGACTTGGTTGTCAGAGGCTGCTTGAGGCGCGTGCCATTGAAGTATTTTATCTGTAGTGAGAGCTTACCCTCACTACAACTCCCGGCTGTAACAACCTTTGGAACCATATATATATATATATATATATATATATATATATATATATATATATATATATATATATATATATATATATATATATAATATATATATATATATATATATATATATATATATATATATATATATATATAGTAAAATGCACCGTTTTTAACCCTCCCTCTCAAAGTATAATGATAATACTATATTTGAATTGTGTTCCAATACGCCAAGATAGCTACCATTGCCCTACCCTACTCATATTTTTCAAAAGTCCAATTCTAGTGACGTAAACTTACCGTTTATAACCGCCACTATAAGAATTTGAAAATTGTCAAGGACGATAAAATCTAATGCAAAATATTGGACACTCCTTGAATTTTTTTTAACTAACGTATTCTAAGAATCTATTATTAGTTACAACATGCGACAGTTGCCGTTAGACGTCGTTTTTTCAGAACGTCGCATTTTCCAAAACGCCAACGAGAGGCATGCGATTTGAAACTATTAAAGCCACGCGAGGGTACCCATCCCATTACCAAAGGCTTTTTCGTTGCTCCGTACTAATTTTTTAAAATATAACATGAAACCGTTTTGGCAAGAGGCCAACACGTGTTTCGTCTTCAAAAAACGACGGGAGAGAGAGGGGGTTAGTATGGAAAAAGTGAAATCCCACTTGGGTATTTTTCAAACTGAAACTAACGAACACATGAGTGCAGGGGAGAGCAAATGGGACTAAAGAAAGACAGAAAACGTAGATAATGTTATGCATTTTATAGAAGGATGAATAAAAAGGAAAAGACAGAATGGAATTAAAAGCGATAATGTTGTTTATTCAATACTATACTATTTCCCATAAAAACGTATCTAGACTTATAAATAAAGAGAAAAGTACAAAGATGAAAACTTAGATAAAGACGTAGATGAAAATATACTGGCTAGATAAAGGACATTAGCCTGATTAATAATCACTTTTCAACTCATAGATAGCGTTAAAAGTGACTGAGTTATCGCATAAAATAAAAATTGACGACACATACAGACGATCACACTGATATCCCAGCTCAGTTTAAAAGTAAGATTTTTCTAGTCGTTGCTTGGAAACAAGTCACATTGGCTTGCCTCATTTGATAGACACTACTAGGAGGAGGGAGAGGTAACTTTGGAATTTTTCCAGCCTAAAGCGACTGACAAACTTATTTTCAAAAATAAATGTTTGGTATTTTCAAAAAAGAGTCAAATCGGTGTAGTTTAAACTGATTGGTTAATGTTAGGATAGACATAGGGAGAATAAAACTACCGCATCTGCTATGCAGGGTGCCACTTGATAGAGATTTTTCATACAAGCAAGGTTTCAAGCAGAGCAATTAATGACCAAATTGCCGTTGCGTCTATAGAAGCAGCTGTCTAAAAGTGACCACTGACAGCCTGTTAAACCTTAACATAGTGTGTGATTATTTCATTGATTGCGGTAAGATGAATAACCTTTTTAATACATTATTATATGTAGAGGCCAACCCAGATAGGGCGCCATAACATTGCGTATGTACGACATTTTGCCTTTGTGGAAGATTGCGACATACTAGGAGCAGAGGCATGTCTAAGCAGACTTAGGAAGCAAATCACACTAAAATTTGAGTTGAATATTGTCATACATATTTTGACTGTAAGACCAGAAAGTCACTGGCAGGCCTATTGGTATATTAACTTTGAAGAAAAGAAAAGATTGTATTTCAGCTGAAGAAGAAGATGATGTATATTGACAGGGGCGTTGAGACTATGTGGAAAAGAAGATACCCACTGTTATGAAGAAGTCATAATAAAGTTGAAGACTGTAGCTAATTTAGTTAGCTATTTTATCTGATCAGAATACTTGTTTAATGATGTTAAATTGGTAGTGGTGGAGATAGTCAGCTGGAGACTTAGGGAGGCTTGTTCCTCTTGTTTCAGGTTTACATCACCCAGTTCAAGTTGGTCAGAAGTCGGAGCTGCAGAAGTTGAGGCAACCTACCGGTTGTTTCTTTATCAAAGCATACAAGTAATAGCAGACTCCAAAATACACGGCAGTGGATCGTGTGCAGTTTTCTCAACCCAGTCATCCAGGGTCTACACGGATTCTAAGATAAGCCTAAATCTTCAGGGCTTACATGCTAGCTCAAATATGTTCGATCTCCACCCTATTCAGTAACAGTTTGTGATATGATGTGAATACCAGTTTTTCCCGATAGTGACTCTTCAGATAACAGTAGTCTCCACCAGGGAATAAACGTGTATAAACATTAACATATTAAGAGATCTATTGGACTAATGTCCTTCTTGTGTAATTAATTTGATATAAAACCATATTTTCATTTTAAGTTAAACATTCCTGTCCTAGAAAATTTGAGGGAAAGGAAATTAAATTGTATTTACATATATATCATAACTTTAAACCCAGTCTTGTTTATTCGATGTTAGTGAATTAAATTGTATTTGTTTAACGCCTTTATCACTACATTTTCATTACCCTAGAAATCAAGCCATATAAATAACATCACAAACACTAGATACCCAAAATAAATCGCAGAGTGAGATCGTAGGGTGGTAGTAGTCAGGTACCCTGAGAACATCATACTCAGCTATTAGACTCCGTATCTCCACTTCCTGATTCTTTGATTCTCGGAACCCAGCGACTGACTGTACTCCTGTCGACTGCAAAACGTCCATACACATCACATAGACGCTTGTGAATATTCACAACATTTTCCTTCTCTGCAACGAGAAATTCTATCACAATTCGCTGTTTATAACGCAAGTTGCTAACACGCTCAATTTCAACGGTTTAGGGCAGCCGTATTATTTGGTCGGTTGCAGTGCAATTTGGTGCACACAATTGGCATATGCCATATTTAAAGTGTGCAAAATTTCATGCTTCCATCTTCATTATTAGCTGAGAAAAACGATGTGGTGCATTACTTTCTGAACGCCCCTCGTACTTCTCCAAAGATGATTTTAGCCCTTTCAAGTGTTCAATTATTTTCTCGCTCATTTCCTGGGAGAGGTGCAGCTCGTTCTCAGATAGAAAATTGTGCAGAGTTTCAAATACCTCAGGCTGGTTTTTTTCAATACACGACCTCCAAAAATCTAATTTTTTAATCATAGATTCAATTTTGTCTGAAGCATTGAAGATCGTTACCGAGCTATTCTGAAGTGCCAAATTTAGTTTGTTTATTTGTAGGAAAATATCCGATAAGTATGCAAGACTCTGAAGCCAATCACAGTCATGTAACTTTGAAGTAAGTTGGAAAGGATGGTCTTCAAAATAAAGTTGGACATACGTATCTTTTTTCCGCCATTACTCAATTTTTTTCGCGCACCCCTGAACGTCCTGTCGCGTACCCCAAGGGGTACGCGTACCAGAGGTTGGAAACCGCTGCCCTACAGGATGGAAGTGTATGGAGGAAATTGTCCATCTGGGTACATTAATTACATCAATTAATAACAGTTGTGAATATAAGCCAGTGATTCCGCCCTGGGAGATCAAGAAACCAGACACGGACTACCACCTAGCAGAAATACTTAAGAAAACAAATAATATAGAAAATATTAAAAACACAGCCAATGAATATATACAACAAATATAAAAAGACAGCGTTACTGTGTACACAGATGGTTCCAAGGGAGAGGATGGCAAATTGGGGATAGGAATATATATTCCAATATGGAAAATGGCAAAAGAATATAGCATCACGGAAAATACATCCATTTTCTCTGCAGAGATGGTAGCAATACTAAAAGCACTAGAAATATTCTCTAATAACCCTCCCCAAAAACTAACAGTTTTAACTGACTCTCTTTCATCAATTAAAGCACTTAGAAACTTACGAGAATGTTGTAGACCTGATATAGCAGAGGAGATATTTCTGGCTATTACATACTTATATTCCAGAGGATGTTCAGTCTTAATTGCTTGGATACCTTCACATCTTGGCATAGAAGGAAATGAAAAGGCAGATAAAGAAGCCAAGAAAGGTAGATCTGATAAAAATCTAATAAATATAGGAACGAGTAAATCAGAGATTAAGAGCTTAATTAAAGATTTAATAACAGATGAATGGAAAGCAGAGTGGGATAAAAATCTGAAAGGAAGACATGCATATAAGACGTTCAAGGCTCCTACAAGAAAATGTCAGATATCTAGGGAATTGAAAATTCCCAGTAATAAGAAACTTCTCAGACTACAGCTGGGAAAAGGCTATTTTAGAATAGAAGAACCTTACTGTGTAGGATGTCTTCAAGACAATAATATAGAATATTTCTTGTGAGAATACCTTACTTACTTAGTCGTTCCCCTTCTACCGTGAGGTGTAGAGGTTTGGAAGAGAGAGCGCCAGACCACCCCATCGGCTGTCTTCCTCCCGGCCCGGCTCCACTCCACTCCTCGGTCCTTCAAAGATTGTCTAATGTTGTCCTCCCAGCGAACTCTGGGTCGTCCTGGGGGTCTGGATCCTTGGCTCTTTGTTTCCCATGCTTGTCGTGGTAGCCGGTCTTCTCCCATTCTGCAGACATGGCCAAACCATCTTAGTTGGTACTGTTCTACTTGGGTCTGCAGGGGGTGGGATTTAAGGCCTTGACGTATCGTCTGGTTGCGTACCATGTCTCTTCTTGTTACTTCAACCACCTTCCTCAGATATCTCAATTCTGAGGTTTGGATCTGGCTTTTGTGGGTTGTAGTCATTGCCCATGACTCGCATCCATATGTCAAGACTGGGACATAGGTGGAGCGGTATACAGCCATCTTCGTTTTCTTACCAACCTCTCTCTTGCTGAGGAGTCCTCGATTTATGGCCTGAAAAAGTCTCCCAGCTGCTGCTTTTCGAGTGGCCAACTCTTCTTTGATGCCTCCTTTTCGGTCAGTAATAGCTCCGAGGTATTTAAAGTGGTCTACCTGCTCCAGGACCTGTTCTCCCAGCTTAATCTGATGTCTTCTTTCTTCTCGTGATATCACCATGGATTTTGTTTTAGAGCTGCTTATGACCATCCCTCTCTTCTCCAGCTCTTCCTTCCAGACTTGCAGGTTGAATTGGAGATGTGCCTCTGATTTAGCAATCAGGGCAACATCATCAGCAAATGCCAGCTCCGAAATACAGACCTGTCTCATCTTCCAGTACCCCACTGAATACTTTCTTGTTCTCTCCTTACATGCCTTAATGACATCGTCCATGAGGAGTATGAAAAGGTAAGGTGACAGGATATCACCTTGTCTTACACCAGTGGTGGTCCTGAACTCTTCCGACTTATGGTTTGCTGTCCTCACATAATTTCTGCAAGACTTGTAGAAGCTCTATATAGCATGAATCAGAGGTGCTGGAATGTTCTTCCTTGCCAAACAATCCCAAAGTTTGCTCCAGGGGACCCTGTCAAACGCCTTTTCCAGATCTATGAAACAAAGATGGATCTCACTCTTATATTCAAGGGCCTTTTCACTCAGCTGTCTGAGTGTGAAGATTAGGTCTTGAGTACTTCGGTTCGCTCGGAATCCGCACTGGACCTCATCCAGTTGTGGCTCAGCTAGGCGTCGGAGTCTCTGCTCTAGGATTCTAGAGTAGATTTTACCAGGGACACTGAGAAGGGATATACCTCTATGGTTTCCACACTGTCGATTGTCACCCTTTTTGAAAATTGGTGTTATGATGGCAATCTCCCAATCTTTTGTGAGAATACCAATATTACATTATTTGCAAGCATCCAACTTACCTATAAATATAGAAGAGGTGTTAAGAATAGACAGTCCTAGGGAACTGCATAATATAGTCAAACAATATTTAACACGAACAAATGTTAATATATAGTGGCTGGGAATGTGAAGGTCTGATGCTGTTCTTACAATGCATATGACTTTTAACAGATGAAAGTCAATTAAATATCTGTTAAAGTCAGTTATATAACTGGAACCACCAGGCCTTTACACCCCTCCACTTTAATATTATTCTTGTTCAGAGTTTCTTCTTGATTTTTTTGTTGTTTATTTATATTTTTTAAATTATTTATTTAACGTTTAAGCACAATAGTGATTGTCCATATTTACAATGATTTGACAAATGTGATGCCACTTTCTCATATCGGCAGTTGTTCATATTATTTGGAATTGAAAACAATATATATCCTAATTATAACCCATCAGAGGCTGAACGGGATATTTTTCTTCATTAATTTAAAAATAAATAAATAAATTTGTTTGATAAAAATGAATATTTTTGAATTATTATAGTATAATATTATTTTTATAACAGGTCAACGGAATTTGCAGCTGTAGCAGTATCAGCATTACAGACAAATATACTGGTGTAGCGGAAGGTTTTATAAGTGTGATGATTGTGGTAGAATAGAAGAAGTCTTCTCTCTAGAAAGGGTGAGGTCCCAGTGTAGGAGAAGTACCGTACACTGGTATCACTAGATAATCACGGTTGTGAATATCTCTGCTACAGACAGAATTCCAAGTGAAGTCAGTCTAAAGTGCCACTTCCACTAAGTAACTATTAGTGATAATTAATAATTCAACAAAACTCAACTTTAACAATATAAAATTAATAAAGCTGCCGAGAACAATTATTGAATAATTTATTTACATCTATATGTCTTGTGCTGAATTATGAGTGTATGTGGATGGATTCAATGAATGAATAACTTTACAACAACTTGGACATGATGAAATTAAATTTCAAACGATTAACTAAAATGTTCTTGTTGGCTTTTCCAAATGAATTCCTCGCTGGTCTATTTTACTCGTATGTCTCTGCTAGCTATCACACTATTCATCACTTAACAAAATCTGCTGCCGGTCACTCAAGATTGCACGTGTTTTATAACACACTTATGTCAGATGCAAGGTTCTGTTGATTTGCACAGTCTGTCAGTTTTAGGTCCAACTTATGCCAATCCAGACACTGCTGGGGTTTAAAGCTGGTGATCTTGAAATCCCTATGTAGACTTCTGGTAGGTCACAATAGCTCATAAGGTTTCAATCAACGGTCTCTGAATTTGAATGACTCGTAGGAACCCTCTCAGGATCTATATAATGTTCAGAAAAGACTGACTTTGGTGAAGAATAATGCTGCCCGGCCACAGATGATAAGAATTTAACCTCAACAAGCGTCTCTCTAGCCTCCGTCCTTCTGTTTTTATGCTGTGCAAGTGAGTTTGAATTTTTTTTTTTTTTAATGTAAAACTTTTGCCTCGTTTTGGCGAGGCGCGTCCTGTTCAACCTAGTCGGTTATATTAGGGCGCATTTTCAAATATAAAAGCCTCTTTGGTCTAGGGATAAGTGAGTTTGAATTATCCGTGGTCTCCTTATATAGGCTGAGAGCGTGCGTACGAGATGACAGGTTCGGTAACTCTGGTTCAGTGTCCAGACATAATCCAAACCTTTGCTTTGTGCATCTCACCTTTCTTAGATATAGCCTTTTGAGTTGTAGTCTTTATTTCTCCATAGGTTTTGCATTCTATCCGTGTGTTAATTCCCATAATTGGTCTTGTTAGTGATTTTATATCGAATTGTCATTGGGAAAACCACAGGGTTTCTCGATGAACTGACACCTTTTCTTTCACATATCTTCAAGAGTACTCTATCAATCCAATTTTCCTTTTACATGCACATAGTTGAAGTTATCTCGATAAAATGATACGCCTTTCATCTATTTCTGACTTCATACACTTTGTGGTAAAGTGGGATGTTATAAATATTTATAGGGGACTTAGTGTACTGACTGAGATCAGCTGTGAAGGTATCTGTATCTAATAAGTGTGGTGTATTTACAGATGACCTTACTTGCTACCACATTTTTACCTCAGTCAGAATTATTATGGAATAGTGTGATGACTACGTTAAATGTCTAGGGTTATGAAAATGATGAAGTGTAAGTCACAACAACAACAGACAGATAAACAATTTAATTTATTCTACAACACTTTACAACACTGTGACACTCACACACATATAACACTCTATAAGACTATCTTAAATGAGTCAAGTGTTTTAGTTTAAAAATATATGTATTAATTCTTGTCAATAATGGATATCCTGATTCAACTACACAGTGAACCAGGAATCACAATCAAATGTAATTACAAGTATTATTTACACAGTTTATATATATGAACTTTGTATTGACATAGTTTATTATTATTATTCTATGTGTGTAATTTGTGCAGTAGTAATATGAGGTAATACTGGTTTTGTTCAAGCTTGGTTGTTGTTTTTTCATCATGACTTCAAGTGTTTGATTATCGGGGAAATAGTATTGGGAAACTTTCACAGTTCCTGTCATTTGAACCAATTAATTTTCCCTCTGTGGTTAACAAAATGTCAATTTTTGAGGGGGCACATAATGTTGAGCTACTCTGGCCACAGAAGCTTAACTTTCGTGATGGCGGCAGGAAAAGACTCCTCTGCTCGATTGCTTCACTGTGTTCTGGAGACACCTCACTGGTCGCTATCTGGACCAAGGAGTATGCTGTCAGCCTCTGGATTCAGCAAAACCCAGACCAGGTGCTGCTTCAATAACTAGGACCACAGTCCCTGAAACAAGAAGGTTGTACCTCCTACTTCATAACTAATTTATAATCTATTTCTACACTGAACACAATACAGAACAAACACTGAGTTCAGAGCGGTAGGCCAACTGCTATCTTCATCTGAAACAATTTACACCAGTATTCTCCTCCTAAATGGTTACTACGCCTCTGCAATTCCAGCCTTAGTTCCTTCTAGTCTTCTTTCTTCTTCTTTCGTTCGCTTGAACTATATTGTCTATATCTGCAATGTTGTTTCTTGTATAAACTTCACTGTCTTTTGTAGTTATTCAAGATATTTTCGAGCTCTAATTTTTTGCTGTAGCCGTCTTTTTTACTATTGACGCCTTCAGCATTCCAGCGCATTATTTTAAATGGTCTTTTCTTTGCTTGGCCAGTAGCTCTATTCTCATGCCTCCTGGCTCCACGGGGCAATTGAGAAGGACCCCCAGTAGTAGGGGTTGGGCCCTTCCGAGGCAGAGGGCCCGGCACTGCGCCTGCATGGGTGTCCGTCACAGGGCGAGTGCCATAACGTTTTGCAGATATAGGCATACTTCCATAGCGCATGTGCGTGGCATCCTGATTGCTGTGGTGCGCCTCTTGGCTGGTTGCCTCCGTCTTCAGCACATTGACTTGCTAGGGCAGACTGTGGTCTTGCTCGAGTGTAGGAGGGCCTGGCCAGTCTTGGTTTTTCAGCCGCTGATGGCTGTACTTGAGCCCCATCTCCACGTCAAGGAGCTGGCCTCGATGAGGGTTCCTTCTAGTCAATAAGATAGGTGTCAGTGTACTGTTTGGCAATTCCATGCAGTTTTACTTTTCTCCGACACCTCCTGTTCAGGTTGGAGCAATATTTAGGCCTTGCCTCATGTTTGCTACTGAACCACACACATATACAGGCATAAATTATCAGTTTACATTCAATTTTCATTAAAAGGATATCGAATATATCAAGCTTACCACAGTTCATGGAAATAATACACAGATACGTTGACTGGCGATGAATAATGGCACAAATTATGGCACAAATTCCGATCCGCCTCTGTCCCAGGCTTTTATTTAGAATAATATGATCTGGCTCTCAACGCACTGTTCCTTAGTAAGTTTATTTTAACATGTGGTACTGAACTGACGCTCCTAATTGCCTATATTGGCGGGTCTAACCAATCGGGCTTTTCAAAAAAAGTACTCCTACTCACGTTTCCCCTAACAACAAAGAATTAGTATTTGTAGCCCGACTAATCGTGTTTAGCCTTACATTTACTTTCCGCCAATCAAATAGGAGGTAACATGTTGGCCTATTTCCCGTACAATGGTGGTTTCAAAACCTGCCACTGCGCAATTCTGATTTTGGTGTTGTCTGACAGCACCACCATTTTATTTTGGCTATAATTTGTTAATTCCTAGACTATTTGCGTAACGTTTAACATATTCTTTGTCAGCAAGTCCTAAGGAACCCAATTATATAAATTTAAGGGAGCTAGGTGGCTGCGTTCAAAATGTGCATTTTCTTCTACCTCCTGTTCACTTCGATACGATGTGGTGTCTGGGTACTGTCAGGCTTTCAAACGTAAACCAGTATAATGTCATGTTTCCCAATACGCATTTTTCAGGTTTTTTAAACCTAACTCTCGTATGGGTAGTGTTTTTTATCACTGTCTATCTGAAAAAAAAGTATTGCTTCTGGCCTTTCGCTTGGGGAGGGTGGCATTAATTGTATATCGCGAGACGCGTGTTAGGGTTGCATGCGTTCCTGCTTTCAGCCCTCCCTTCTCTATATCCTAAGTTCATCTGTCTTTTCATCACGCCGTGTATAAAATGAAATTAATGGAAGTATTAATTTAGGTCATTACGCGGTGTGCCTAGCTCAAGGTTTTCTTAGAAATGCAGTACACGTTTTATTGAAGAAAGCGTGTAGTGATGCAGTAGGCTTTACTATCAACGTGAAAGCGTAAAAATATGCAGACGAAGCATAAAACAAGGGGGATTTTTGTACGCCATTGTGACAGCACTGTACTTTTACCATTTCTCTTTCCTTTTATTGAATTTATGTGTTAGGCTTTACAGTTAACTTTTAATTTATATATGTGGATTTAGAATGTTTCACGACAAATTCTCCCCTCTTAAAACAGACGTTATATGTCAGTCTATAATTCTATATACACATAGAGAAATTTATTATTATTTCTGGGGCTTACGGTGATTTTCATCACACGGATGGCGGCTTAAAAAATCCGCTCCCAGATTTTTCTTTCCAGATATATACTCTATTCAAAACTCATATGGCTGCATCAGTAATGACCAACGGAGTAATCTAGAATTTTCATGTCTAGCCTGCGCTAGAAACGACAAGGGTTTGTGATCCGTTTGCAACTTAAATGCCTTCCCATACAGATAAATATTGAATTTCTTTATCGCCCATATTACTGCAAGACATTCTTTTTCGCTAGTTGAGTAATTGGTTTCAGCTTTATTCAACTTTCTGCTAGCATATGCCACTGGGCTTAATTCCCCATCCAATGCATCTTATTTCTGTAGCAGTGTCGCACCTAACCCAATATTACTGGCATCCGTCCTTACAATGAATTCTTGACTTAAGTCAGGTAATTTCAAAATAGGTTTGCTTGTGAGCTTTTCCTTCAATTCCTGGTAAGCTAATTCACATTGTGGTGTCCATGTAATTCAGTCTGGATTTCCTTTACGGGTCAAATCAGTTAACGGTGCACATATGGAATTAAAGTTTTTGATATACTTTTGGTAGAAACCACATAATGAGACAAAGGATCTCACGTCTTTCTTGGTTTGTGGTCTCGGGGCTTTCTTTAGTTTCTCTAAATTCTTGGGGTCAGGGGTCATGTTTCCCTGATAAACTGTGTGTCCCAAGAATTCTAATTCTTTACATCCAACGCAACATTTGGTTGGTCGGGCTGTTAAATTCGCTTCTCTAAGTCGATTAAACAGCATGTTCAGAGAGTCAATGTGTTCCTCAAATGTTTCTGTTGCTATAAGGATATCATCCATGAAATTTGTGATGCATGGATTATTCAGAGGGTCCAATAATTTTCTCATCATTCTAGAGAAGACACTAGGCGCATTCTTCAATCCAAATGGCAATCTGTTAAACTCATAGTGTCCCTCTGAGGTACTAAAAGCTAGGTATGGTCTAACCTCAGGCTTTACTGGAATCTGATAGTATCCTTTACTCAGATCCACTTTTGAGAAATATTTAGCTTTATTTAGCCTGGCAAACAACTGATTTGTATCCGGCAATGGATCCACCTGTCCTTCTGTAATAGCATTCAGTCTCCTGTAATCTATACAGAGTCTATGTTCTCCAGAGGGTTTCCTTAAGAGTACAACACTGGAACTATATGAAGATTCACTGTGTGAAATAATTCCTTCCTTCAACAAATAGTCTATCTCTTCCTTCAAAGCTTTCTCCTTAGCAAAAGGAATCGAATAGGGTTTCATACAGACAGGTGTGGGGTCTATCAGTTTCATATCATATTCCAATAAGTTTGTATGCCCCGGTCGGTCCGTTAACACCGCTGTATGATTATCTAGAACCTCTCTCTTTCTGATTTTTCGTTAAATGTGTACTGATTTTCACCTGTGCCGCTGTCTCACAGGGGTGTAATGGATATTCAAATGATGAAAGTGGTTCCTTTTTCATCTCCATTGCAATGGACAAGGTCAACAAGTGTGTCTCTTCCTGATTTTCTCTTTCCAAATATTTCTTCAGGAGATTCACATGATAGATTTTTTCTTTCCCCTTCTTATCTATCTTATAATTTGTTCTAGACACCTTCTCTAGAACTGTATATGGACCTTGCCATCCAATTTGTAACTTATTCTGACTACCGGGGAGAAGAAGCAGTACCTTCTCTCCCACAGCCAAATCTCTGTCTTTAGCCTTCCTGTTGAAATAGGCAGCATGTTTCTTCCTGGCTTGTCTCAAATTTTCATTGGCAAGTTTCCAGCCAGTTTTTAAACGAGTGGTCAGCTCATTCACATATTGGTATGAGGATGTAATATTTTCCTCTGCCTTTTCATCAGTCCACGTTCTTAACAGCGCTTCAAGTGGACCTTTTATTGGCCTTCCAAATAATAATGTTGCCGGGGCCATACCGGTTGAACTATGGGGTACTTCCCGATAAGCAAAGAGGGCGGCGTGAAGGTACTTGTCCCATGTATCTGGTTTTTCGTGTGCCAACTTTCTCAGGATCGACATCAACGTGCCATTAAATCTTTCCACTTGGCCGTTCCCTTGGGGATGGTACACACTACAATGGAAGTGTTTGGCCTGGAAGATCCTGAAAACTTCTTCTGTTAGTTTCCCCTTGAACTGAGAGCCATTATCAGTCAAGATTTGATTGGGAAAGCCTAACCTTGTGAAAATTGTGAGTAATGCCTCTGCCACATGCTTAGAATCAATCGATGACAGGGCTACCGCCTCTCCCCACATAGAACAAGTATCCACCAGAGTCAGAATGTAGCTGTTCCTTCTCTTAGTTCGAGTGAGAGGTCCCACAAGATCCACGGCAACTCTCTCAAAGGGTGTTCCCACTATGGGCATTTCCCCCAGAGTTGCTGGTGCAGTCCAATGCTTAGGTGCTACTCGTTGGCACTCTGGACAGGATTTTACATATCGTTTGATATCTTCAGTTATTCCTGGCCAGAAATAGTGACAAGCTATTCGCTGTCCTGTTGCGCTGATCCCCATATGACCACTGAAGGGAATCGCATGCCCTAATTCCAACACTTTAGTCCTATATGAAGTGGGAAGGACCAGCTGTCCGTGACCATTGGATTCAGATCCAGCCTTCCTATAAATCAGTTTGTTCTTCATATAAAATTCTCCCTTGCCTGGAGGTGTATGAGATTTGGGCAACTTCTTGAAACACGGCTTGAGTGTCTTGTCCTCCGCCTGTGCCTTCCTCATCTCATCTGGATGAGTATTTATTGGATTATCCTCCTCCTTTTAGACTGTGATCTGGTCTGCACTGTTGCCAATATCACAGGTCTCTTGGGATTCCCCAAGAAGACATATCTACACCCCAATATCAGAGGGTAGATTGGCTCATTTATCACTGCTGCTTTTATGATTCCTTCCACATATCGCGTTTTCACCTTTATCCGGGCGACGGGAAGTGTCATGGTAGCTACATCCTTGGTTGCAGTTTGAATCTCCACTGTTTCTGTGGTGTATTGATCTGCCTGCACCAGGTGAGAACTCACAACGGAATCATAATCTAAACCTGTATCATATAAACACCTTATGGTGACACCATTACATATGACATCTTCACACACTGGGGGATGGTATGGTTCCTGTAGTTCCTCAGGTTTGACCTTTTTTCCCTTTTTTCCAGATGTCATAGCAGCACAATGAGGAGGTTTCCTTCTACAATGGTCAGTGTCATGATTGTTCATCTTACAATTTTTACACCATCTCTTTCCTTGGTTGTAAGATTTTCTTTCATCATATTTCCTTTCATCGAATTGTGGGGTTTTATTTTTATTGTCATACCGTGGCCTATCAAACTGGTGCTTACCTTTGTTTTGATCTCTAGGATCAAATTTATTAAAGTTCTGTGGTGCCTTAAAATTATCTACCTGTTTCTTTTTATTACCTGATACCTCTGCTTGAGCTGCTTGATACCTTTCAGCAACATTTAGCAACTCACCCAGCCTCTCTGCACCTTGTTCCATGAGAAACTTTCTCAGGTCTGGAGCCATGGACTCTCCTAATTGTTCTATAAGGACCATTTCCTTAAGATCTTGGGTTTTCCCCAGAGAAGTCCATTTCTCCAAGTATGTCTCTAACCGTGCAGAGAACTGGTGATAGGTTTCACCTGACAGTAGTTTAGCATTCCTAAATTTTTTCCTATAAAATTCTGCGTTCTTTTCATATCTTAACAAAAGAGCCTGCTTTAGCATGTCATAATTTTCTTGATCACCTCTGCTCATTTTGGCAAAAACTTCATAAGCTGCCCCACGAAGCCCTTGAGATAACTTTAAGCTCCACCTTTCTCTCTCTAACCCATACGTGGTAGCTAATAGTTCTTATCTATTTAGATAGCTCTCAATATCATCTTCTTTCTCAACAAAATGATCTAAATGAAAATTCATAGCTGAGGTTGAGGCTCCCTGACTAGCAGTAGCATCGGAGGCAAAGGGACTGGCACCATTTTCAGGAGCATGGCCTTGAAACTCAAACTCCCTTAGTCGTAACTCGTGCTCCCTTTGTAATCTCTTCTCCTCCTTTTCTGCTTCCCTCTCTGCAGCTAATCGCTTGTCTTCCCTTTCTGCAGCCTGTCTTCTTTCCTCGGCTTCCAATGCTTTAGCCTCTTTGTCAGCCTCAATCTGCAACCTCTTAGCCTCAGCCTCAATCTGCAACCTCTTAGCCTCAGCCTCAATCTGCAACCTCTTAGCCTCAGCCTCAATCTGCAACCTCTTAATTTCTTTTTCAGCCTCTAACTTTCTTTCAGCCTCTTTTTCTAATCTTCTTTCTTCGCGTTCAATAAATTTGTCACATTCAGCAGTGACATAAGCAATCATAATTTGCCCGTCCATTCCTAACTCTTTAGCAGTCTGCACAGCAGCAGATCGAAATTTGGCCAGGTCCGCCATTTTCTAACAGGTAAATGTAAACAATGTCTAACTAAACAATACAATTTCTAACTAAATATCCAATTACAACCACAGGCACTGAGAGCTCAACGTTATTTATTTTCACCCAAGGATACCTTTTTAATTTTTATTATTCCCTGAAGTGAATTACCCCAATATTTATAATAGGGAAAGATTCAAAATCCCGGACAGGACCCCAATATATGTGGTAAAGTGGGATGTTATAAATATTTATAGGGGACTTAGTGTACTGACTGAGATCAGCTGTGAAGGTATCTGTATCTAATAAGTGTGGTGTATTTACAGATGACCTTACTTGCTACCACATTTTTACCTCAGTCAGAATTATTCTGGAATAGTGTGATGACTACGTTAAATGTCTAGGGTTATGAAAATGATGAAGTGTAAGTCACAACAACAACAGACAGATAAACAATTTAATTTATTCTACAACACTTTACAACACTGTGACACTCACACACATATAACACTCTATAAGACTATCTTAAATGAGTCAAGTGTTTTAGTTTAAAAATATATGTATTAATTCTTGTCAATAATGGATATCCTGATTCAACTACACAGTGAACCAGGAATCACAATCAAATGTAATTACAAGTATTATTTACACAGTTTATATATGAACTTTGTATTGACATAGTTTATTATTATTATTCTATGTGTGTAATTTGTGCAGTAGTAATATGAGGTAATACTGGTTTTGTTCAAGCTTGGTTGTTGTTTTTCATCATGACTTCAAGTGTTTGATTATCGGGGAAATAGTATTGGGAAACTTTCACAGTTCCTGTCATTTGAACCAATTAATTTTCCCTCTGTGGTTAACAAAATGTCAATTTTTGAGGGGGCACATAATGTTGAGCTACTCTGGTCACAGAAGCTTAACTTTCGTGATGGCGGCAGGAAAAGACTCCTCTGCTCGATTGCTTCACTGTATTCTGGAGACACCTCACTGGTCGCTATCTGGACCAAGGAGTATGCTGTCAGCCTCTGGATTCAGCAAAACCCAGACCAGGTGCTGCTTCAATAACTAGGACCACAGTCCCTGAAACAAGAAGGTTGTACCTCCTACTTCATAACTAATTTATAATCTATTTCTACACTGAACACAATACAGAACAAACACTGAGTTCAGAGCGGTAGGCCAACTGCTATCTTCATCTGAAACAATTTACACCAGTATTCTCCTCCTAAATGGTTACTACGCCTCTGCAATTCCAGCCTTAGTTCCTTCTAGTCAATAAGATAGGTGTCAGTGTACTGTTTGGCAATTCCATGCAGTTTTACTTTTCTCCGACACCTCCTGTTCAGGTTGGAGCAATATTTAGGCCTTGCCTCATGTTTGCTACTGAACCACACACATATACAGGCATAAATTATCAATTTACATTCAATTTTCATTAAAAAGATATCGAATATATCAAGCTTACCACAATTCATGGAAATAATATACAGATACGTTGACTGGCGATGAATAATGGCACAAATTATGGCACAAATTCCGATCCGCCTCTGTCCCAGGCTTTTATTTAGAAAAATGTGATCTGGCTCTCAACGCACTGTTCCTTAGTAAGTTTATTTTAACATGTGGTACTGAACTGACGCTCCTAATTGCCTATATTGGCGGGTCTAACCAATCGGGCCATGTTTACACAGCTTTTCAAAAAAAGTACTCCTACTCACGTTTCCCCTAACAACAAAGAATTAGTATTTGTAGCCCGACTAATCGTGTTTAGCCTTACATTTACTTTCCGCCAATCAAATAGGAGGTAACATGTTGGCCTATTTCCCGTACAATGGTGGTTTCAAAACCTGCCACTGCGCAATTCTGATTTTGGTGTTGTCTGACAGCACCACCATTTTATTTTGGCTATAATTTGTTAATTCCTAGACTATTTGCGTAACGTTTAACATATTCTTTGTCAGCAAGTCCTAAGGAACCCAATTATATAAATTTAAGGGAGCTAGGTGGCTGCGTTCAAAATGTGCATTTTCTTCTACCTCCTGTTCACTTCGATACGATGTGGTGTCTGGGTACTGTCAGGCTTTCAAACGTAAACCAGTATAATGTCATGTTTCCCAATAAGAATTTTTCAGGTTTTTTAAACCTAACTCTCGTATGGGTAGTGTTTTTTATCACTGTCTATCTGAAAAAAAGTATTGCTTCTGGCCTTTCGCTTGGGGAGGGTGGCATTAATTGTATATCGCGAGACGCGTGTTAGGGTTGCATGCGTTCCTGCTTTCAGCCCTCCCTTCTCTCTATCCTAAGTTCATCTGTCTTTTCATCACGCCGTGTATAAAATGAAATTAATGGAAGTATTTTTTTTTTTTTTTTTTTTTTTGTTTTTTGCGTTCGCCCGCTAATACTCGAGGCGAAATCTCAGGTTATTATTATTTTTTTTTTATGTCTAACCTGAGATTGATTTTACGTGAGTATCCCTTTATTTCTTGTACAGAGACAGGTGTCCCTCGCCATTCAGGCAAATACTCGCCGATTTCGGAGGTACCCATTGCAGCTGGGGTCGGCTCAGGAGCCGCCAGTCCCTGGTCGACGACACTCCTTCAAATGTTCTCGCCAGGTCTCGAGTTAATCCAGTCCAAATCCCGGTCGACGAAAAATCCTCAAATGCCGTCGCCCGGGTTTGATCCTGTATCACCCGGTCGCCAGAGCGGTGTTGTAACCACTACGCTAGCGCGGCTCCCATGGAAGTATTAATTTAGGTCATTACGCGGTGAGCCTAGCTCAAGGTTTTCTTAGAAATGCAGTACACGTTTTATTGAAGAAAGCGTGTAGTGATGCAGTAGGCTTTACTATCAACGTGAAAGCGTAAAAATATGCAGACGAAGCATAAAACAAAAGGGATTTTTGTACGCCATTGTGACAGCACTGTACTTTTACCATTTCTCTTTCCTTTTATTGAATTTATGTGTTAGGCTTTACAGTTACCTTTTAATTTATATATGTGGATTTAGAATGTTTCACGACACACTTGTACGGGTCCTAAGTCCAACCCCTGGTTCGTCAGTCTTATTCCTCCATGTTAAACGTTAGTAGACTTATCGATCGGTTTGGTGAGAGCTACTCTTCAATGATTAGCTGCCTTAGACACAACTCCAAAAAATATGACTTGCATTGGATGTATACTATACACATGCCCTACTTTCCTGCATTAACTAAGCTTGTTTCTTTTTCATTCATTAACTAGTAATAATTAAGCGTGTTTTTGCAACTCGCTACAACTGGTGTACTGATATCTTCATCAGCTGCCATATCCACAACGAAGGGTGGCTGTAATGGATCTCCAACGTCTTCTGTCTTTTGTCTTGGTGGTGCACTCTGACAGACTCTTTCCTGTACATCCCTTGATGTTATCTTCCCACTTATAGCTCTGTCTTCCCCTTGCACGTTTGCCTTCAACTCTCCCTTCTATTATGGTCTTCTGCAAGGTGTTATGCCTTTTTATGTGGCCAAAGTATTTTAGCTGCCGAACTTTGATCTCCCTCATTAGTTCTCTTTTCATACCTAGATTTTGTAGGACCTCCTTATTTGTTTTCTTCTCTTTCCATGAGATGCGCCCCATTCTTCTATATATCCACATCTCAAGAGTCTCAATTCGTTCTTCCAATTACTTATTCATTGTCCATGTTTCTACATGCAGTGCAGAATATATATAACATTTTATGATTCTCAGTTTTAATTTGTGAGTTAACTGTTTAGATGTCAGTATATGTTTCATGTTGTTGAATGTAGCTTTGGCCATTCCTATTCTCTTCTTGATTTCTGTTTCACATATGCCATCTTCTGTTATTATATGACCAAGATATCAGTAGCTCTTGACTTGTTCCAGGATTTTCCAATTTATATTTTTCTTTAATGTGACTGGGATTATCGTCTGTTTTGCTAATTATGATAATTTTTGTTTTTCTCAATATTAAAGTTCAATCCATATGCATGACTTACACTGTTCACTTGTTTCACTAGTTCTTGCAAATCCTGTTCACTTTCAGCTAGCAACACGGTATCATCTGCATATCTAAGGTTGTTTATTGACTTTCCATTGATGTTCAGTCCTGGCATTTCCTTTATCTGTTTGAAAATGTTTTCGGTGTATAGATTAAATAGGTAGGGGGACAGCACACAACCTTGTCTGACACCTCTTTTTATGTCTATGTTTGGTGAATAACTCCTTCAAGATCTTACTGTAGCAGTTTGCTCCCAATAAAGGTTACTGAGTATTCTTATGTGCCACCTTGTCTTTTCATACTCCTCATGGACGATGTTATCAAGGCATGTAAGGAGAGAACAAGAAAGTATTCAGTGGGGTAATGGAAGATGAGACAGGTATGTATTTCAGAGCTGGCATTTGCTGATGATGTTGCCCTGATTGCTAAATCAGAGGCACATCTCCAATCCAATCTGCAAGCCTGGAAGGAAGAGCTGGAGAAGAGAGGGATGGTCATAAGCAGCTCTAAAACAAAATCCATGGTGATATCACAGTACAGAGAAGACATCAGATTAAGCTGGGAGAACAGGTCCTGGAGCAGGTCGACCACTTTAAATATCTCGGAGCTATTATAGACCGAAAGGGAGGCATCAAAGAAGAGTTGGCCAATCGAAAAGCAGCAGCTGGGAGACTTTTTCAGGCCATAAATCGAGGATTTCTCAGCAAGAGAGAGGTTGGTAAGAAAAAGAAGATGGCTGTATACCGCTCCACCTATGTCCCAGTCTTGACATATGGATGCGAGTCATGGGCAGTGACTGCAACCCACAAAAGCCAGATCCAAACCTCAGAAATGAGGTATCTGAGGAAGGTAGTTGAAGTAACAAGAAGAGACATGGTCCGCAACCAGACGATACGCCAAGGCCTAAAATCCCACCCCCTGCAGACCCAAGTAGAACAGTCCCAACTAAGATGGTTTGGCCATACCTACAGAATGGGAGAAGATCGGCTGCCGCGTCAGGCATGGGAAACAAGGAGCCAGGGATCCAGACCCACAGGGCGACCCAGAGTCCACTGGGAGGACAACATTAGACAATCTTTGAAGGACCGAGGAGTGGAGTGGAGCCGGGCCGGGAGGAAGACAGCCGATGGGGTGGTCTGGCGCTCTCTCTTCCAAACCTCTACACCTCACGGTAGAAGGGGAACGACTAAGTAAGTAAGTAAGAGTATTCTTACGTCTTTTCCATCAATACTTATGTCTTCGAGGCATTCAATTATTTTCTCATGATGGATTATACTGATATACCAGGCGTGAAGACATTGTGGACGCAAAAAAAAAGGGAAGAGGGGGGGGGTTGAAGAAAGAGTTCATTTCCGGGTCATCGCGCAACAGGAAGATGGAGAAAAATTCATAACATTAACAATGTTATTACTGCACTGGACGTTTCGATCATTTCGAAGATGTGATCACAATTATTCTCAGTATAAGTTCATAAAGTATATTCATTTATTGCCTTAATTTCTATTAACATGGGCAAGCTGAAGTGTTTTGAAATTATATTAGCGGGAAACAAATCCGTTTACCACCCAGGCGAACGAGTTCAGGGCAATGTTGTCGTAGAACTGAAGGGCGATATGAAAATGCGATCTTTGAGAATTTTTATGAAAGGTGTGGCAAAGGTACACTGGACAGAATCAAGAAGTACTGGCAGTAGACTTGGGTCTTACACTGAACATTACAACGCGGAAGTTGAATATTTCTTCAAACGACAGGTTCTTTTTGGTGGAGGCAAGTAGATAGGCTAATTCCTTCGAGTAGGGCCTAGGTTTTCAAAATGTTTTTAAAATTGCTAGTAAAGATGGTGAAGATAAGTCCAGTAGAAGATAGGAGAGTGAAGTAGAGATTTCACTGTCATAAGTCTCAGCATTATGAGGTGGGGTGACTTATCTCCTTACTCCCTGTCTTTGCCGTCCCTAATTTAAGTGCAGAGTCGGGTACAAATTTTCTCCTGGGTAGTCTGCAGCAAGATACTAGTGAAGTACCATTGCTAATGCGATATTTGTAAATAGATGTCTCCGACGGATCCTCTGTATAAGATGGCCAGATAAATATAGAGCAAAGGAAAAGATGCGGACAACAGCCAATGCAAATGGAAAAACTCCTTCAGTCCCAAGCAAAAATGTGGGTTTGGCCCAAACAAAAATGGCCACCCCAGTGCGTTTTTATTGTTGTTGTTTGGAAATAATTTTTTAAAATATTCATATGCATAAATAACTTTGTTTTTGTATATGAAACTGAAGGTAAATGGATGTACTTTACTCTTGTGCTACAAGTATAAAAGATTTCATTGAAAAATTATTAGTTAGCCAAGGTAAAATGGAGGATGAAGGAATAAGCCAGTGAAAATTTATAGCAAAAGTATTCATTAAAATTATTGTTCCTCAGGAGAATTTCCAAGGGTAAAGTTTCAAAATGTCACAAACAGAAGTATTCTAACAAAGCACAATCAGTTTTTAGTCAATAAACACTCAGAAAATTGTTAATTTCACAGATTACAACAACAGGTCATATGGTTGTAAAAAAGAGGAAATGGCCACCCCAGTGTGTTTCTATTGTTGTTGTTTGGAAATAGTTTTTAAAAAATGTTTAAATGCATAAATAACTTTGTTGTTGTATATGAAACTGTAGGTAAATGGATGGACTTTACTCTTGTGCTACAAGTATAAAAGCTTTCATTGAAAAATTATTAGTTATTCAAGGTAAAATGGAGGATGAAGGAATAAGCCGGTGAAAAATTATAGCAAAAGTATTCATTAAAATTCTTCTATAATTGTTCCTCAGGAGAATATCCAAGGGTGTTGTGGAACAGTAGTAAATGAGAATAGTGTGGGTAGGGAATAGAAAGGTGTATGTTTACTTGTATTTATTGTAGCGAGCTTCGTGTGTTCGCTGGCGGGAATGCGTTATGCATGATGTTTGGGAGAGAGGTATGGTCACTGTTCGCGCGTTTTAGGTGGGAGTGGGCTAGCGAACCATGGGTTGGCTGGGATAGCGAGTTTGAGGAGTCGGCTGAGAGATTCGGATGTGTAAAGTTGTGTTTGAAGTAGAGTTGTGAATATTGTAGAAAGAAGCTGTTTCTGTGTGATTCGGACATGTGATTCAGTGCTCTAGTGATAAATGAGAGCCGAGAGAAGTAATAGAGTGTGGGTGTAGAGGCATAGATACACCACCCATGAGTTTCTAGTTGATGTATGACCGACCACAGGAGATTATTGTGCTGTAAATTTGCTGTTGATGTCATCACTTGTGTCAGTGAAATAAATTGTGGTACTGCTGTGCTCAACGAGTTATTCAATGACTTCTGCATGTTCCTGTACCAGTCTGTTGCGCTGAAGACATATACCCTAGAAGAGCCTATGAACTCGGGAATACAGTGGTTGTTAAATATCAAACAACACCACCGTAACAAAGGGTAAAGTTTCAAAATGCCATAAATAGAAGTATTCTAACAAAGCACAATCAGTTTTTAGTCAAACACTCGAAAATTGTTAATTTCACAGATTACAGTAACAGGTCACATGGTTGTAAAAAAAGAGGAAATTTCAGTTTATACATCAGAAAGATGGGAATTATAATATTATTTACACATGAATGATTGTTAGTAACTGCATCTTATGCATAATTTAAATATTGGGCCTATCAATAAAAATGATTAGTTAGTAAAATGTACAATGCAAGGTAAAATGGAGGCAGAATAAGAGGCAGATGAAACAGTAGGTAAATTTGAAAAAAAATATATATATTCTTACCTTGCCACGCTGCTCCCTTCTGATGTTCATTTATAATCCATAGGAAAACACATAATCCATAGGAAATCACTAAAGATGACTCACAAACATAATCAAACTATGTATAAACATTACTTTATCATTCGGCCTAAATCCTAAGTAAAGTTTTTAACAGAAAAAAGTCCCTAGCATTTAAAAGAATGAAAATTTCAAATTGTATGCCGTATCAAACATATCAGAAAAGGGAAAAGAATATTTTATTTACAAAGCTTATTCATATCTAGGCAGACCCTATATATATTTTTGCTTATGATAAGCTACAAAGCAATTTTTTGTACAAAGGTGGGTGTTGCGCACATATTCTTTGGCGCACAGATTACGCATACAAAAGTAAAATGTATTTATTTGTCTGATAAAAATATATTTATCTTTGAATGCATGTTTTTCGGTCTTGAGGGACGGAACTCAGATTAGGCGATGGGTATTCATTCTGTGAGTTATCGCTCTTTGTAGCGTTCTTAAAAATCGAACTCAGCGGAGGAATCTAGACTTACTTTAATCTATTCTATGTTTGGTTAGGAATAGATTGTTATTGCTTCAGTATGTCTATGGCCCGAATCTATGTGTAGTTCTTGTCTATGTAGGACGAGTATGTCTTATATCTTGATATCTTAGTATGTTTAAGTGGAACTATTTTTCTTGTACTGTACTTTTGGGGTCAGGCGCTTTTCGGCGCATAAAGATACATTAGGGAGTCCTTCGGTGTTAGAAAGCCTATGGCGGGAGTCATGTCGGAGACCTGCCCAAAGTTTGTGATCTCTTTTTGATAATGGGAACGAAGATAGTTTCTTCGGGAATTGCTAAATCCATGAGTTCCCTAGTGTTCATTCCATAACGCCAGGAGAAGAGTGTTTGTGCTTGCTGGTGTATTCTTATGTTAAGGTAAACGTACTTTTGCTGACTTCGTTCATTCCTAGGCTTAAGATGGGCAGACGTTTACATGAAGCTACCTATGTCAGTATGTCCGAACGACATATTATTTAACAGCACTAATTATGTTTCCATACAGCAATTATGAGGACAGATTATGCTGATGCTTGTGGAAACTTTGATATTCATGAATTGAATCTTTTACAAACACAAAGTTCCCCCATAAGCGCATACATGCATACACTAGATGTGAACCAACAAAGAATGAGAAGTCAGTGATCGACTATGCCATTGTTCGGAGAAGCTCATTCAAATATGTCCGAGATGCTAGAGTCTGGAGGGGGCCAGAGATTGGAAGTGATCACTACCTGCTAACAATCAAAAGAACAACTGAAAGAGTTGCTCAGCCTAGGAACTGTCCAACATCACGCAAGAAACCAAGTAAACGAGCAGGAGAAATGAGCATTAGGACCTACAAGCTGAGAGAGCCAGAAATTAAGACCAGATATCAGGGGCTTATTGCTGCAGCTGTGAGCAACACAGAAGAACGACCTGATGACTTGGAAACCCTCTGGATAAATTCAAGGATATCATAAAGACAGCTGCTGCAGAAGCATGCGGTGAAGTCCGACTTGGGAACAAGAGAAAGAGGACACCTTGGTGGACAGAGGAAGTCAAAGAGAAAATAAGAGAGAAGAAAATGGCATGGAAACAATACTTAGGAGCTAAAAACACAACAGGACAAATGGAAACATATAGAGAATATGTGACACTCAGAACAGAAGCAAAGAACAAAGTGTTAGCAGCAAAACAGAAGTCCTGGGAAGAATTTGGAGAAAAGCTAGAAAAAGATGCACAAGAAAACCAGAAATTGTTCTATAAGACCCTAAAGAACATGAGGAAGGAAAAACAATGCCCTCTCAAATTTATAAAGGACAAGCAAGGCAAATTGCTTACTGCCCCGAAGGAAGTAATGGGAAGATGGAAAGAATATTTCTCAGAACTCCTGGATGGTGAGCATGGTGAAGCATCAGAAATGATAAACACTAGCACAGAAGAGAAAACCAATGATGGTGAAGATGACATAAAGATGGAAGAACTGAAGGCATCACTGGAGAAAATCAAGATGGGCAAAGCAGCAGGGCATGATGGTATAACACCAGAAATGGTTAAGTTCATGGGAGCATCAGGCGACCTATTACTCTTAAGGGTTTTACAGGCAGCGTGGTACAACAAGACCATACCAAAGGATTGGGAGATTGCCATCATAACACCAATTTTCAAAAAGGGTGACAATCGACAGTGTGGAAACCATAGAGGCATATCCCTTCTCAGTGTCCCTGGTAAAATCTGCTCTAGAATCCTAGAGCAGAGACTCCGACGCCTAGCTGAGCCACAATTGGATGAGGTCCAGTGCGGATTCCGAGCAAACCGAAGTACTCAAGACCTAATCTTCACACTCAGACAGCTGAGTGAAAAGGCCCTTGAGTATAAGAGTGAGATGCATCTTTGTTTCATAGATCTGGAAAAGGCGTTTGACAGGGTCCCCTGGAGCAAACTTTGGGACTGTTTGGCAAGGAAAAATATTCCAGCACCTCTGATTCATGCTATACAGAGCTTCTACAAGTCTTGCAGAAATTATGTGAGGACAGCAAACCATAAGTCGGAAGAGTTCAGGACCACCACTGGTGTAAGACAAAGTGATATTCTATCACCTTACCTCTTCATACTCCTTATGGACGATGTCATCAAGGCATGTAAGGAGAGAACAAGAAAGTATTCAGTGGGGTACTGGAAGATGAGACAGGTCTATATTTCGGAGCTGGCATTTGCTGATGATGTTGCCCTGATTGCTAAATCAGAGGCACATCTCCAATCCAACCTGCAAGTCTGGAAGGAAGAGCTGGAGAAGAGACGGATGGTCATAAGCAGCTCAAAAACAAAATCCATGGTGATATCACGAGAAGAAAGAAAACATCAGATTAAGCTGGGAGAACAGGTCCTGGAGCAGGTCGACCACTTTAAATACCTCGGAGCTATTATAGACCGAAAGGGAGGCATCAAAGAAGAGTTGGCCACTCGAAAAGCAGCAGCTGGGAGACTTTTTTCAGGCCATAAATCGAGGATTCCTCAGCAAGAGAGAGGTTGGTAAGAAAACGAAGATGGCTGTTACCGCTCCACCTATGTCCCAGTCTTGACATACGGATGCGAGTCATGGGCAATGACTACAACCCATAAAAGCCAGATCCAAACCTCAGAAATGAGGTATCTGAGGAAGGTGGTTGAAGTAACAAGAAGAGACATGGTACGCAACCAGACGATACGTCACGGCCTTAAATCCTACCCCCTGCAGACCCAAGTAGAACAGTCCCAATTAAGATGGTTTTGGCCATGTTTGCAGAATGGGAGAAGATCGGATACCACGACAAGCATGGGAAACAAAGAGCCAAGGATCGAGACCCCGAGGACGACCCAGAGTCCGCTGGGAGGACAACATTAGACAATCTTTGAAGGATCGAGGACTAGAATGGAACCAGGCCAGGAGGAAGACAGCCGATAGGATAGTCTGGCGCTCTCTCTTCCAAACCTCTACACCTCACGGTAGAAGGGGAACGACTAAGTAAGTAAGTAAGAATTGAATCTTTATTGGAGCTTGGTCGTACATCGTTATGGTGAGCGATGTTTACAAGACTAGAAGCCATTTTGAAATGCTATGTATTGTCGATCATCTACCAGAGAACAGGGACGCCCTTATTATCCGATGATGATCAAGAGATCACACTTATGAAAGGAAAATCTATTCTTGGGTGATTTAACATTTGCCCAGAAGATATTTGCTGAATGCTATTTAAAGAAATCTCCGCTAGGGTGCAAGCTACACTTATGCTAAAGGAGGTTCTGTCCAGGAGTCACCGTAAACATTACTGATTAACTGACATGACTAGTCAGTAAGGCCTGATGAAGATTTGTTAAACATTATATATTAACTGACATGATCAGTCAGTTAGGCCTGATGAATATTTATATGAGATATGGAACTCTGAACGTTTGTATACTGATGTTCCATTGTGATTGTCCTCAACATAAATGCCAATTGATTATTGTACACCGTGGGTCAACAATATGCTATTGATGTCGACCTGTGTTCCTGCAACTGTACCCGTTCTGTCAAGTGTGTGCGTCCCATTAAACTGTTGAAACGTTCACGGTAGTCTGTATCCTTAACTTCTGATACGTATGAGTGAGTATTCGTATTTCCAGTCAACTTTACAGAACAGTTCACACATTCGCGTATTAACAGTCACTCTACCACTCATGATACACATTACATCCTTGTCGAGTCCTCAAGACGTTTGGAGCAAGATGACCTGTACACCTGACACTGTGCTTGGTTGTTTGAGTTGACTATTCAGTCCCAGTACATCTTTACAACGTACACTGATAAAACACAGTATACAGCATACTAGAATAACAGCCTTTATCACTATCACCATCAGGAAAAAAACGTTTATTAATGTGGTAGGCCAGATTACCGGGTTTGACCTGCACAGTGAAGATTACCAGAAGTAACAGCTACTGATACCAGTTCGTTTCCCTGACGCCTGATACGACACATTAGCAGTGTTAGTCTACACTTGACTGACAGTTCCTCACGTGACGGATGAAACAAATACGGAAACTAGGTCAGGGTTTATTGACATTTTTCGTTGGACATCACAGCATTACATAGAACGTTGGCGAGCAAATTAATTGTGTTAGCAAGAGATACAATAAGCTGAGAAGTCCTACTTTTATCGTTGGATCTTCTGATGCTCATATTGTTGAACACTGTAATAGATTTAAATCAAAAAGCTAGTATTTATTAAAGTGACAGTTCATTTTGTTTATTCAGAAACTGTGCCATTATATTTCTGAACTGAAACTCTTTCTGCAACACATTGCATTCATATGCTATTGCATTCTATTTATATGATGATATATGTATTTATGTTTAATGTTTGCATATTATTTGTGTGTCTATGTCGTGGGTGGTTGGTGAGGTGACTAGTATAGGATATACCAAGTCATATTGGTCCTGTATTAGTGTTCGATAGGGAGCAATTTTCTTTATTGGAAATTTGCTGGCAACATCGGTTGCTATTTTTGTTAGTTGTGATGAGGTGTTCCTTTCTTCGTTGTTTTTGTTAATAATTTTGTGTTCCTTAGTTTTGTTTGATCTGTGTGTATTTGTAGATCTACTCTGTCCTATAATTTAGTTTTATACACCATTTATGTTTATACACTGTGGCGTTATTTGTCTTGTTGATTTCATTGCAGTTGTCGTCACAGATTCTGTGATTATTTTCATTTATTTCTATATTTGACTTAGTTGATTTCTGCAATTGTTTTCATATTGTCTTTTATGCTTGTCCTTTGTTAATGTCTTTGGTTGACAGATGATAGGAGATAGTTGAGTACACATATGTTATAGTATAGACCAGTACTTTATCATTATTATTGTTGTACAAGGAAGTATACAAGACCTTTGTAAGGCTTGTCTCCCACAGAGATTGGGATTGTGAGCTAATTAATTAAGTTCATTGAGAACTTGCTCCTGTTTATTAGGAGATAGATTACATTTTTGTGTCAACTGATTACTATCATTATTAGACATCATGTCTACATTGGAACACTTTATTGAGTTAGGGAAATCCCTAGGCAAGACTGGAGATAAGTTGGAGGAGTATGCTACCAGTCAATATGATAAAGCACAAAAAAGTGAGGATAGAAGAATGGAAATAGAATTTGAACAAAAGAAATTGCAGATGCAGGTTGAGGAAAAGAGAATGGAAATGGAAAAACAAAGCAAAGAGGCTGAACAAAAGAGATTAGACAAGGAAGCTGAACAAATGAGATTAGACAGAGCAGCTGAAGCTGAACAAAAGAGATTAGACAAAGAAGCTGAACAAAAAAGATTAGAAAGAAAAGCTGAAGCTGAACAAAAGAGATTAGACAGAGCAGCTGAAGCTGAACAAAAGAGATTAGACAGAGAAGCCGAGGAGAGTAAGGCAAAAAGAGAGCATGAGGAAAAACTATTTGCATTTGAATTAGAAAAATTGAGATTGACAAATATGAGTAATGTTAATCAGTCAAATGGTAACAGTGGTAAACCCTTTACTTATAAGGTCAAGGTACCAGCGTTCAATCCGTCCAGTGACGATATAACATTCTGGCTGGATAGATTTGAACGCTCCTGTCGAGCTCATAATGTGGATAAATCACAGTATGCTAATCAATTGTCAGATAATTTGAAAGGTGATTCTCTGACTAGTTTAAGTTTGGTTGAAGAGGCTGACAAGGATAATTATGATGTTATTAGAGCAGCTTTATTGAAAAAGTACCAGTTAACTGAGGAAGGTTACCGTATTTTGTTTAAGAAAATGGTACCTGAATCAGGGGTGGAATTCTCAGAATTCATTGCAAGGACACGTCTTACATTTAATCGTTGGATTGAGTTGTCCAAAACAGAAAAGACATATGAAGCCCTTATGGACTTGTTGCTCAGGGACAAGATTATGTCGTGTGTTAATAAACCTTTCTTGGAATTCCTACATGAGCGTAAACCCAAGACACTAAAAGAAATGCAAGAATATTGTGACCAATACGTCACTGCACACCCTGACATAACTCTTAGCAACACTAAGATTAAAGAAGGTATGCCAGTTGCATCAGCAACACAATACAACCCTAGTTATTCACACAAATTTCAGGGACAACAAAACAAGTTTGGAAAAAAAGGTAACCATAATAGTTATCAAAACCAAGGAAACCAATCATTTCAGGGTTCTTCTGCGAAGAACTGGGGACAAGCTGAAAGCCCTCGATACAGAGGTGGTCATAATTATAGACATTTCCGCAGAGGAAGTAATTATAGGAACTATCCAAGTCATCCATCATGGAGACAACAAGACCATAACTATAGAGATACTCATTATAATGAATATGATAATGGTAATCATGAGAATTATGACTCAAACCCAAATAGGGGTTACAATAGAGGGAATAATAATGATTACAGAGGCAATAATAATCGAGGTAGATCCCACTACAAAAAACATAAATCTCATTATCAAGCAAACTCTGCACAGCAAGAGTCACATAAAGCCTATAAACAGACTAAAGATAATGATGATGCTAATAATATGGCATGTGCCGCTTTTGATTTTGGGAGAGCATCTCAGTGCCCCCAATGCAAAACATTATTTGAACCAACTACTGTGTCCACTTTAAGTTGTGGCCATCCTCTTCCTGCTCTTCCTGCGTCAATCGCGCATGATGGAAGAGGTTCTCTTGTTTTGAATAGAGGTTTAGTTGATGGTACTCCAGTCGCAGTTCTTTTCGATTCGGGGTGCACCACCATTGGAGTGAGGCAGTCACTCGTAGATCCTTCTCGTGCCACTGGAAAAGTAGTCAAATGTGTAACATTTGGCGGCACCTTAGAGAAATACTCTACTGCTATCATTAGCATTGCTACTCCTTTCTTTACAGGAGATGTACACGCATGTCTTCTGCCGAATCCGATCGCTGATCTTATCATCGGTCGTATTCACCGAGTCAAAGAATGCACTCCACAACAAATTTCCGTTTGGGAAAAACAGAATATGCAAACCGCTAATGCTGTAGTCACTAGAGCTCAAGCTCTTAATGTGCCTCAATCTTCACCTACTGAAGATAATGAAGTGCATAACCAAGATGATCCCTTGGTAATTTCTCATGACTCGTTTATAAAACAGCAAGAAGAGGATCCGACTCTAAAGAAATTCTTTACTCTTGCAACGAAAGGTGATCCGAATAAAGATACCAAGCGTAAATCTTGGATTACAATGAAGAATGGCGTACTTGTACGTATGGTGCAAGACTCCGACAAGTCAAGTCATTCTCAGATTCTTGTGCCCAAGAATTTGAGAGTTAAAATCTTACAACACGCACACGACTCTCAGTGTGCTGGACATATGGGTTTTTCCCGTACAAAGTCAAGAGTTCTTGCGGCTTTCTTTTGGCCTTTTGTGAACAAAGACATACAGATTTATTGTCAATCTTGTATAGTATGTCAAGAAGTCAAATCCAAAGGTCCACGCCATGCTGCACCTATTCAGGCTGCAGACATTCCTATTCGACCATTTCAGAAAATGGCGATAGACATCATTGGTCCATTTAAAATCAAATCTGCTAGAGGACATCAGTTTATTTTAACGTGTGTGGACATGTGCACACGTTGGCCAGAGGCTATCCCTCTGAAGAGCATTACTACTGCTGACATTGCAGATGCTCTGTGGCTTATATTTTCTCATCTGGGATTCCCCGGAGAAATATTATCAGACCATGGCACCCAACTAATATCGGATACCATGTCTCAAGTGATGTCGACTCTGCAGATAGAGAGATCTTTGAGTAGTATCTATCATCCTATGTCCAATGGGATGGTCGAACGGCTAAATAGAACACTCAAAAACTTATTAGGGAAGATAACTGAGGATCATCCTCAAGATTAGGATAGGGTTTTACCCGCGGCCCTCTTCGCTTACAGAGAGGTCCCCAATGAACATACAGGATTTTCTCCCTTTGAACTTGTCTTTGGCGCGCGACCGCGTGGCCCTATGTCTTTGCTTCATGATCTCATAACCGTTGATAATATTACCGATGACACGAAATCTTCTTATGAATATGTCATCGCGCTGAGAGAAAAGATTATCGAAGCATGCAAGTTGGCAACTTCTTCTTCTGAATTTGCTAAGCAGAAAGCAAGACAATTTGCCAATAAGAAAAGAACCTTACGACAACTTTGTCCTGGTGACAAAGCATTTGTTTTGCTACCTTGTAGGGAAAACAGACTTCTTATTTCTTGGAAAGGTCCGTACAATATAATCTCGAAAATTTCCGATGTTGACTACATTGTCGATGTTGATGGGAAGCATAAAACCTTCCACATCAATATGCTTACGGAATTCCATGAACGTCCGGATTATTTACAGCCTATTTTCCAGGCAACGGACGATTCACCAGTCCAACATGGTCATTACTCATCACTGTCTGTAATACAGGATGAGGAAACTCGTTTTTCGGATGACCATAATCCTATTAGAGTCAGACCTTATCCTATTCCTATACATTTTCAAGCACAGGTTGAGAAGGAGTTGGATGAGATGATAGATTTAAAAATAATTGAACCATCCACTTCTGCGTATTCTTCGCCGATGGTTATTGTTCGAAAAAAAAGACAATAACATACGTCTTTGCGTTGACTATCGCAAATTGAATCAAGTCACGAAGTTTGATGCTGAACCTATGCCTTTACTAGAAGAGCTACTTACTGAGCTTTCTAAATCGCATTTTTTCACTAAACTAGATTTGTCTAAAGGATATTGGCAAGTTCCTCTATCTGAACGCGCCAAACCTTTTACTGCTTTTTCTACACCTAGAGGCCTTTTTCAATGGAATTTCATGCCTTTCGGCCTTATGAACGCACCAGCTACATTCGTACGCATGATGCGTAGAATTCTATCCTATCGGTCAGATGTCATTGCGTACCTAGACGACATCTGTCTTTTCAGCGATACTTGGGAAGATCACTATTCAGGGTTAGTTGAATTACTATCTACTCTACACAAGTATAACCTGACAGCGAAACCCTCTAAAGCCTACATTGGTTTTAGCAAAATTTCTTTCTTAGGTCACTGTGTCGGTCATGGTTTCCTAAAGACAGAGGACCATAATACAAGTAAAATACTTAACATTTCTATTCCTAAGACTAAAAAGCAAGTGCGAAGTCTCTTAGGTCTTATACAATTCTACGGACGATTCATTCCGAATCTGTCCTCAATCATGGCACCTCTTTCTACCTTGCTAAAGAAAGGGTCTCCTAATATAGTCCATTGGACTCAAGAATGTCAATCCTCTTTGGATAAGATCAAAACTATGTTTTCTACTGCACCTATTTTAGTGTTACCTACTAAAGATAAGACATTTGTTCTTCGTAGTGACGCTTCATCCACTGGGATTGGAGCGGCACTAATGCAAGAGTACTCTGGAACTCTGCATCCTGTAATGTATATTTCCAGAAAGCTTAACGCTGCAGAAAGGAATTATTCGGTCTTAGATCGTGAACTATTGGCTATGGTATGGTCAATTCTCAAATTACAAAGATTCCTTCTAGGCGCACACTTCATAGTAGAAACCGATCAGAAAGCTCTCACGGCTATACAGAGTAAAAATTTGAAGAGTTCGAGGTCTACTCGATATGCAATTGCTCTTCAACCTTTTCATTTTTCGGTACGAGCTATCCGTGTATCAGATAATGTGATGGCAGACATTCTGTCTAGATGCCCACATGATTCCACTTAACTGTTGAGTCTTGGATTTCTTAACACTTCCAACTCGACAACAGATTTTTCTTTTCTATATCAAGATAGATACACATTGTAATTTGTAATGATACTACGTTCATTGATATATATATTCACCGATACTCGTTGATGATTTTTTCTTTTTGTCAATCATGTACTTATAATGCTTAAATAATAATTGTTATATGCATTGTGTCACTGCAAGTATAGTAGTATGCGTTGGTTACACCTCCCTGGAAACATTTATGCTTAAGAGAAATGCTTTCTCTGAGAGATTGAGATTTTGCATTAATCTGGCTTAAATAATTCCAGATATTTCTCATCTGCGCAGTATTTATGCGTTGGGAGCCTATTGTATGTTGCTCTCAGATGGAAAAAAAAATGATTTTCATTTTTTTTCCCGGGGGGTGTGGTAATCTGTTGCGCACATATTCTTTGGCGCACGGATTACGCATACAAAAGTAAAATGTATTTATTTGTCTGATAAAAATATATTTATCTTTGAATGCATGTTTTTTGGTCTTGAGGGACGGAACTCAGATTAGGCGATGGGTATTCATTCTGTGAGTTATCGCTCTTTGTAGCGTTCTTAAAAATCGAACTCAGTGGAGGAATCTAGACTTACTTTAATCTATTCTATGTTTGGTTAGGAATAGATTGTTATTGCTTCAGTATGTCTATGGCCCGAATCTATGTGTAGTTCTTGTCTATGTAGGACGAGTATGTCTTATATCTTGATATCTTAGTATGTTTAAGTGGAACTATTTTTCTTGTACTGTACTTTTGGGGTCAGGCGCTTTTTGGCGCATGAAGATACGTTAGGGAGTCCTTCGGTGTTAGAAAGCCTATGGCGGGAGTCATGTCGGAGACCTGCCCAAAGTTTGTGATCTCTTTTTGATAATGGGAACGAAGATAGTTTCTTCGGGGATTGCTAAATCCATGAGTTCCCTAGTGTTCATTCCATAACGCCAGGAGAAGAGCGTTTGTGCTTGCTGGTGTATTCTTATGTTAAGGTAAACGTACTTTTGCTGACTTCGTTCATTCCTAGGCTTAAGATGGGCAGACGTTTACATGAAGCTACCTATGTCAGTATGTCCGAACGACATATTATTTAGCAGCACTAATTATGTTTCCATACAGCAATTATGAGGACAGATTATGCTGATGCTTGTGGAAACTTTGATATTCATGAATTGAATCTTTATTGGAGCTTGGTCGTACATCGTTATGGTGAGCGATGTTTAGAAGACTAGAAGCCATTTTGAAATGCTATGTATTGTCGATCATCTACCAGAGAACAATATTAACTGACATGATCAGTCAGTAAGGCCTGATGAATATTTATATGAGATATGGAACTCTGAACGTTTGTATACTGATGTTCCATTGTGATTGTCCTCAACATAAATGCCAATTGATTATTGTACACCGTGGGTCAACAATATGCTATTGATGTCGACCTGTGTTCCTGCAACTGTACCCGTTCTGTCAAGTGTGTGCATCCCATTAAACTGTTGAAACGTTCACGGTAGTCTGTATCCTTAACTTCTGATACGTATGAGTGAGTATTCGTATTTCCAGTCAACTTTACAGAACAGTTCACACATTCGCGTATTAACAGTCACTCTACCACTCATGATACACATTACATCCTTGTCGAGTCCTCAAGACGTTTGGAGCAAGATGACCTGTACACCTGACACTGTGCTTGGTTGTTTGAGTTGACTATTCAGTCCCAGTACATCTTTACAACATACACTGATAAAACACAGTATACAGCATGCTAGAATAACAGCCTTTATCACTATCACGGGAGCCGCGCTAGCGTAGTGGTTACAACACCGCTCTGGCGACCGGGTGATACAGGATCAAACCCGGGCGACGGCATTTGAGGATTTTTCGTCGACCGGGATTTGGACTGGATTAACTCGAGACCTGGCGAGGACATTTGAAGGAGTGTCGTCGACCAGGGACTGGCGGCTCCTGAGCCGACCCAGCTGCAATGGGTACCTCCGAAATCGGCGAGTATTTGCCTGAATGGCGAGGGACACCTGTCTCTGTACAAGAAATAAAGGGATACTCACGTAAAATCAATGTCAGGTTAGACATAAATAATAACCTGAGATTTCGCCTCGAGTATTAGCGGGCGTACGAAAAGAAAAAAAAAAAAAAAAAAAAAAATCACTATCACCATCAGGAAAAAGACAGTTATCAGTGGGGTGTGCCCGTGCATCCTATACACACAAAGCTTGATTTGCGACGAATTCCATTGGTGCTACAATGAACACAGGTTCTCTCCTTTCCATCATATTCCACTAGATGTCTGGCTCCAATCATCCGTTCCACTTCATTTCCTTTCATGGAGCGTTTAGAATTTTTGGGTGGACAATCTATTACACTGCCTGGTGTCAGCTGAGCAGCTTCTTTGGACAGATCCTCAATCACACTCTGTTTAAAGTCTTAAAGTGTGAGCTTCCTTTTTGTTGTCGCACCTTCCTGACACAAATTGTATAGGATGTGGGCATTTACCGGTGTCACTTCAATCATCCAGTGGTAAATCTTCTTCCACCACTTTCTGGTTTTACGGTTGTGTATACTGTAGTAACCAACCATTTGATCCATCCGGTCGCAGCCATTCATACTCATATTGTAGTCATCAACTACCTTTGGCTTTGTTTAGACCCTTGTCCTTCTCAACCCTTGCGACAGCTGATTTAGTTGACACAAGTATGCAGGGCTTTTTTATCTTTCCAGGCAACACATAATGTTGTATTTTCCGAGTCCAAAAACCATTTCATCTCTTGATGGCCAAGCTTGAGATTTTTTATTTCAGGAGGGAAATCCGGCGCGGTTGACATTCAGGGTTCCTGTATAATTATAACTGTGTGCAAGCAGATATTCAATTAGAGCTTTGGATGAATAAAATCTATCAGCAAAAATATGATGTCCTGATCTCAGTGGCTTCAAAAGAGTGCCGAACACTTTCACAGCATGAGCAGAACTGGGATCTAGACTAGGATCATAGGCTGTTTTTTTTTTCCAAAATAAATTTTCAAATTGAAAACATAGCCTGTTGCTGAATCACACAGTCCAAATGTTTTGACATGGTATTTGTGGGGCTTGGTTGCATTGAACTGTTTGTGCCTAAATCTACTTTCCATCCTATAACCATCTCATCAATACAAACATCTTCAAACGGTTAGAAAGCATTCTGAAATTTGGTCAACAGCATCTCAACAAATGGCTCAATTTTAGCTGTGTCCTGATCTTCTGGTTCACAAACATGCAGCCTGCTGTGATAAATAGTTTGAAAACGGTTTCTTGAAAACATCTCGTGGTACCAAGGTTTATAAAAATTTCCTGCGGTGCGCCAGTGATGCGTGATGCCATATGATGATGGATGGTATCCGCATGTCTGGTTTTGTGTAGTGTGTAGATGTGTTCAGTCAAAACAATGTTCATACAACAATAACAGGGCAATCCACATAGGACGTCAGTAAACTCACGACGTATAAAGTCAATGAGTCTTGAAACAGCCGTTGACGTTTTTCTTCATTATTTATTGTGGACGCCACAGTGACAAAATGGTTACGCAAATGTGTAGGCACATCAAACAGTCATTATCACAGCAACATTCAATACAGCAATAGACGGTAGACAGCATTACAATGATGAGTCAGATGCATGTTATATTTCATAGTGCTGTAAATGTAGTCAGGTGGAAAACTCCATCCTTTTCTATAACAGCCAGGAGATAACCAGATGTATGAGATCAGTTCACTCTCCTTAATCTGACTTCAGCAAGACAGACACGTCTGCCGAAGTATAAATAATGTCCACAAAAATATCCTCTAGATAATAAAGGTTTTCCAAACCTAATTCATTTAACAAAGTAGCAAGTAATGGTCCTTGGTACATGCATCAACCGATGCAGTACAATGCAGCGACATGTGAGCTGGGAAAAAACATCTCGTGGCGACGACTTTCGGAGACAGGCTATGAATCGAAATCGCTCACGACCCAAAATCGATAGAGTTAATGAAAAAGTCAATTTACCTTGCTTTCATAAAATACACAGAAATATCACGCCTCCCGACATGTGGGAAAACACTAGAGGTATTATCTCGAATAAACGAAATATCCATTAAGAGGACTACACATCCCTGACAGAACAAAAAATAGCGGAGATCCCCTCTTCAACGAGGCATCTCTTTCGCCATTCCAAATCGCTCACTCCACTAGTCGTGGGCGGAAACCGATCGACCAAACAACAAGACAAGTCATGCGCAGTCCAGCGCAAAAATGACCACAGCTCAAACTTAACTGCATTCGATACCAACGCGAGAAGACAAATGCTTACCGAGAAAAGTGACTATAAATTCCAAGCAGTTGTTGCCCTTGCGTTATAAAACAGACATTGAAACAAAACGATGTTGCGAGAATTTATCACGCAACATATCACCACCTCCTCCCGATAAAAAAAAAATGTGGAACATATTTTTTTTTCAATATCAAAGAGCAAGCGATAAGCGGCTCAAAACGCACGAATTATGCGCTGATAATTAACTAAATTGCCAAACAATAGGCTAATTATAGAGTGTCTGGTGAGGATATACCTCAACAGAAAAATAAATATGTCTCAAAAAATATTCACATCGGGGAGGTGTCACCAACACACATCACGTTAGCATGTAAACACAATATACGTATGCAAGTTACTATAATCATCATTAAACAGCATACTCTAATATTGTCTTTAAAAATGGATGTACAAATCTGATAGGAAAATTTAAATAGTACATTCTTTGACATGTAATGACATAAGTACATAGTAAAGTTAAACTACATGACGATCCAGGATATATGCTCTGGTATTCCGAGGGTAAGTACACAATCTAGAACTCGTAAGGTAAGTCCTCAGCTCAACAATGACATTCTGAGAAAGTACAAGCAATATAATGCTAATTAATAACTAATATGCTTCATAAGGTACAATACATTATTAATAATTGTGGCTGTTTAGTAAACTAACGGCCCTTATATTAACTACTCAGTCCTCCTCTATCATCTTAAAAAACAAACAGAAGAAGATGACAACAAAGCACGATAGTGTGTACATATAAAGTAAGTACAGATGTGCTAATCTATTGTAGAAATATAGGATTGTTATGACTCTGTAATATATAGAAATATAGGACAGAAGTATTAGTTGGAGTCATGTGGGCATCTAGACAAAATGTCAGCCATCACATTATCCGCACCACGGATAGCTCGTACCGTGAAGTGAAAAGGTTGAAGAGCTATAGCATATCGAGTGGATCTCGAACTCTTCAAATCCTTAGTCTGAATAGCTGTAAGAGCTTTCTGATCAGTCTCTAGAATGAAATGTGCGCCCAGGAGGAATCTTTGTAGTTTTAGAATTGACCAAACCATCGCTAACAACTCACGGTCTAAAACCGAGTAGTTCCTCTCTGCCGCATTTAGTTTTCTAGAAATGTACATAACAGGATGCAGAGTATTTGCATATTCTTGCATCAGTGCTGCTCCAATCCCAGTGGATGAAGCATCACTCCGAAGAACAAAAGTCCTATCAAGAGTAGGTAATCTTAAGATAAACGAAATATCCATTAAGAGGACTACACATCCCTGACAGAACAAAAAATAGCGGAGATCCCCTCTTCAACGAGGCATCTCTTTCGCCATTCCAAATCGCTCACTCCACTAGTCGTGGGCGGAAACCGATCGACCAAACAACAAGACAAGTCATGCGCAGTCCAGCGCAAAAATGACCACAGCTCAAACTTAACTGCATTCGATACCAACGCGAGAAGACAAATGCTTACCGAGAAAAGTGACTATAAATTCCAAGCAGTTGTTGCCCTTGCGTTATAAAACAGACATTGAAACAAAACGATGTTGCGAGAATTTATCACGCAACAGCCAGTAGTCCTTGATTTTTGGTATTCGATCCAGTCCCATCGCAATCATTACAGCTGTGAACTTCAGCCATTCATAATACGTGAATGGTGTCCATGAAGCAAACAATGAATACTTTCTATGTGGGTTGTTTGTTTCAACAACTTTTGCAGCATAGGAATTAATGCTGGTTGTCAAAGTGCTAACAACAGCATCATCCATGTAAAATTTTTTTAAATCAAGAGGTGTTTCCAAGCTATACAGAGCTGGATTTATGTTCTGTCTTGTGTGGCAAAAAGGAAAATTTGCTTTAGTTGCTCCACTGAATGCCAAACCACGTTGTTTGTATTAGGCCTACTAACAAAATCAACATTACCTGCCCTCCTGATTCTTTTTCTTTTTGGCTCAGATATATTATTTGAATTTATTACAGTCTGGTTACATGCTCCTGTATCCATAACTTCATTATCGACACCAGACATTCCATTATCACCCTCGGATTCCGAGGACTCAATATCAGGCTCATCTTGAAAATCTGAGTGATCTTCGCTATCCTGTGAATAAATACTACAATCTGAATTATTATCACTATCCAAAATCTCTTCAAATAACTTCCTAGCTTCTTCTTCTTCTTCTTTGATCCTTAGCTGCCAACCGTCAAAGCAGTCAGTGGCCATCACGCCTAGTGGCGTCTTGTAGGGCAACAACAAATTGATTCCACTTTGCTCGGTCAGTGGACATCCTTCGTACAGTGCCCCAACTCTGGTTCATTCTTTGCATCTCAGCCTCCACAGTCCTCCGCCAGGTTGTTTTTGGTCGGCCTCTCTTTCATTTTCCTTCAGGGGTCCATTGCTGCGGGATGGAAATTCGGAGTCTGTGGCTCGTATGACTGTCAGTGGTGAACTTCCTAGCTTGGTCTGCCGTTATTCTTCTAAGTCTACCAGAAGCAGTGGGCGTGGCCATTTTAGCTTATAAAATATGGGCTTAAAAAATCTTAAATTAAAGTCAGACAACGAAAACACGTCCTCTCTTCCACACACGTTGTGTTGAAGGAAGGTTCTTTCTGTCGGAAATGACGTTTTGGGTTGTTAAAATTAGAAAACAGCTCTAGACAGGAGCAAAAGATATGACATCCACTTAATAGGCTCCCGGGTCAAATGGGTCTAAATCGAAAGCCTATATAGTGGTTCTTGAAGCTTAAAGAGTTAAGGTAAGAAGGTGGGGATGGATAGGATATACACTCAGAATAGAACAATCAAGCATAGCCAGAGGTGCCCTTGATTGGAACCCACAAGGGAAAATAGAGTGGGGAGGCCAAGGAGAACTTGGAGAAGAACAGTGGAAGAGGAGGCTAAGGAAATTTGAATGACTTGGGCACAGCTGAAACAGACAGCCTAGAATAAAAATTGATGGAGAGCAACTGTTTCAGCCCTTTGTTCCACAGGGAACAGAAAGGAATGATGATGATAAATACCTGAAGCATCTACAAATGTACCATGTATCTACATTTGCAGCAGAATAATTATTTCTTATCTGAAACTCTGTCATCGATTAATGGCAGTTGCTTACTTACTTAGTTGTTCCTATTCTACCGTGAAGTGTAGAGGTTTGGAAGAGAGAGAGCCATACTATCCTATCAGCTGTCTTCCTCCTGGCCTGGTTCCATTCTAGTCCTCAGTCCACCCAGCGGACTCTGAGTCGTCCTGGAGGTCTGGATCCCTGGGTCTTAGCTTCCCATACCTTCCGTGGCAGCCGATCTTCTCCAATTCTGCAGACATGGCCAAATCATCTTAGTTGGGACTGTTCTACTTGGGTCTGCCGGAGTTGGGTTTTTAGGCCTTGATGTATCGTCTGGTTGTGGACCATGTCTCTTCTTGTTACTTCAACCACCTTTCTCAGATACTTCATTTCTGAGGTTTGGATTTGACTTTTGTAGGGTGTAATTGCCCATGACTCGCATCCATACGTCAAGACTGGGACATATGTGGAGCGTTATACAGCCAACTTCTCTTTTGATAGAGGAACCCTCGATTTATGGCATTAAAAAGTTTCCCAGCTGCTGCTCTTTGGGTAGCCAAATCTTTGATGTCTCCCTTCCATTCTATAACAGCTCTAAGGTATTTAAAGTGGTTGACCTGCTCCAGGACCTATTCTCCCAGCTTAATCTGGTGCCTTCTTTCCTCTCGTGATATCACCATGGTTTTTGTTTTGGAGCTGCTGATGACCATCCCTCTCTTCTCCAGCTCTTCCTTCCAGACTTGCAGGTTGGATTGAAGATGTGCCTCTGATTTAGCAATCAGGGCAATATCATCAGCAAATGCCAGCTCTGAAATACAAACGTGTCTTATCTTCCAGTACCCCACTGAATATTTTCCTGTCCTCTCCTTACATGTTTTGATGACATCATCCATGAGGAGTATGAAAAGATATGGTGACAGGATATCACCTTGTTATAATAATAATAATAATAGTTGCCCATCGCAAGCGAAGATGGCGACAGCTTCAGACTTGAATTGTGAGACATCAGTGCCGTGATCTCATGTGGCTAATTAGTCCTATTTTGGCCCTACAGGCCATGCCACATATGGGGCACACATGGTTAGAGCCGATAGTAGTGTTGCTGCGCATTCTGACTTTTCTTGCAGCACGCTTGCCTTCTGCCTTATCAGCTAAATTCTGTTCTGCAATGCGAGCGCCTTGAGTAATGTTTGTCCGCCAGGCAGAGCGATCATGTGCGATAGTCTCCCAGGAGGAGACATCAATTTTGAAGCTGCTCAACGATGCTTTCAGTGCGTCTTTGAAGCGTTTCTTTTGTCCCCCTACTGTTCGCTTACCCATAGAGAGTTCGCTGTACATCAACTGCTTTGGGAGGCGTTTTTCGGGCATGCGAACAACTTGTCCGGCCCATCTAGTTTGGGCCCTCTGCAGCAATGTATAGGTGCTTGAGATATGTGCTCTGTTGAGGACCTCAGAATTGGATACTCTATCATGCCACTTGATCCTGAGTATCCTGCGAAGACAGCTCATGTGGAAATGATTAAGCTTCTTGGCGTGTCTGCTATACACTGTCCATGTTTCACAGGCATACAGGAGGGTAGTGAGCACTATTGCATGATATACTTTTATCTTGGTGGCGGCACTAATTCCTTGTCGATCCCAGACATTTACTCTTAGTCTTCCAAAAGCTGCACTTGCCTTTGCAATTCTGTTGTTGACCTCGGCGTCGATATTCGCATCTTTGGTAAGGGTACTGCCTAGATAAGTGAAGCTGTCCACCACTTGGAGACGTTGGTTCTTTACTGTGATATTTGGTTCACAGTAAGGTTTCCCAGGAGCAGGTTGCAACATTACTTCAGATTTCTTCGTATTGATGGTAAGACCAAAGTCATCACACGCTACAGAAAGCCTCCTCATATTGTTCTGCATGTCTAGTTCTGTGCAGGTGTTGAGGGCACAGTCGTCCACAAAGACAAGGTCAGAGATCATTGTTTCATTCACCTTTGTAAAGGACTGTAATCGTCTCAAATTAAACAGCTTCCCATCTGTCCTGTATCTGATATGTACGCCATCACTACTGCCATGCGTAACGTTTGACAGCATGGCAGCAAATATCATACTGAATAGTGTCAGGGCGAGCACACATCCCTGTTTGACACCGTTTGTGACGGGAAAGGGTTCAGAAGGTTCTCCATCAATCAATATGCGAGCCATCATACCTTCATGAAACTGGCGGACAATGAAGATGAACTTATCGGGACAGCCAAATTTCGCCATAATTTTCCATAGTCCATCCCTATTGACAGTGTCAAAGGCCTTGGTCAAGTCAATAAATGTTGTGTATAGGTCACTGTACTGTTCCTGGCATTTCTCCTGAAGTTGGCAAGTGGGAAATATCATATCGACGGTCCCGCGGCCTGCTTGGAAACCACACTGACTCTCTGGAAGTAAGTCCTGCGATTCGAGATGAACAGTCAAGCGATTGAGCAGGACTCGGCCAGGATTTTGCCCACAATAGATAATAGGGAGATTCCCCTATGGTTATCACATGATTGATGATTTCCCTTTCGCTTGTATATGTGAACAATGGTGGCATCTTTCAATTCCTGTGGTATCTGTTCTTCATCCCAGACTGAGTGGAAGAGGTCTGTTAATCTCTGCAGCAACATGCTGCCTCCAGCTTTATAAATCTCAGCAGGAATAGCATCTGATCCAGGGGCTTTGCCGCTGGACAGTAGACTGGTTGCTTTCTTGACCTCTTCCAAGCTGGGTGGAAGGTCAAGTCTATCATTGACTGTAACTTGCGGTATGCTTGCAATGGTCTGGTCATTCACGGTTGATGGATAATTTAAGATGGCATTGAAGTGTTGTGCCCAGCGTTCCAAAATCTGCGTTTTATCAGTGAGCAATGCCATGCCATCAGCATTTAGGACCGGTGATGATTGATTCGATTGAGGGCCATAAATTGCTTTCAGGGCATCATAAAAGCGCTTTGAGTCATTTCTGTCTGCATATCTCTGTATCACGTCTGCTTTATTGCTGAGCCATGCATCATGCATCTTCCTGAGCTTATTCTGGACAACTCTGCGTATGTTGGTAAAGGCTGCCTTTTTGGATGTTGAAGAAGGGTTGCTTTGATAGTCTCTTTGCAAGCGATATTTTTCAGCCAGTAGTGTTTTAATATTTACATCATTCTCATCAAACCAGTCAGGGTTCTTGCGTGTTGTATATCCCAAGCTCTCAGAGGCTACAGAGTACACAGTGTTCTTTAGAGTGGCCCATTTTTCCTCTATAGTGGTTTGACCGAACTCAACGTCCCTCAGACGGCTGTCCAAGTCCCTTGAGAAGCTCTCTGCGGTTGCTTCGCTTTTAAGTTTTGTGACGTTGAGCCTCTTCATGGGTTTCTGACTCTGGTGTCTTCGCTTGGGCTGTATGTTAAGGTTGAGTTTTGATACAATCAGCCTGTGGTCAGTCCAGCATTTGGCACCACACATGGCCTTGGTCACTCTCACGTCACGTCTGTCGCTCCTTCTCGTGATGACATAATCAATGAGATGCCACTGTTTGGAGCGGGGGTGCATCCATGTTGTTTTATTTCGAGTGGGTAGGCAAAACATGGTGTTCATGATGGACAAATCATGTGTGGCACACAGGCTGAGTAATAGGAGCCCATTACTATTACATTTGCCTATGCCATGTTTTCCAAGTATTCCTTCCCAGGTGTTGTGGTCAGTGCCTACTCTGGCATTAAAGTCGCCGAGAATAATAAGTTTCTCAGATTTAGGAACTGATGAGATAATAGAGTTAAGTTCGTCATAAAATTTTTCTTTTGTTTCCTCTGGGTTTGTCATTGTTGGGGCAGATGCACTGATCAGTGTGGCACTTCTGTTGCTTCCTAGTGGGACATGAAGGGTTATTAGGCGATCATTAATGCCCTTAGGAGATTTGACAAGTTGAGATTTAATGGCGAATCCAACGCCAGCCTCACGCCTTTCCTTGCTGTCCCAGCCACTCCAATAAAATGTGTAGCCACCTCCAATTTCAGTAATCTGACCTTCTTCTGGTAGTCGTGTCTCACTTAGGGCTGCTATATCGACATTATAGCACGCCAGTTCTTTGGCCACAAGTGCAGTCCGTCTTTCAGGTCTGTCGGCCAGGGTATTGTCGAGTAGTGTTCGCACGTTCCACGTGCCGAAGGTAAGCTTACTTACTTACTTAGTCGTTCCCCTTCTACCGTGAGGTGTAGAGGTTTGGAAGAGAGAGCGCCAGACTATTCTATCGGCTGTCTTCCTCCTGGCCTGGTTCCATTCTAGTCCTCGGTCCTTCAAAGATTGTCTAATGTTGTCCTCCCAGCGGACTCTGGGTCGTCCTCGGGGTCTGGATCCTTGGCTCTTTGTTTCCCATGCTTGTCGTGGTAGCTGATCTTCTCCCATTCTGCAGACATGGCCAAACCATCTTAGTTGGGACTGTTCTACTTGGGTCTGTAGGGGGTGGCATTTTAGGCCTTGACGTATCGTCTGGTTGCGTACCATGTCTCTTCTTGTTACTTCAACCACCTTCCTCAGATACCTCATTTCTGAGGTTTGGATCTGGCTTTTATGGGTTGTAGTCATTGCCCATGACTCGCATCCATATGTCAAGACTGGGACATAGGTGGAGCGGTATACAGCCATCTTCGTTTTCTTACCAACCTCTCTCTTGCTGAGGAATCCTCGATTTATGGCCTGAAAAAGTCTCCCAGCTGCTGCTTTTCGAGTGGCCAACTCTTCTTTGATGCCTCCCTTTCGGTCTATAATAGCTCCGAGATATTTAAAGTGGTCGACCTGCTCCAGGACCTGTTCTCCCAACTTAATCTGATGTTTTCTTTCTTCTCGTGATATCACCATGGATTTTGTTTTAGAGCTGCTTATGACCATCCCCCTCTTCTCCAGCTCTTCCTTCCAGACTTGCAGGTTGGATTGGAGATGTGCCTCTGATTTAGCAATCAGGGCAACATCATCAGCAAATGCCAGCTCTGAAATATAGACCTGTCTCATCTTCCAGTACCCCACTGAATACTTTCTTGTTCTCTCCTTACATGCCTTGATGACATCGTCCATAAGGAGTATGAAGAGGTAAGGTGATAGGATATCACCTTGTCTTACACCAGTGGTGGTCCTGAACTCTTCTGACTTATGGTTTGCTGTCCACACATAATTTCTGCAAGACTTGTAGAAGCTCTGTATAGCATGAATCAGAGGTGCTGGAATATTCTTCCTTGCCAAACAGTCCCAAAGTTTGCTCCAAGGGACCCTGTCAAACGCCTTTTTCAGATCTATGAAACAAAGATGGATCTCACTCTTATACTCAAGGGCCTTTTCACTCAGCTGTCTGAGTGTGAAGATTAGGTCTTGAGTACTTCGGTTTGCTCGGAATCCGCACTGGACCTCATCCAATTGTGGCTCAGCTAGGCGTCGGAGTCTCTGCTCTAGGATTCTAGAGTAGATTTTTCCAGGGACACTGAGAAGGGATATGCCTCTATGGTTTCCACACTGTCGATTGTCACCCTTTTTTAAAATTGGTGTTATGATGGCGATCTCCCAATCCTTTGGTATGGTCTTGTTGCACCATGCTGCCTGTAGGACCCTTAAGAGTAACAGGTCGCCTGCTGCTCCCATGTACTTAACCATTTCTGGTGTTATACCATCATGCCCTGCTGCTTTGCCCATCTTGATTTTCTCCAGTGCTGCCTTCAGTTCTTCCATCTTTATGTCATCTTCATCACCATTGGTTTCCTCTTCTGTGCTAGTGGTTATCATTTCTGATGTTTGACCTTGCTCACCATCAAGGAGTTCTGAGAAATATTCTTTCCATCTTTCCATTACTTCCTTCGGGGCAGTAAGCAATTTGCCTTGCTTGTCCTTTATAAATTTGAGAGGACATTGTTTTTCCTTCCTCATGTTCTTTAGGGTCTTATAGAACAATTTCTGGTTTTCTTGTGCATCTTTTTCTAGCTTTTCTCCAAATTCTTTCCAGGATTTCTGTTTTGCTGCTAGCACTTTGTTCTTTACTTCTGTTCTGAGTGTCACATATTCTCTATATTTATCTGTTTTTCCTGCTGTGATTTTAGCTCCTAAATATTGTTTCCATGCCTTTTTCTTCTCTCTTTAACTTCCTCTGTCCAACAAGGTGTCCTCTTTCTCTTCATCCCAAGTCGGACTTCATCACAAGCTTCTGCTGCAGCTGTCTTTAATGTTCTTGAATTTAAGACAGAGGGTTTCCAGGTCATCAGGTTGTTCTTCTGTGTTTCTCTTTGCTGTAGCAATAAGCCCCTGACATCTGGTCTTAACTTCTGGCTCTTAGCTTGTAGGTCTTAATGCTCATTTTTCCTGTTCGTTTACTTAGTTTCTTGCATGATGGTAGGCAATTCCTAGGCTGAGCAACTCCTTCAGTTGTTCTTTTAATTGTTAACAGGTAGTGATCACTCCCAATCTCTGGCCCTCTCCACACTCTAGCATTCTGAACATACTTGAATGAGCTCTTCCAAACTATGGCATAGTCGATCACTGATTTCTCATTATTTGTTGGTTCAAATCTAGTGTATGCATGTATGCGATTATGGGGAAACTTTATGTTTGTAATGATCATGTTTTGCTCAGTGCAGAATCTAAGTAGTCACTTTCCATTGTCATAAGGTGTATCTTCTCCATACCTTCAGATAACTCCACCCCATCTAGCATGGTCATTTCCAACTCTGGCATTGAAATCTCCGAGCAGGATAGCTTCATCCAGGCAGTCATCCACTGTCTTTTCTTCTTCCTCGTTCGTCCATTGGTTGCGTTGTGTCTGTTTACATCGGAGCTGTGATATCTGTGCCTTTCGGCCGACACATCCGACTTCAGCACAGCATTTTTTGGGACCGGGTTTGCCTTCCCTCTTCGATACCTACTCTCTCAGCCAGACTGCAGTGATGCAGCCTGTTTCCAGGACCACCATGTGGAGGTGGAGTAGGGTCTTGGTCAGCTCTGGTTCGCTGACCCTGACGCAAGCAGTCAAGCTATGGGTCGCTGACTGCATTCTCTATTGCTGCATCTTTGGGTCCCATCCACTGTCTTTTGAAGCAGCTTGAAGAATTCCTCCATGATCTCTACTCTCCCATCTTAATTTGCCCATACGTAGTGACAAGGTTGACTATGGTCTATCCTTCTTTTAGCTTTAGAATGGCAGTTGCTTGAACGTAAAAATTTGATATCCATCAGTAATGAAGTCATCATTATTTTACCATAGAATAAATGGTTGTGGAAAGGGAAAACTCAAGCGATGCAGCTTTGAAGAATCAACCAAAACAAAGATGAGAGCAGATTCCATAAATGCAATATCAACAACCAATCCCATCTACACTACACACAAGCTCACAGATTGGAAACAACAGTACTGCCCTGAAATTATAGCAAAGATTCCTGGCATTGAGAGAAAGAAGAGCCAGACTGCAGCAGAGAGAAGTGTCATAACTACTAAATACATACAGAAACATTACCCAAGCAACATCTGGACTCATGCATACACAGATGGAACAGCAACAGACGATGGAGGTGGAGGTGGAGAAGTCTTTCTAAGCTAGTCAATCAACCAATCAATACCCTTCAGCTCTGCAAGGAGTATAGACCTTCAACAAATGCATGCCAAGTCCTCCTGTCTCATGCCATCAGCTCAAGTTCTGTCCATGTCTTCCTGTTTCATGCCATCAGCTCAAGTTCTGTCCATGTCTTCCTGTCTCATGCCATCAGCTCAAGTTCTGTCCATGTCTTCCTGTCTCATGCCATCAGCTCAAGTTCTGTCCATGTCTTCCTGTCTCATGCCATCAGCTCAAGTTCTGTCCATGTCTTCCTGTCTCATGCCATCAGCTCAAGTTCTGTCCATGTCTTCCTGTCTCATGCCATCAGCTCAAGTTCTGTCCATGTCTTCCTGTCTCATGCCATCAGCTCAAGTTCTGTCCATGTCTTCCTGTCTCATGCCATCAGCTCAAGTTCTGTCCATGTCTTCCTGTCTCATGCCATCAGCTCAAGTTTTGTCCATGTCTTCCTGTCTCATGCCATCAGCTCAAGTTCTGTCCATGTCTTCCTGTCTCATGCCATTAGCTCAAGTTCTGTCCATGTCTTCCTGTCTCATGCCATCAGCTCAAGTTCTGTCCATCTCTTCCTCATCTTATTCATTTCTGTCTCTAGCTCTTTTATCCATATGTTTTTTTGTCTACCTCTGCCTCTCTTACACTGGGAATTCTTGAACAAGGGCTACCTTGTAATGCTATCCACAGGTTTCCTCAATGTATGTACTATCCATCGCCAGCGTCCTCCTCTCATCTCCTGTTCCACCGGCACCTGTCTAGCCACCATCATCAGCTCCACACACTGGCGATCCTGCCGCACCATTTCAAGCCTTCCATTCCATGCAAGCACCCATCCACGAAAGCCTGCAGCTTTTTAGCTGCCACTCTCTGCTTTCCATGCCTCAGAGCCACACAACAGGACTGATCCAACATTTGCGCTGAAGGCTCCTGCTTTTGTGTTGGACTTGATCTCTCCCAATCTCAATACATTTCCCAGTGCAATGAAAGCTCCCCTTGCCCTCTGCATTCACATTTCAATACCATTGTCTTTCCCTCCAACCCTGTCCATATCGCTGCCAAGATAAGTGCTAGACTCCACGTCATAGAAGAGTGTTTCTTCAAGTTCAATCCTGACATCCTTTGTGTGCATTTACCCTGACAAATTTTATCAGTTTTCAATATGTTTGTGTTTCTGCCACTGATTGGTAAATATTTATCCAGATCATTTTAGCAAAATCAATTTGATGTCTTGGTTCTACTTTGAATTATTGGGACAGACCTAAACGTGCTTACCCTACTATATTCTTAGAGTGCCTGAAATGTGGGGAATTGTTCATGTTGTATCATTATTATTTTTAATTTTGAAACTGCCAAAGATTGACTTACATTTTCATTGTGTTATTTAAATCTTATTTTTCTTATCACAGAAGTAGCTGATGGAAGGGACACTTTATCAGATGGCCATCATGAGCTGCCATTTTCATTTGATCTCCCCATGGGGTAATATTTTGGGAAAAAAGTCTATAACATTAATTCCATTATGAAGTTATACATGTAACAGTTTGATGCTTTCATAGTTTGTATTAAATTTTCTTTTATGCCAGCCTACCATTGTTTTTTTGGTTCTATTTAGCCTTATGAAATATTAATGTTCTTAGTTGAAAGCACGTCTTCATGTCTCCCTTTTTGCTATTGTTCTCTATCTTCACTTCTTTCTTCTCATTTCTTGTTTGTACAGAGTTGTACAGTTTATTAATAAACTTCATGGTCCCCGTGGTCTGGTACCTTCAGTCTTTTTGCATATACAGTTTGTAACTCCCTTAGTTGAAATCCTAAATCTGATGTTCTCAGAAATCACAAACCAAATGTTGACTTTGATGAATTCTTTGTGACAAACAAGACAAAAAATAATGTCATACCCAGTATGTTCTGTGTAGTCTCTTGATGAATTCTTTGTGACAAACAAGACAAAAAATAATGTCATACCCAGTATGTTCTGTGTAGTCTCTTGATGAATTCTTTGTGACAAACAAGACAAAAAATAATGTCATACCCAGTATGTTCTGTGTAGTCTCTGGCGGTCACAAATAAAGAATAGAACCACTGCTCTCTCAGGCATATCACCGGAGGGGACTAATAATGAGGTTGTGCATGGAACTAGCTACTCCATCTTGTCAAACAAATTGCTATATAAACCATTGTTGCAGGAGCATGTGCTGTGATGCAGGCTTCCTTCAAGTGGGCCAACTGCAGTGGTCTGTAAGGAGCAAACAAAAGGAAGATGGCGATATGAAAATGACTTACAAAAGGTGTACCATTTTCTTCTTAGCTTTTCAGCGCTTGATGGAGCATAGATGTTCATTATGTTTATGCTAAGTTGTCTTGGCTTTTGCCTTCTGTTCAGGTTACTTCCATGTATTTTTATTTATTTTGTATTCTTCTTTTGTCTTTCTTTAGTTAAATTTTCCATATTTGTTTTGGTCTCCCTGAAATTCTTTTACTTTGGGGATTCCAGAATAAGAACTGCTTAGTGATGCTATTGGTTGGTTTGTTGCTCAGCACTGAAAACTCCATATTGATGAAAACTCCATATTCATGATCCTGTCATAGTAGTATAATCTTTTTTATCCTGAGTGAGGATTATTTATGGAAGTTTGTCCTGCCTGTTGTAGTATTTAATTTAATGATCACTTTCGATTTCAAGTTTAATGTAACACAGTGGCAGTCATGCAGCATTACAAATAAAATAATGAAATTTTTTTTCATTCTTACATTTTGTTAGAGGCATTGTGAACTCGTGCATTATTTAATATCTCAAGATCTGATAAATCCAAAACCCTCTGTGACCCATCCACTTAAGATAATTGATAACCAACCTGTACTTTCTTTGTCTTTGTTATTTTAAAATCTTTTCACATCAACAAATTCTCTGGGTCTCTGCATTTAGGACATTAGTTTGTGGGGGTTGTTCTGTTTTCACATTTATTTGTTTCCTTTATGCATCACTTCTAGTAATGTTTTCCATGACAGATACACATGTACTCATAGCATCTTGTTTTAAATTTAAAATTCTTTAGTTCATACTTTCATTCCTTGTTGCAAGATTGTTATGAATGTGATTGTTTTCTTTGAGAAGAATATCTTTAATATGATTACATTTCCGTGTGCATGTGTGTCTGTATGTAATTATGTATATTTAAAGGCTAGTATTTCTTACCATAATCAGATTTGTTGCTTTTATGGTGCATGTAATAGTTTTTTCCCCCGTCATATCCTATAGTTCCTGCTTTGACAATAAGAACAAGGGGGGAGGAAATGCCTTAGTAGTAAATACGAGAAAATGCTAGAAGAACATGGACAGTAAGCTTATTAATATTTATTTTTAAAATGTAATTTGTGTGAAGTAAGTAAATAGTAATAAATACAATTATTCAAAACACTATTTCACAGAGGAATATCAACAAGTTTTGAAGGAAAGCACGGAAGCATAAGGTATTGGCTGAAAGCAGAGATGGACAAGCCATGGTCTTTCAATCACAAGACTAAGAAAGCATTCACTGTTATTAGTCCTATTGACATTAATCGTCCTGAGTATCAGGTGAGTATAGTTGCCATTTTGGTTATTGTTGTATAGAAATGCCATGTACTTAATATTGTGGCTGTAGAAGGCTATAAATGATTTGTAACTGTCATTGTAAGTGATAATGTGAAAAATTATGTATACAAAATTTATAGATTTGGGTACTAATTAAGAATATTGGATTGTATAAGAAAACAGGCATATAATCAACTAACCCCAGACCTAAGGGTCTTTTATGTTTGGACATATGCCCTAATATAACCGATTAGGTTGAACGGGACGCGCCTCTCCAAAATGAGGCAAAACTTTATTTAAAAAAAAAAAAGGTATTTAATGTCTTCTTCTTCTTCCATCCTTAGCCACCAACCGGCAAAGCAGTATGTGGCCAGTACGCCTAGTGGCGTCTTAGGGCAACAACAAATTGATCAATCTATCGCTGTTTCCACCACGCCTAGTGGCGTCTTTGTGGAACAGAAACAGACCAAACAATCTATCGTTGTTTCCGTAATCAGATTGGTTGGCAAGCAGGTGATCGGCCCACTGTGCAAAGTTTTTACGGGATGGGGTAAACAGCCCCATGCCCAACCCTCCTTAGTCGCTTTTTACGACATGCGTGGTAGGGTGCAGTATTACTATTCTTTGCTCCCCTTTCGGGCCCCGGCAACACACGGGTGGTATTTAATGTAGTGCTTCAGTAATTTATAGATTTGGGTACTAATTAAGAATATTGGATTGTATAAGAAAACGTGGGAGCCGCGGTAGCATAGTGGTTAGTGCACTGGCTTCCTAGCGCAGTGGTCTATGGTTCGATCCCCAGATGAGGCGGGAATTTTTTAGGCCACAAACGGCTCCTGGGTCGACCCAGCCCCAAATGGGTACCAGAGCAACTCTGGGAAGGTTAAGGTGGCTGGCGTGATGCCGACCACATCACACCTTGTGTGCCAACGGTCAAGATAATATGGGCCTAACACCATATTCCCAATATGCCACAATGGACGTGTAACAGGTTCCTTCAGTAATTTACATAGAACCCACACTGGAGTAGGAGAGAATGAAGATATAGAAGCATGCGGAGAAGAGAATTGAAAAAAGTTGTGGAAGATAACAGAAAGTTAATATGACGAGATACCTGGAGAGATCATGTCTGTTAGCTTGTGCTGTGAAATAAAAACAATATCCAAGGGAGCCATTTGGCTCTAATTAACTTATTAAATGAGTATGTACTTTATCTTCTTTCCAAGGTCCAAGTAGAAAGCAGTGTGGAAAAGACTTTGTGTTGCTGGTTGTGTACATCAGGCCCCATTTCCATCACATCCAGAACTGACAGAAGAGGCTACTGTCCAGGTATTATGGTCAGCATGCAGACTGAGTCAGCTTATATAGTGATTGTTAATAATTTTTTATTCAAGATGCAAGTATAGTTTTAACGATTAAAAAAAAAGTGAGAAATCTTGAAGCAGATCTGAATAGAACGAAGACTTGTCCCTTATTCTCTGTTATATCAACTATGAATTGCCAGTAAAATTAGAGTTTATTTATTTAGATTACATGTCATTATGGGACTTCTTCTTATTCAAGTACCACGCCTAGTGGTGTAGGAGATCATGTCTCTCCACAAATTCCTGTCTCCATTACAATTTATCAATTCTGTTGATGATCTCCTTCCATGTCAAGCTGTCCAGTATTTGCTCTCTTTTTCTTCCTGTGTCTATTTTTCTGACAATCTTACCTGTTGTTATGATATATTTCAGCTTTGCTGTTCTTATCTGCCCAAAAAAGTGGATTGTTTCTTTCTAACTTGTGAAATACGTTTCCTTTGTGCATTGGCCTCTTTCAGGACATCCTCATTACTCTTGTGGGTATAACACTTATAACATATTTTTAGTTGTAGTCCATCTTAATGTGCACTTATAGATACAGTAGGACTGCATTTTACGCGAACTCAAATCACGCAGTTTCAAGTATACGCGATAGGCGATCAAGGAAGAAAAAAAAGGGTAGAAAAATACGGAAAATATACATCTTAAATTGAGCGCCATGTCTGTTCCATTTCCAAAGCGCCATTAAAGTCTCGCACCATCTCGTACCATCACGGTATTTCTCGCTCTGGGTGGCGTCACTGTGAGTCATTCCATTGTTTATGCCTGTATCTCGAATCCCGCTGCATTCCCTGTCCAGGGTTCTCGCTTGTAGTAAGTGTTTTTGTGAAAGCATTTTTCCTTTATTATTAACGCTATTTTCTGTGTAATAATGGCCCCAAAGCGCAAGAGTAGTGATGCTGGTAGCTCTGAAAAGCCTAAGAAAAGTCGTAAAGTGCCCACTACAGAGGAAAAGATCAAAGTTTTAGATTTAGTGAGAAAGGAAAAAAAGTTTACATTGGAAGTTGCCAGGATGCTAAGCAAGAACGAATCTTCGATACGTTCAATATTGGATAGAAAAAAGCAAATTTGTGCTAGTTTTGCCGTATATTTTAAATTACTTTTATTATTACAGTATTTTACTTTAATAATTGTTACTATAGTATTCTTCTTCTTCCGTCCTTAGCCACTGACCGACAAAGCAGTCCATAGCCAATACGCCTAGAGGCGTCTTAGGGCAACAAGAAACTAATTGTTGTTCCGTTACGCCTAATGGCGTTTATTGGTACAACAAAAAATTAATTGTTGTATCCGTAATCAGTATGGCTGGCAAGCGGGTGATCAGCCCGCTGGTTTACTATAGTATCTTCTTCTTCTTCCGTCCTTAGCCAAAGACCGACCAAGCAGTCAGAGGCCATCACGCCTTGTGGCGTCTTAAGGGCAACAGCAGATTGATTTTCTCTGTTGTAGTTTCCCATCACGCCTAGCGGCGTCTTTAGGGCAACAACAAATAGATCCTTCTGCCGTTGTTTCCGTAATCGGTGTGACAAGCCAACGGGTGATCAGCCCATTGGGCCTTACTATAGTATACATTTACCTTATTTATACAGAGGTCATGACGCTCAATGTGAGCAACCCTGAGCCCATATCAGTAAGGAATCAGCAACTGGAACAGACAGATATGATGGCCACTGACTGCTTTGACGGTCGGCGGCTAAGGATCAAAGAAGAAAGAAGAGACCTTATTTATAGAAAAAAATGTGTGATAGGTATTAACATATAGGAAATACACGTATACTGTATATGGGGTGCGCTATTATACTCGATTTTCAGTTTACGCGAGGGGTCTTGGAACGTATTGGTTGCGTAAAAGGGGGGAATACTGTATACCGTATGTCAGTGTGGACATAACATATATACTACTGTATCCCTTTAAAGATTTTTATTAGGGAATGGTGCAGCATATTCAGTAAATTTTATCTCATGTAAGTATTAAAATAACGTTATGATTTACACATAGTAAATCTAAATATAAACTTTGCCTAGGCTGGTCCCAAGCCCGAGCTGAAAAATTGAGGAGGGATTCTCATTGACCTGAGTGCTTCATGTGTCTAAGGAAGTAGTGGGTAAAACCATGAACCAGCCAGACGGCATGGAGTCCGTAAGGAGGCAGCCCCCTCCACCTTGCAAAGGCACAACAAGCCAATCACCTCTTTGTCTTAAAATCTGATTACAAGAAATGACAGAGAGAGAGAACCTGACTGATCTTAAAGGCGACGAACTGGCACGAATTACGGACTACCACTTATGGATCATGGAATATCAGGAGTATTAATGGGAAAGAAGAGGAGCTGGTAGTGGAGATGAGGAAAGCAAAATCAGAAATTCTGGCTCTGATGGAAAGCAATAAAAAAGGACAAGGAAATATAGATCTCTATGGCAACATGCTGCTCAACAGTGGAGTCCCCACAGCCGAAAGATCTAAAGAGGGTGTGGGTTGTATTGTGGCTAAAAACCAAACAGATAACATCATAGGATGGAACTTTGTCTCAGAGTGCATTATGGTGCTAAATTTAAAAGGAGAAACCATAGTCAACCTTGTCATTGTGTATCGGTCAAATGAAGATGAATGAGTAGATGTCAAAGAAGAATTCTTCGAGCTGCTTCAAAAAACAGTGGACGACTGCCTGGATGAAATTATCCTCCTTTGAGATTTCAGTGCCAGAGTTGGAAATGACTATACTAGATAGAGTGGGGCTATTGGAAGACATGAAGAAGATACACTGAATGACAATGGAACTCCTTAGATTCTACACTGAGCAAAACCTTATCATCATAAACAGAAAGTTCCCCATAAGCACATACATGCATACACTAGATATGAACCAACAAAGAATGAGAAATCAGTCATCGACTATGAGATTGTTAGGAAAAGCTCATTCAAGTATGTGCATGATGTTAGAGTCTGGAGAGGGTCAGAGATAGGAAGTGATCACTACCTGCTGACAATTAAAAGACCAACTGAAAGAGTTGCTTGGCCTAGGCATTGGCCACCAACTTGCAAGAAACACGTGGAATTTTATAGAAATTACTCTGTAAAGTGTGGTAGAATGGAGAAATACCAGCAGAATGGATGGAAGGACATATCATCTAGCTCCCAAAGAAGTTAAAATTACAATAGTATACAAAATTCAGGGAAATGATGCTACTATCAGTGCCAGAGAAATTATTAAACAGGATCATATTAATGAAATAAGAGGCTGTAGACAGTTGAAAGAAGAACAATCTGGTTTTCAACAAAACAGATCCTGTTCAGACCAGATAGCCACACTGTGCATAATAGCAGAGCAGAAGTTGGAACCAAATTCACTACATTTTACATTGGATTTGTAGACTATGAAACGGCTGTCTGCAGTACAGATAGAATTGGAATTCGCAGTGTGAAGTCCCCTGTAAATTCATTAACCTATTATGGAAAGCATATAAAGGCATGAAACACAATTCTTCTTGAAGGACAAATTACAGAACCCTTTGAGATGAGAACTGGAGTGTTGCAAGGATGCCTCCTTGTCACTATTTCTTTTCTTATTTGCTATAGATTAGATTATGAAAACATCAACCACCAGAAAGGAATTCATTAGGCCATGTAAACAAAAAATCTTAGTGATCCAGATTTTAATACTGATCTTTCCCTTCTATTCCATAGCCAGATGTAAGACAGACTGAGAATACTTAATAAGAAGTCACAGCAGATAAGTGAAAGTCAACAGAAAAAACCCCCACAGAGATGATGGGAATAAATATGGCAAATGATAGAGTAAGATTGCACTAGGAGAAACACTGTTGTAAGATGTGGACTGATCTTGGCAGCATTGTAGACACAGGTAGAGGAGTGGACATTGACATCAACATAAAGGTACAGAAGACTAGGGACTTCCACTGCATTGGGACATTTATGGAAGTCAACAGAAATTGATCAAGTCCAACACAAAAATAAGAATTTTCAACTTAGAATCCTTTTGTATGGGTCTAAAACATGTCTTCTAATGGTATGAAAGGATTACCAAAGTGGAACTGACGGAAAGAACGAGACAAATGACATTGGAACAAGAGAAGACAATACACTGACAGTGGATAATATGCATTGAGGAAATCGGCTGAAAATGATAAAAAAAAGAATAGAAAGAGTCTATTTTTCTGTAATCTGGTGGCAGTTCTTGAAGGCTTGTGTTCAACAGGGAGCTGAAAATCAGTTCCCCCTGTGGTGAAACTTGTTGAGAACCCAGATTGCACACTAAGCTTGGAGTAATCAGTTAAGCCCCAAGCATAACTCTGGAGTTTACCTGGTTGGCTGCATGCAGGATCTCACTATGGACCCAGTGATAAGTGGGGGGAGCTGAGAAGTGGCTCTGTGTAGGACGTGACAATTCTTTTGGAGAGCCCAGAACCAGAGTACAGTATTTTAGCTCTGCATATTTGGAGAGCCCCCCCTGGAATGGCGAGGAATGCACAGTATTCAATGCGCTTCTTTCTCCTAGCTTGAGGCCAGATGTGATGATTTTTTAAATGCCAGCCAAGCTTGAGAAACTGGAACTCATGAGTTCAAGTTAACACGTTTTGGAATGGCAAAAAAGCCACAGGAAAAGCCTAGATCTATAGTGTAGACAATACCAATGAGTCTTCAATGTGGTATTGGCTGCAAAAGAGTAAGAAGCTCAGCAGCCCCAGTTAAACAACAACAAAAAATCCTATAGCAGAAACCAGACCCTGCCTCATGATTCTGATTTCATGGCATGCTTATTTTATTTCAGGTGAATCCATTGCTATATCTGCGGAGTTTGACAACCATTCATCTCGCACAGTAATTCCGTATGCGACATTGTACCAGTCACAAGCATTTTTTGCAAGTGGAAAGTCTCGCATCAGACGCACCAAGTTTACAGTTCTTACTGGCCTTCCGGTTGCACCCGGTACAAGAGGATCATGGGATTCACAATTGTTGAAGATTCCGGCAGTCACCCCATCAATAATCAACTGTTGTGTCATGAAAGTTGACTATTATGTCAAGGTATGTAACTTGATATTTAACTGTACTGCCACACTACTGTATTTGCAAGTTAAAATATTTAGGAAGGTATTCCTTTTGATAGGAGATGAGTTAACAGTGTTTTAAATCACTTTAGTCAATTTCATACAAAAAGTTTAGGAAAAAAACAAACGTAGTACTTAGTCTTGCCCTGCATTGTCTGTGGAGGTCTCTGAAGAGGTCAAGAAAGAATAGGAACACTGCTTCCTCGTCTCGGGCAAGTCAAGAGGCAACTAATATAAGATTGTTTATGGGGCTGACAATGTTGTCATGTAGATCAAATTGCTACAGAAACCCCCACTACAAAAGTACTGGGTCTTTCATGCAGGCTTCCCGCAAAGGGGCTCTATGCTCCAGAAGGAGCAAACACGGAAATGAATACTAATTGGTTGTCATGATTTGACTTATTGAGAGACACTGAATGTTACCATGGACTAACATTCTGGGGGACCGTGAATACATACAACAGGTCACAATGAAGAGAAATCATATAAATATAGCGCAAGAATGCCAGTGAAGATATGCATATACTTCTAATAAGTGGTGCTGTCTGAGCTTTACATTAAAACAGTTATTTTTTAGATGTTTCTGGCAGAAAGTGACTTGTTACTAAATCTCATAGCATAAGTAAAATTGAACAGTTAATGTAATACAGAACTATGTGACGTTATCTTACATGATTTCCTTCTAGAGTGGCAACGAAGAAAGAAGCGTCATACAGAAAGTATTTCATGCTTATAAATTCCTGTCCAAATATTTCTATGTTTTCCCTTTAACTTGTGCTGTAAAGCATCACTAGAAGATACATTCTGTATTCTTGTGCGATCTGTTTACTTTGGCTAGCATCAGTCAACGTTTATTCAGGATTTTGTTAATATTGTCTAACCAACTTTTTATTTCAGGTTTCCCAGTTCTTTGATACCAGATTGATGAAGATTTACTGAAACTACAGTTACTTCATTCAGAAAGCAATGGCAAACTACTGAATGAAAAAATTGCCTAGAAAAATCACAAACACCCAATAAAAGCTGGGGTTGATTGTCACGTCCTGTAAAGGATAAGCAACTAACTTTAACAGTTACTTCAATCAATACCCTTTAGCTCCCCAAGGAGCCAAGTCCTCCTGTCACGTAACATCAGCTCAAGTTCTTTCCACATCTTCCTCATCATTTTCACGTATGTCTTTAGTTCTCTTCTCTATGAGTTTTTTGTTTTAAAAATTTGTTTTTAAAAAATTTGGTATGATGAAAAATGTTTAACATTAACACACTTTGCCCCATGTAGTTCTTGGGGGTATCTGATGAGACCAAGAAGGAATATGACTTCTGCTCCTCAGGAATGTCATACAAGGCAACTAATATAAGATTTTATATAAGGCTGGGACCAAAGACGCATCAAAAGTGAGGAATGCAGTAAGCGACCCGTAGCTTGACTGCTTGCGTCAGGGTCAGCGAACCAGAGCTGACCAAGACCCTACTCCACCTCCAAGTGGTGATCCTGGGAACAGGCTGCACCACTGCAGTCTGGCTGAGAGAGTAGGAATCGAAGAGGGAAGGCTAACCCGGTCCCAAAAATGCCTTGCCAAAAACGGATGTGTCAGCATCGCTGTAAACGGCGACACAACGTAACAAACGTCCTTTTCAGGACGAACGCAGAAGAAGAAGAACAAAAAAACCTAAAACTTCCAAACATTTTCATATACCTGCAGAAGACCCTCTGTAAGGCACCAGCTTACGCATCATTTCTGTGTGTGTCCTTTCTCTTAAAGCAGTAATGAAAAAGGAGCAGCATAGAATGTACACATATTTATTAATGTAATCAAAATTACTGAATGAAGAAGACGCTGGAGATAGATAGGACGCACATTGAGAATACCTGTTGATAGCATTACCGGACAAATCTTGTTCTGGAATCCCCAATGTAAGAGAGGTAGAGGAAGACCCAAGAACACATGGAAAAGAGAACCGGAGACCAACATAAAGGGGATGAGGTAGACCTTGAGCAGACGGCACGGGACAGGAAGACTTGGTATAAGTTTGTTGAAGGCCTATGCTCCTTAGGAAGTTTAAAGGTAAAAGAAGAATTACTAAATGTGTTTTCTATTTATGTTGAAAAACAGAACCTATTCTTTTTATTTTCAGGTTGCTCTTCACATAAATGGTGCCTACAATTTGACAATGCATTTGCCTGTGGTCATTGGTACTGTGCCTTACCGACATGCTGCCAGCTACCGGTACACAGATTCTCGCTACTACCGGGAAACGCAGGCGCAGTTTGCCTCTGTTAATCTTCTTCCTGTGCCACCGCCATACAGAGAAACAATCACACCCCCTCCTCCATTTGATGGTAAATTTTCTTTTGTAAAGGCAGTGCATTGTTTTTAAGATGCCTAGGGAAGCAAGCCCTTATTTTATTTTCAGGCTTTTAAACTTAAACAGCAATTTGTATGACAACTTTCCATGCACAATGAAAGTAATTGTTTTCTTTATTAGATTGCCCAAAGTTGTTAGTTCTTGTTTTTTTGGGGAGAAATTATTGGAAGACATTGTTAAATAGCTGGCTACTTTGTTATAATTATTCTTTTTACCTTTTTGTTCCTTTAGGAACATGAAGCCACAACATGACCTGGTCTCCTTGCAGGAAGCTTGCATCAAAGCATTCATATGCGCTTGCGTGCGTGGTTTCTGTAGCAGTTTGTCTTACATGATGAGGTTTCCAGCCCCATGCTTGCTTAGTCGTTCCTCTTCTACCCTGGGGTGTAGAGGTTTGCCAGAGAGAGCGCCATACTATCCTATCGGCTCTTCCTCCTGGCCTGGTTCCTATCTAGCCCTCAGTCCTTCAGAGATTGTCTAATATTGTTTTCCCAGCGAACTCTAGATCATCCTGGAGGTTTGGATCCCTGGCTCTTGGTTTCCCATATTTATCGTGCTAGCCGATCTTCTCCGATTCTGCAGTTGTCACCAAACCACCATAATATCCAAAACCATCGTAATCCAGTCCCATACTCAGCATTATATGTGTTGCCTGTAATGACATGCCTATAGTAGTAGTCCTACTAATTGTTAGTCTCCTCAAAGACCTACAGGAACTGTGTGGTGCTTTTTGTAGATTAATGTCCTTAAATTGTTGACTATTATTGTGTAATTGACTCATTTAGATGACATGATTTTCATTGTCCTTAAATTAATGACTATTCTTGTACGGATAACATTGCAGGAATAGTTATCTATACAGAGACAGCCATTTAAGTACAGCCATCTTTATAAGGACAGACACAAATTTAAGGACAGTAATCTAGACTATAAACACGTATGCAGGCCACCAAGAACCACTTTTGTCAGTAGGGAAACATCGAATGCTTGCCTGGTTTGGGCATGTAACTCGTCATGACTTCCTTTCGAAAACGATCCTCCAGTGAACAGTCGAAGGTAAACGGAGAAGAGGAAGGCAAAGAAAATCCTGGGCTGATAACATCAAAGAATGGGCAGGGCAGGGTTTTTCCACACTTGTATACATTGCTGAGGATAGAGAGCAGTGGAAAACCCTGTCTGCTGATGCTTCCACCATGGCACCCCTACGACCCATGACGGGTTACGGGTTGAGATGAGATGAATCTAGACTGAGGTAATTATCTATATGAGGATAATTTTAACAAATCTTGTTAGCAGTAATGCTGATAGAATAGTAGGATGCTCTCTCTGGCAAACCTCTACATCCCAGGGTAGAAGAGGGACAACTAAGTAAGTAAGCTAGCAGTAATGGTAAGAATCATATTTGCTTTACAATGTCTCCAGACCCACCAACGTATGCAGAGAGCATCGGTGGAGCAGTAAATATAGATGACGATGATGATGACGAACCACCAGGCTCAAACATGGGAGACCTGACTTACACCCCAATGTATCGTTATGTCTATAACTATAGGCCTCCTCCAGCATACCATGAGGTAAATGATGCTTATGAAATTACTTAAAGTACCCTTGTATGCAGTTCTTCTTCTTCTTCGTGCACTCTCGGACATCTACTTGAATGTTTTCAAAGAAAGCAGTAGTCAGTTTGAGGCTGTTTGAATCTCCGTAGAGCATTTCCGCGAATGGTACTGGTGTCGGCTATATACGCTTTCTCTATTCCTCATATGTTGGGCAACTTTGAAGCAGATGTTCAGCAGTCATTTTATCAGTGCGACAGTTACACTCATCTATAGATCTTATATTTAGCTTGTTGAATAGGTAGTATCCCCATCTGTTGAGGCCACTGCAGAGTCTGAAGATTACCACTTGTTCTCTTCTGTTGAGTTGGTAGTATGCATCATTTTGTGTGTGACCTGGATGCTCTACATTTCATTTGTTTCTGTATCTGTATGCAGCTCTGATATTATAGATAGTAAGCTGTTTTGGCAACTTCAGCCTAAATGTTAAGATTTTTATCTTTGTACGTTTTTCTAACTTGTGGTTTTGAACATCTGTTCATTACCCTTCAGTTCTCCAAGGAGCATAGGCTTTCAACAAATGCCTGCCCCAAGTCCTGTTGTGTGCCATCAGCTGAAGGTCTTTCCATGTCTTTCCTGATCATTTTCAATTCTATCTCCTGTTCTCTTCTCCATGTGTTTTTCCATCTACATCTATTCTTACCCAGGGGAATACAGAATAAGGACTACCCGGTAATGCTATCAACATCAGTGTGTATCCAGTTCATCACTAGCAATATTTCCTCATCTCGTGTTCCAAAAGCACTTGTCTCGTTCTTGTCATCAGTTCCACATTGGTGACCTTGTTGTACCATTTCAGTTCTTTTATTCTGTGCAAGCACCCATTGATAAAAGTGTGTAACTTTTTTCAACCATGACCCTTGCAGGAAGCCTGTATCAAAACATTCATGTGCTCCTGCAGTAGTGGTTTCCATAGCAAATATTTTGTACATATTGAGGTTGCCAGTCCCATGTACAACTTTATATTAGTAGCCTCTTATGACATGCCTGAGGTAGCAGTAGCCCTATACTTTCTTTGTCTCCTCGAAGACCTTCCGGGAACAAAACGATGTAACTATTTGGTCGTAACTATTTGGTCGTAACTATTTGGTGGTTTTTTTTTTTTTTTTGTTCTCCATATTTCAGAGCTGTACAATATGACTGACTTAACACTTGAGTTGTTCTTATTTTTGTGTCGTACTTGATTTCTATATACAGATTATCCTCGACCTAAGACTTAGTTCCTTTTCCTATGACCTGTCATAAGTTGGAAATCACGTTGTCCTATATGAACCATAAGGCCTGAATGCTAAAATGTGTAATACTGTTTTGTTGTATTTTGAAGCTAATTTTACTCTTTGTTTACAGTGAAATAGTACAGTGTACAAATATTAAAATAAAATTACAGTACAATACAGTTTTGCACTGTAATAAATAATGAATAAACAAATAAACATCATTTACGACCAGAAGTCGTGAGTTGAAAATAATACAATAGAATTAATGTGATGGCTGTCGTAAGTTGCATACGACTAACATCGAGGATGGTCTATATTTCCAACTAACCTTACACTGTTTGAATGCCCAGCCTAAAACAAAGTTTCAAGTGGTCCTAGTACAGAATTGTAATAAAGTTGGTAGGACTGAAGTCAACGCAAATCCACTCACGGAAAGTCACAAAGAAGCAATACAGCTGCTGATCGCACCAAGTGGCGATGCTCTCACGGCAAGCAGAAGAGAGGAGAAAACGTCGAAAGGAACACCAGGAAAATAAGCAGCTGAGAGCTGTCATCTCAGGGGTGCATTTCCATAGTCAGTTATGACTGAAGGGGCTGTTATCTCTGTGCTTTAAAATAGCGCTTATAGGGTCAGTGTTTCAAAGAAGTATTTAATTCAGTATGGAACTTTATCCTCAGCATGACGCCAATGGCATGCCTCATCTACAACATTTGTCTCTCCCAAATTGTGGTGATGAAGACTCTTGACGAAGGTATCACATTTTAATGCGCTCACGAAACCTGCCTTGGAGAAATGACACATTATGTAAGTCGGCGATAACAACAGTCCAGTGCTAATTGATAAGCAGTTTTTGAGTCTGAAACTCGAATAGTCTCCAAGTTCAAACTGGCAGCTGGTGTACAGTTGAAAACAGTAGCTGGTCAAGTGAAAACAGGGTAGAACATAGCATTTTTCTTTAGAGTGGTCAGCTTTTGGATCAAAAGAATATGAATATCTGGTTGAGAAGAGTGTTAATATTTATGTAATGCTTTGTCAGTGGGTTCTTGTATATTTATATCTTCAACAGTGTGTTGGTTTGACATGTAAAATTGCTGTGCAAATCATATTGTACCATGTGGTAGCTGTGAAACAGACTTCTTGAAATAAATTATTTTATAATTATCCATCAAAAACAGCATGTGTTTACAGAAAGTCAAGTTGACTTTGAGTGAACTTAAAGTATATTTTGTTTTATTAGACACACAAAGTATATTTTGTTTTATAAGAGAATTTGAATTTATCGTAGACTGTAGGAAGGCCTTCATTGAGTACAGTGTAAACATAGTGAAGACTTTAGCCAAACTTAATACAAAGTATGAAAAGTTAGACAGGTAGAGAACACACAGCATTCTAACAGTTACAGAAATGGTTTTCATTGCAGACTGGGTGTCTGCAAGTGGCACAGATAACTAACAGTGAAATAAAACACTGAAATACAGTAAAACTGGAATGCTGATCCTGCTTACTACATGAGATCTCATTTTGAATCAAAAATACAGTTTAAAAAATGCAAAAACATGATTTCTGATGAAAATATAAAAGTTAAATAAAATGACTAAACAGAATTGCTTTCTATACAGGCAATTAATCATTTTCATTCTTATTTTTTAAAAAAATGTTGGATTGTGTATTGAATTTTGTAAAGATGGAATGAATTCTTTCATTTTATAGTCTTGTGTTTGAATTATCATCATTATCACCCTTAATATCTTAACAGAGCATAGACTGTCAACAAATTCTTGCTAAAGCTTCCAATCTTGTGCCATCCATTCATGGTCCTTCCATATCTTTATCCATGTTGAGTCTGTCACGAGTTCTCTTCTGCATGTGTTTCTGGGTCTCCTTGTATTTCTCTAAACCTGGGGATTGCAGAACAAGGACTGTCTTGTAATGCTATCAGTTGGTTTCCTCAGTGTGTCTCACATCCCAACACCAATGTCTTTTCCCTCACCTCTAGTTCCACTGGTATTTCTCAGGCTCTTCCCATTAGCTCCAGATTTTTGATCATGTCAAATTATTGTAGTGCTTCCATTCTACACAAGCACCCACTTAATGAAAGTCTGTAGCTTCTTGGCAATTGTTTTTGTTGTTCTCCATGTTTCAGAGACCACAAAAATATTTATAGAATGTGTGATTCTTATATACACACATTGGGATTCTCGCCGGTGCTACGGAGTTCGTGCACTGTGCTGAGATTCTCCTTGTGTGATCTAAGCGAGGAAATCGGAGCACTGATGGAGTTGTCCGTGTGCAATGAAGACAGTCCTTAAAACCAAACCAGTCAGAGACATCATTAGAACTGTTATCATATTTGAACTGCAGATTTTTATTTTTTGCATTGGACTTGGTTTCTGATGGTTTCCATATATTTCCCATTGCAGTGAAAGCTGCTCTTGTCTTTTATATTCTTATTTTATTTACCTGTTCATCCAACTTTGTATAATTGACACTAAAATGTATTTATCAGTACTTATCCTTTAAGGGTGTTTCACCAAGTGCAGCCTAGCTGTCATTTGCTGCATTTATTTGCATAACCTTTATGTATTCTCGAACCCAGTTGCTATGTCCTCTGGTCAGACATTTTCATTTTGTCTTGCATCTTGTTACAGTTATGGGATAGAAGAACTATGTGGCCGGCAAAATCTTGTTTTATTTTACATATATTTCATAAGCCTTAGCTTTGGAACTTCTGGTTTTGCTTCTTTTTAAATTTGCTTTCTTATTTTTAACTTTCCATTATCTTATTGATGGTTTTTATTGTTATCCATGCTTTGTGCTGGTGCTCTGTTGTTCCTAGAACTTCTTCTCCACATCTTATTCCAGTGGTCTTCTGTATTTGTTGTGTCTCCTGTATTTGTTGTGTCTCCTGTATTTGTTGTGTCTTCTGTATTTGTTGTGTCTCCTGTATTTGTTGTGTCTTCTGTATTTGTTGTGTCTTCTGTATTTGTTGTGTCTTCTGTATTTGTTGTGTCTCCTGTATTTGTTGTGTCTTCTGTATTTGTTGTGTCTTCTGTATTTGTTGTGTCTCCTGTATTTGTTGTGTCTTCTGTATTTGTTGTGTCTTCTGTATTTGTTGTGTCTTCTGTATTTGTTGTGTCTTCTGTATTTGTTGTGTCTTCTGTATTTGTTGTGTCTTCTGTATTTGTTGTGTCTCCTGTATTTGTTGTGTCTTCTGTATTTGTTGTGTCTTCTGTATTTGTTGTGTCTTCTGTCTTTGTTGTGTCTTCTGTATTTGTTGTGTCTTCTGTATTTGTTGTGTCTTCTGTATTTGTTGTGTCTTCTGTATTTGTTGTGTCTTCTGTATTTGTTGTGTCTCCTGTATTTGTTGTGTCTTCTGTATTTGTTGTGTCTTCTGTATTTGTTGTGTCTTCTGTATTTGTTGTGTCTCCTGTATTTGTTGTGTCTCCTGTATTTGTTGTGTCTCCTGTATTTGTTGTGTCTTCTGTATTTGTTGTGTCTGCTGTATTTGTTGTGTCTTCTGTATTTGTTGTGTCTTCTGTCTTTGTTGTGTCTTCTGTATTTGTTATGTCTTCTGTATTTGTTGTGTCTTCTGTATTTGTTGTGTCTTCTGTATTTGTTGGGTCTTCTGTATTTGTTGTGTCTTCTGTATTTGTTGTGTCTTCTAGTTGTTGAAGCAACACTTGTAATTAATAGATGCTGTATACATACATTTTTCTGTTGTTTCTTGATTTTTTTAGATGCTTCACATTCATCTATTGTCTGTAGCTATGTATTGTTGTATATCGTCTGAGTTTTATCTCTGTCTCTATTTCGGCAAACAGAAAATGGGTGATATGATGCTACATCTCTTCCTCTACATACTTTTACGTCATGATCTAAACATTGTCTTTATGCACATATGTTCAGTCTAATTTTCTGTTTTATGGTCTGGTGGTATCAGCGTTTCTGTATGTGGAGACATGCTTCCTTCTGTACCAAGTTAAAATGAATAGCAAAAGTTTATGAATATTTCTCCATTCTTGTTCATTGTCTCTAGCCCCTGTTTTCCCATGATCTCTTTTAAGTGACTGTAGTCTGGTAATAATTTGCATTTAGGGCATCCATCAAGATTATAATGTGCTCTCTTCTCATTTTATCAAGATTTTGAAGTCGGATATAAAATTATTCTTTTAATGTATTCTTTGTCATTAGGTGAAGCATAATGTTTGATGATATTCATTTTTATTTTCATTTTGGCAGTTTTGAATGTTGCTGATATCTGTCTTGGTTCCATTGCTTCCCATTCTGTGAGTGCCTTCTGCATTTAATTTGACAGCATTGGAACCACACCTTCAGTGTAAGGTGTGTTTTCTTCCTCATGCTCTGAGGATAGTGCTGTTTCTCCAGTGTTCAGTTTCTTCTTTTCTATTCCATCCCATCATGGATGAAATTTTGTAAGTTTTAATTAAAGCTGAAATATTACCAGAAATTGTATTAGTCTGAGAACAGTACACAAGTATCAGTTTTATGTATTTACCTACTTTTTAAAATGATGTTTTGACCTTTATTTTGCTAACACCTCGTATCGTAATGAAAGTGAGTTGTTAAAAACTTCTGCAGAAGCTTTTGGTAGTTTAATAAGAAACATTTGCTAATAATGAAAATGAACTGTATTTTAATTTTTCTTTCTTTTTTTTTTTTTGGTTTCTACTATTACATGTTAGAGATTCATAGTGTGATTTTCCTGTGTTTTTGTTGTGTGCAAGTCTTGTAAAATATGCCTGTTTCATTCAGCCACTTCAGATTTTTTTTTTGCATATTAAGCTTTTAAGTTAGCATGCTAAGTTTAAGTTTGTACAACGAGCATTAAGTGACGGAGTGCTAGCTTCTCCAGGCTAAGTTACCAGGTTCAAAACATGGTTGTGTCACGCTCCAGTCTACCCAGCAATTAATAAGTACATGACACTGGTCCTGAGTTAAGGAAGGCGAAGACAGTGAGGAAGTTAACCTGTCGGCCTACCCCATAAAGCTGAGAACTACTATGGTGAAGTCTAGCACTTCACTTCCCTTATGTCAGTATCTGCTATGGGATTATTTGTCAGTACAATGCACACTGTGAGATATATGCAGTATGGTCACTTTGGGCAAATACCTAATTAGTGGCATAGTGCATGGTATCACAGTGCAGTATACATATATTTTTTTTAACAAGTAATTTGTGAGCACATATAGTTGAATTTTGCATAAGTTAAATGTGTGAAACAACTGTATGTGCAGTGGGCTAGTGAGATATTTACTGACCTGGTGAGTTTTTCTTGCAGTTTTTTTTACTAAGACTGCTGACTTTCTGCTCTTTTGCAGCCAATACCAAGTTGAAGAGTCTTTGGTATTATCTACACTTTAGATCTAGGCTTTCCCTGTGGCTTTTCTGCCATTCTGAAACAAGTTGAAGTCATAAGCTCCAGTTTCTCCAGCTTGGCTTGCATTTAAAGAATCGTCACGTCTGGTCCCAAGCTAGAAGAAAGAAGCGTGTTGCATAATGTGCATTCCCCGCCATTCAAAGGGGCTCTCCAAATATCAATCAATACCTTTAGCTCCCCGAGGAGCATAGACCTTCAACAAACACATGCCTAGTCTTCCTGTCCTGTGCCATCCGCTCAAGTTCTTTCATTGTTTTTCTCATCATTTTCACCTCTGTGTCCAGTTCTCTTCTCCGTGAGTTTTTTGGGTCTACCTCTGCCTCTCTTTTCCTGTGGATTCCAGAACAAGGACTGCTTTGTAATGCGATCAACGGTCTCCTCAATGTGTGTTCTATCCATTGCCAGCGTCTTCTTCTCAACTCTTGTTCCACTGGCACCTGTCTGGTTCTTGTCATCAATTCCACATTTGTGACTTTGTCTTACCATTTCAGTCCTTCTATTCTACGCAAACACCCGTTTATAAAAGTAGCTTTTTGGTTTTTGTTGCTCTCCATGTCTCAGAGCCATACAATAGGATTGACTTCACATTTGAGTGAAGATTCTTATTTTCGTGTTGGACTTGATTTCTCTTGTTCTCCATATGTTTCCCAGTGCAATGAAAGCTCCTCTTGCTTTTTGTATTCTTATTTTGATATCATTGTCTGTCCCTCCAACTTTGTCTATATTACTGCCAAGATATGTGTACGATTCTACATCTTTTAGTGGTGTTTCTTCAAGTTCAACCTTGTTATCATGTCTTGCATTTATTCTTATAATCTTTGTCTTTTCCCTGTGTATTTTCAGGCCCACTTGTTGTGACCTCTCGTCGAGAATTTTCATTTTCTCTCCAAATATGCAGAGCTAAAATACTGGGCTTTCCCAAGGAATCGTCATGTCCTACACAGAGCCACCTCTCAGCTCTCCCTGCCCATCATGGGGCCCATAGTGAGATCCTCCTGCATGCAGGCAACCAGGTAAAGGCCAGAGTTATGTCTGGGGCTCAAAGGACTCCTCCGAGCTTAGTGTGCAATGCTGGGTTCTCAACATGTTTCACCACAAGGGGAATCCCTGGAAGTGTGTAGATTCTTCTTCTTCTTCCTTCCTCATTCGTCCTGAAAAGGACATTGGTTGCGTTGTATCTATTTACAGCGAAGCTGCGATATCTGCGCCTTTCGGCCGACACATCCGACTTCAGCACGGCATTTTTTGGGATCAGGTTTGCCTTCCCTCTTCGATCCTTACTCTCTCAGCCAGACTGCAGTGATGCAGCCTGTTTCCAGGACCACCACTTGGAGGTGGAGTAGGGTCTTGGTCAGCTCTGGTTCGCTGACCCTGACGCAAGCAATCAAGCTATGGGTCTCTGACTGCATTCTCTATTGCTGCGTCTTTGGGTCCCGGAAATGTATGGATGATATTTAAGAGTCAGTGAGGATGTAATTAGCCTCACAGACAGAGGTTCACTTCCACATATGTATAATGTAGCATTGTGCATAGCTGGTGGTCATATAAGGATGACTCAAGCTATGCCTCCATGCATGGCCTCATGAGTGAGCACACAGTTGTGCAAGCTGTTATAATATTATATTCTAATTCATTTTGAGTGAAAGCCTAAGGTGTTATTTTGATCCATGGAGCAGTGTAGAAAACCACCGCATTAAACACTACAAAATGTTTTTTTCATCAAGTGTCATAATCTTACTCAACCTGTGATTTCTTTTTTTTTAATTTAAAGACATTATGTGCACACTGGCGCCTTTTTTGTTTAATTATAGTTATTTTGTTATTGTTATAAAAGCTACTTTGTAGCATTTATCATACTTGGTAGTGGTGATTTTACATTTTTTTATTGCCACTAAAAGAATTATCTAAAAGGTAAGTTGAACATGTGATGCGACCTGACAGAATTAATAGCATTTAGGTATCACAAGACATTTTTTTAAAAATACATTAGACACTGAAAAAAAAAAAATTTGAAGTGAAAATTTTGGTGAAAAGTTAAGCTGGTTTAAAGATTGTATGATTGGTATTACAGTTTCTGAGGCAATTGGTTTGAAGGTCTGCATATTGTTGCCTGAAAAAAAAAAAAGCTTTTAAGAAATTGTTTATGAAGGAAATGTTTAGGTGTCTTATAGTGACATTATAAGAATTCGGAGGGGGATGGAACGAATAGTTCCCCACCATTAAAGCACTGATTCAGTTTATGAAAATTTCACATAATGGAACAACAGTATGTAACCAGTTATTTCAATTGTGCAAGGTACACTGTATTTAAGATCATTTTAGGCATATCTAACTTTCGCTATTCAAAACCAGAGAAGCTAAAATATAACATTTAAATATCTTAGAAATGTTATTTGTTATAAAAATAAAGATATATGTTTCCAAATAATTTATGCTACTGATTTTGTGGTACTACATCACACATTATGATTCTGAGATTTCATAGTGGGTAGGAGCCATCCAGATTTCTTACATCTTATTAATAATGCAGGCAATTACTGTAGCGTACATGGAGATTTTAGCCACGGGAAAGGAATCAAAAATAGCAGAAAGGAAAAAAATGAAAATAAAGTATAGAAAATAAAACATTTGAAAATTGTTATTGTTATTGTTAATCAGAATTGACCTCATTGCACTCTTGGCAAACCCATAGGTGTTCAGTCTCCCTCAGCAAATGTCGAAGAGTATGAATGCTAATTGTACCTGTAGCCTGCTGGTTGTACATACGACAGATGCATCCTCTCTCACGTCCATTTCTGCTAGTCCTACGTTTGATGCCAAACTCCAACAGCCGCAGCCTTGTTGATTCATCCATTGCAGTGTCATTGGAAAATAATAAAAATAAAGTACATAGCTAGATTAAATGTGCCAGGATTGAGATTGATTCATCCACAGAGAAGATGATAAAACAATGTAAAGCCAAGTCTACTGGATTTTGTAGTAGAAAATTTGAGAGAGATGATCTGCGGCTTAAATTGAGGATGATAGTATGCAGCAGAGTAGCCCACAAACTTTGAAATACTAAAGAAAGAAAAAGGATTATAGAAGGTAAAAGTCATAGCACTGTTTCTATTTGTAATGCTTAAGTAGAGCAGCTTGGATAACGTCAATTCTTCCCATAGTGCAGGAAGTAGATAGTGCTTTCCTGATGTGTGCCTTTAAAATGATGTGTGTATTAGCTTGCACTTTCTTGATTTGTTCCTATCAAACATTAGGTAGCATGGTTTAATTTCTTCCCTCCCTGTAATGTAGAGGCAGAAAATAAAAGGTAATACCTCTTTATAGGACAAAAGACAAGAAAAAAACCTACGTTATGACCACAGAGCTTCGTCAATGACAGACGAACAAAAACAGAAAGGAATGAAAGTGAGAAGTAAGCAAGAGATTTCCTTATATCCCTGTAATGTAGTCTGTTTATGGGTACTGGTTTATTTCCTGAATACAAAGTGAGCTGTTATTTATGTCTTCCATATAATGCAGACAGTGGATAGCACTGTTGTAATCAGGTTATGAGCTTAGAGTAACGAGGCCTGAATAAAAATTATGCCTCCTGTAGTATTACTTCCTGCAAAATGTCCCACACTTAAGTGCCATGTGCTGTCTTGAATGCCACGTAGGAATGAAGAACATATTCTCTGAAATATTTATGACTTTGGGCATGTGTTATTAGTGTCACCTCTTTGTACCATGACAGTGTAAAGTAAATTGTACAGCATATCTTGTGCACAATTAGCTTTAAAATAGCCATGTGCATTTAATTGTAAAATGTTTATAGACATGTAAATTAATATTTAAGAGAAATGAAAGATAATTTTGGTTATCTTTTGATTTTTGCAGGTTCAGAATTGTTACTGAATAATTGAAATTCATTTCATTTTGCGGCGTATTTTGTGTGTCAGATGAAAGTGTTTAGAACCAATATTTCTTACCAGATTTTGAAATTTCCAGTTCCCGAGATTAATTCGCACAGCTGAATATTATATAATACAGGGAAATAAATTAAAGTACTAGTATGGGATTTGATGCTAATACTGCTTCAAAGCAGATTTCATAACCTTTTCAGTTGTGGTTTTTCTGCACTGTCAGTGTTCAAATAGTGATTAACTTATACACAATGTTTTATTCTTTTATTTACGCTGTAATTTACACATGTGGAAAATAATTGTGATATGTGATATAGATTCTACAACTGTAGAATATAAATGTTTGAAACATCACTCAAGAAACTAGCATGATACTTGAACAGTTTTCCTGGGGTCTTGGTGATATAAAAGTACTTTTGAAGAAGATAAATAATTTCTATATGTGGTATAATTTTTTACATTATTTCTTTCAGTCTGATCTGAATTCACAGTGGCCAGTATTCATGAAATTATAGGGTCAGAGGTCAAAGTGAATGTTTTAGATACAGATGTATGTACTGCGTTTGAGCTAATTCTTTTTAGTCTTTTACTCATATGACTTTGAGGCTGTAGAATATCAGATCGTAGGCAGTAACATAAAAGGCTGAAACTTCAGCAGCCGTATAAAAAGCAGAAGGTCTTTATATCATCATATTCATGTTCTTTTTAATTACCATGGAAAACAGGGCTGCAGCTTTTGTTTGCTGCAGATTTCTAATTGCAGTTGTTGTAATAAATATTTATTTTTGTGGGCTTAGATTGTTGACCCTGATTTTACCACACAAGCATCCCCCTCCCTGTGGGAGAACAAGTGTATCTTAATGCCTCCCCAGAGATAAGTTTGGCTTGGTTGAACCTGTAAAGAGAACAAGGCTCCTGCTGACAGTTCACAAGATTGACACAAGCCATCCCATCACTTATAGGTGCAGCAATTGGAACTGCTGGCAGTAATACAAAGATGTCTGAAAGTAGATAATAATGTAAAGGAATGAAAGTGGATACTATAGTAAGGATTAAAAATTGGTAGTAATATAAAAGACTGAAAGTAGATACCATAGTAAGGATTAAAAATGGGTACTAATATAACAGACTGAAAGTAGATACCATAGAAAGATAGAAAGTGTGAAGTAATACCAGTATAAAGGACTGAAAATAGATACTCATAATAAGGGGTTGAAAGTAGACATTAATGTAAGGCTAAGAGTGGGGTAGTCTGGTAGTTGGTAGCATTATAAAGGAATAAAGTAGTTAGCATTATTAAGGGTTGGAAGTATGTAGCAGCATAAAAGGTTTGAAAGTTATTAGTGATACAAATGTTTGAAAGCTGTAGTAATATAAAAGTCTAAATGTTGGTAGTAATATAAAGGTATGAATGTTGGTGGTAATATAAAAGTCTGAATATTGGTAGTAATATAAAGATCTGAATGTTGGTAATATAATGGTCTGAATGTTGGTAGTAATATAAAGGTCTGAATGTTGGTAGTAATATTAAGGTCTGAATGTTGGTAGTAATATAAAGGTCTGAATATTGGTTGTAATCACTAATCTGTTCGCATATAAAGATCTGAATGTTGGTGGTAATATAATGGTCTTATATTAGATAGTAAAATAAAAGTCTGAAAGTAAATAGTAATATTTTTATAATAAATATAAAATAGGTAGTAATAAAACCACTCGAAAAGCAGCCGCTGGGAGACTATTTCAGGCCATAAATCGAGGATTCCTCAGCAAGAGAGAGGTTGGTAAGAAAACAAAGATTGCCGTATACCGCTCTACCTATGTCCCAGTCTTGACATATGGATGCGAGTCATGGGCAATGACTACAACCCACAAAAGCCAGATCCAAACCTTAGAAATGAGGTATCTTAGGAAGGTGGTTGAAGTAACAAGAAGAGACATGGTCCGCAACCAGACGATACGTCAAGGCCTAAAATCCCACCCCATGCAGACCCAAGTAGAACAGTCCCAACTAAGATGGTTTGGCAGTCTCTGTAGAATGGAAGATCGGCTACCATGACAAGCATGGGAAACAAAGAACCAGGGATCCAGACCCCCAGGACGACCCAAAGTCCGCTGGGAGGACAACATTAGACAATCTTTGAAGGGCCGAGAACTAGAATGGAACCATGCCAGGAGGAAGACAGCTGATAGGATAGTCTGGCACTCTCTCTTCCAAACCTCTACACCTCGCGGTAGAAGGGGAACGACTAAGTAAGTAAGAAATAAAAAAGGTAACTCTGTTTCTAGATGAACCTTTTTCAAAACATTGAGGGAACTATAACAATTAAAATATCCCCAAATGACAGATTTGAGTGAAATGGACTAGGCTAAAGTGCACATTACTGTATATATTCACTGTGTGTGTATGTTTTAGGGCACAATGGGCTAATCACCTGTTTGCCAAGTCACTTCGATTACATGTCCTGCCCATGGGCCTTGTGCACTTGGGTCCCCTCTACACCTCGTTTCACGGGGTAGAAGAGGTTCCGATTATGAGATGAGATGAGATGAGTGTATGTTTTAAATTCTGGATTGCCATGATGATCTTGCCACATTTCCACGTTTTGCATCTTTTAACTTTCATGTTATAATTTGTTTCTCAGTGCAAGTAAGAATGAAGCTAAACAATACCACTTCAGTGCCAAAATTGTAGTTGAAAGGTTTATCTATATATATCATTAGAAGCATGTATGACAGTAATGAAAGACAAGTGGTCTAATGATTTTTTCATGTTGACCTCGTAACATAACTATTTTTATGAAAGTTTTTTTTTTTCAAATGTATTATTTTTAAAGTATTCATTATGCGGAAATAGCAAATGAAACCCTACAAATTAATATCTTTTTCAATTTTAACTCATTTTCAGTTTTCGAAAAAGCAGATGTTTTTAATTACATTTCAGAATAACGGTTTTTTTTTTTTAATTTAAGAGAAATACCAGAAACAAGAAGGGTGAAAAAGTTCTGAAAAATAATTCTTTATGTGGTAGTTTGTGCAGCACTAAAGCCCACACCACAAACTCTGCAATAATGCCTTGATTCCCTGTGGATCTGTTTTCTAGATGCATCCTTTTTTTCATAAGCAAACTGAATATTTCCTTGTTTGGCTTCTTATCTGTTGATGAAATAATGCATAGAAATGCTGCTTTGAATGCCAAAGCAGGTTAATGCTAGTACTTCAATTATAACACAGATCTTCATTTAGGACAAAGCGTAATACTGCAGTTTACGGCCAATAATGACATACTGAAAATAGAGCTAAAACAAATAGAGTGAATGAACAAGGAACATCAGTCATATTTTTAGAAGTGCAGTTAAATATGCATATAGACAAGCATACTTTGGTAAATTTTTAAAAGACTGGCAGATTTTTTACAAGACTTGGCCAGATGTATTATGTGGTTATGATGTAATCCTTCTTGTTTTCAGACTGTATGGGTGTGATATTAGTACATTTCTGAACATATTTACACTGGATTGAGTCCCAGTGTTATTGATGTATTTAGGCGCCCAAAGTTTTTTTGTACATTTTAAAAATTCATTACTTTGTAGCCATGGTTGTCGAAGGTTGTAACAACTCTTTAATGTACAGGGTTTCATTGCCTGATTTTTATGGCAAGTTCATGTGTTTTTCATAAACATTAACACCCATTGTCTTATTTGAGATGCTGATATTTTGATAACTGCAATGTCACAAGATATAAATAAAAGGATGTTTCATCCATTATGCTTGACAAAGATATTATATAATGCAGAGGTTTTCAAACTGTGCGTCGCGGCCCTCGGTTAAGGGCGTCGCGGTGGCTTGGAAAAAGTGTTGGGCTCGATATTATGAGCCAAGGTACATCAATAAATATAGATCTTCGTAGTATAGAGAGGAGCCGCGGTGATTTATGCACAGGTCAAGGGAGCCGCGGATCAAAAAAGTTTGAAAACCTCTGATATAATGAGTGAACAACACTTAAGTTTCAGCATCATTTTGGTGTCAGTGGATATAGTGAACTTTTTGGAGAACTTTAACATGTTTCATTGTCACACTGTTGTACTGTGATGCTCTTGGCGTCACATAATTTCAGCCTTATTAATCACTGCGTATGGAACGTATAGTCTGCTGCTATGGAACGTATAGTCTGCTGCTTTAATTGTCATCATTTTCCTTTGGGCTCCTTATGGAGCTTAAAGCCATCACTCTAGCTGGTCCCTCCATGCAGGAAGCCTGCACCAAACGTTCACATGCTCATGCAGCAGTGGCTTTTATAGCAGTTGGTTTTACATGATGAGGTTGCCAGGCAAAACCTCATATTAGTCACCTTGTATGATATGCTTGAGGGTTCAGTAGTCCTTCATTGACCCCTGGGAACTACACGTGGTCTGCTGCTTTATGAGTTATTTCTTTATTACATTGTGTAGATAGGTAGTCCCACAGATACTGCTGTAGGGGGGGGGGGTGAATTGTTAGAGACTGCACTATACTAGGTCCAGCATCGAGAGGTGGGATGACCAGTTCCCTTGTTTGCTGCCTTTTCCTTCCATAAGTCAAATACAGCCAGGTACCCATTTACAGCTGGGTAGACTGAAGTGTGTCGATACAGTGAATCAAACCTGGCACCATAGCCACTATGTCAATCGGATGCTTATTGTGTAGATAGGTATATCTGTTGTCAGTCTTATATACCATCTGGCTGTCTTGGTTCACTTAGTACATATATGTTCAACATGTTGGTCTTCTTGCAATGTTGTATACTTTTTTATTGTTTGAAGAATACTCAAAATATCATCTTCATCCTTCTGCTCCCTGTAGAGCATAGGCCACCAGCTAATTCACACAAAGTCTTCCTGTCTTGTACCATCAGTTCGTTTTCTCTCATACCATTTATATCCATTAGATCTGTCCCCAGTTTCTATCTCTTTGTGTTGTTGGGTCTCCCTGTGTTTCTTTTACCTTGGGTATTTCAGAAAAAGGACTGCCTTTTAATGCTGAGAGCTGATTTCCACAGTGTCAGTCCTATCCGTTGCTAGCATCTTTTCCTCACATTTTTTCACTGGTATGTGTTTGGTTTTTTTTCAATTAGCTCCTATCTGGTGATTGTCATAACATTTTAATTCTTCTGTTGTGGGCAAACACCCATTTATTAAAATGTGCACTTCTTGGTTGTCATTTTTGTTTGACTGACTTGATGTTTGAGTTGAAAATTCTTACTTTTGATCTACTTTATCCAAAGCGTTAAAAGCGCCTCAGCATTATGTATCATTTCCCAATGACTGAAAGATCCTCTTGCATTCTGATTGATTTCCTAATGCATTGAAGACTTCTTTTGCATTGTGTATTATTTCCCTGTGAACTGAAAGCTCCTTTTGCATTATGTATCATTTCCCAATGCACTGAAAGCTCCTTTTGTATTGTGTATCATTTGAAAGCTCCTCCTGCATTCTGTTTTATTTTCCAATGCAGTGAAGGCTCCTCTTGCATTCTATATTCTCTTTCAGTTATCACTGTCCTTTCCTGCAGCGTTGGCTATGTTGCAGACTGCCAACAATAATTTTGCTTTACAGAAAGAAAAAAAAGAGAAATACAGTCCTGCCACTCTTCCTATAGGGATGCATTGAAGGGAAAGTAAGAAGAAGAAGAATTGTATAGATATAAAAGAATCAGATGGGAACACTAGCATAGTGGACATTTTCAATATGGTACCTGTTCAGTAACTTTAAATTAATAATCATTTCCTCATGCTAGCATTTGGCTTTAGATAATATAGGTCTCTTGTGAACCTGACTCTCCCATTTTTTTTACCATGTTTGTAATATAAAACATTTTTCAAACTGGTGCAGGGCCAAAATAGATAATCTTCCTTAGGTATTTACTACTTAACATTATATCGTATATACACTTTTATTATATACGGGTTACATTTATTTTTCACTCTTGTTATTATTTTCACTTGATATTTGTGTTGTGATTTATTTTTCACATGATGAAATTTTGAATTATGGTTTTTTACATTTCTTAGAGGTTTGAACTCATTTTGTGTAATTAAATGAAGGTGACTACATATAGGTCATTTATGTCAAAAGCCGCTTATATGAAAATGCATTTTAAATTAACTATGCTGATTTTAAAACAATTAAAAAAACATAATATGCTTCATATACTTTAAGTGACATTTGTTACATCAGTAAATTAACTTCAATTTGGGAAGAATACAAAATTTTCTGAAGGAATGTAAGAAAAATTGTAGTTCTATTTTTTTATATAAATATAGCGCAATTGTTTCTGGCTGATTATTTAGTTGCCTGCACCAGTCTGTCTGGCAATCACAGTCACTGTGGTCATAAACCAGGTTTTGAATCAGTCTAATTTTGTGGGATGGTTTAAAAAAAAAAAAATTCTTTATTGTGACCTAAACAAACAGTAGCAATGCAATGCACTTCAGTAAAAAGTTTTACTGATGCTTTTGTTTTAACTTGAAAGATTAAAAAATTGTGTGTGTGTGTGGTTTGGGGGGGTGGGGGGGGGGGGGGGGGGGTGTGAGGGGGGCGCTTAATTGTCATGTTTAGTTAGATCATTGAAAGTCATACATTCTCTTCATTAATATTCTTGTGTTTGACACACAGGACATAGCCCAGAACAAATAGCTTACCATGTTTGATGCTTATCACACAGGCAAAACACTGGCTTTTATGAGATTACTTACTTACTTAGTCGTTCCTCTTCTACCCTGGGGTGTAGAGATAAAGAAAAATGTGGTCCATATACAACAAGGTTGACTGATTTCTCCTTCTTTTAGATTCAGCATCATAAAGCACTCCGAGACAAAGTCTCATTCTTGTTTATTGATGTTTTATGAGATTATATTGCTGTTATTACGTGAAATTGAAAAACTTATCTGTGGCCTCTAAAGAGGTAGGTGTTTTTAAGAACAAGAAGATTAATTTGGTTTGATACTCAGAAACATTTAAAAAAAGAAGCTAGACACAGATGTTTGATTGTATCAGGAATATGGCTTGCAGGAAAATCATACAAGTTAAGACAAACTGAAATCATTTGCATTAAATATGATAAACCATAGTATTTTCTTTTATTCAAGGTGCTATATATATATATCCTAGAACTGAAATACACAGTATAGACTAATCCTCTTCTTGTACATTAGTTATACAGGGTGTCCATAAAGTCTCTTTACAATTTAACAAATTTATTACAAAGGCAATTGATGAGATATCTTAATCAGATTTGTTCTATGTACTCAGTGGTTATCAAAGTTTTTAATCACACGTTCAACAGTGCACAAAGTCCAACACAAGAACTTGCGATTGTACGCTTACAAAGTGCAGCTCTTCCAGGCACTCGAGCCAAATGATAAACCAAGACGAAAAGGGTTTGCAGTTAACATGCTGGAACGAATTTCTGAGGATGAAACGTTCCTCACCCGAGTTTGTTTTAGTGATGTGGCAACCTTTCATGTTTCAGGGAAACTGAACACACATAATGTGAGAATCTGGGGATCAGAACACCCCCATGTAACTAGGGAACTTCACCGAGATAGTCCAAAGGTGAATGTGTGGTGTGGGATCATGTCCAATCGAATCATTGGTCCATTTTTCTTCAACGAGACATCAATTACTGCAAATGTTTACCTTGACCGTTTGACTGAATATGTGGCACAACTAGATGACCTTCAACCAACCATCATTTTCCAGCAAGATGGTGCACCACCACATTGGGGACTGCATGTTCGTGGGTTCCTAAATCAAACATTTCCAGACCGGTGGATTGGAAGGGATGGCCCAATTCCCTGGCCACCTCGTTCACCAGATATCACTCCCCTGGACTTCTTTCTATGGGGTTATGTTAAAGATATCGTGTATCGAACAAAGATACGGGACATCACTGACCTAAAGCAAAAGATCACTGATACCATTGCCACCATTGATGAGGCTATGCTACAGCGAACATGGCAAGAAATCGAGTACCGTCTTGATGTGCTTCGTGCAACTAATGGTGCCCAAATAGAGGTGTATTAAATGAGGCACAAAAAAACTTCAGTATCTACTTCTCATTTTGTAATAATTTCACTCCTACCTTCTACTCCAGAGGATGGCACACAACTTCAACACCAGATCTTGCCTTCTCCACACCAGATATAGCTGGATCTATTAGTAGAGAAGTAGGAGACCAACTAGGGGGAAGCGACCATCGCCCAATCTTTCTTACTGTCCAGAGTGCAACTCTCAGTACAGGCCCAGCCATTACAAGATGGAACTACTAAAAAGCCAACTGGGGTTTATTCAGGCATCAGGTGAACACGCTGCTGTCTACCCTCAAGGTACAGAACAGAGACATTAATGAAGTGGTAAAAGACTTCAACAGATGCATACTACAAGCTGCAAAAGAAACCATTCCCAAAGGATGCCGGCGTAACTACATACCATACTGGTCCAGCACACTCCAAGAACGTCAGGAAGCTATGGACAGGGCTAGAAAGGACGCAGAGTCTCAGCCTTCACTTGAAACTCACAACAAATGGAAAAAGGCTGTAGCAGAGTTTCAGAGAACAAAGCTAGAAGAAAAACGGAAAAGCTGGAGAACTAAAACGGCATCGCTGAACCTTGAGAAAGACGGCAGGAAACTTTGGAGATTAGTCAAGTCTCTAAATGAAGAGCGTTCCTCACCTAGGCAGACTATCACATTGGATGAAGGTGGCAAACCTTTCAGAGGAAAACAAGCTGCAGACTTGTTTGCTAGAAGATACAGTTCAGAAAGCAACTTACCCATTAACATAGATCATCAGAGAGAGAGATAAGAAAAGAAATACTGGCAACCATGGGACAGACAGATACTCCTGCCCCAATGAGGGAACCCATCACACTAGGAGAACTACAGAAGGCTATTTCCAAGCTTAAGTTTCAAAAGTCACCCGGCCCAGACAAAATCAGCAACGAAATGCTAGTAAATCTGAGCTCAGCAGCAAAGACAAAACTGCTTGAGATATTCAACCACAGCTGGTTGAAAGGAACGGTACCCCAAGTATGGAGAGAAGCCATCACAATACCCATACTAAAGAAAGGGAAATGTAAGACCGAGGCTGCAAGTTACCGGCCAATCAGTCTCACAAGCTGTGTTGGGAAGACTATGGAGCGAATAGTCAACCACAGATTGAAATGGTATTTTAGAGTCTGAGCAGATCCTGGTGCCGGAACAAGCTGGATTTAGAGAATGCTACAGTATAGAAGACCAAGTTACTTACTTGTCTCAAGCAATAGAAGATGCCTTCCAGGAGAAGAAAAAGGTCCTAATGATCTGGGTTGACTTCAAGCAGGCCTTTGACAAGGTGTGGAAAGATGGCCTCATTGCAAAACTTAGGAGAAGTGGAATCCAAGGCAACATGATGAAATGGATCCAGTCATACTTGCATAACAGGAGAACTAGAGTCACTCTTGACGGTCTGCAGAGCAGAAAAGTGTTGCTCCATCAGGGGGTACCTCAAGGAGGAGTAATTTCCCCAACACTCTTCCTTGTTTACATCAATGACCTGGTGAAAGATCTCCCTGCAGGAGTGAAAGCTGCCTTATATGCAGATGACCTAGTACTCTGGTGCGCTGATGAAAATGTCACCACAGCAAATTATAGAATGCAGCGAGCAGCAGACATGCTAGTGTCATGGGCAGAGAAATGGCTTATCACAATAAACACAGACAAAACCTCCACAACACTGTTCTCCCTCGCCCCCAAGGACAAATCAGCTAACATACACCTAGGGACAACCGTGATCAAGGAAGAAAGCTACCCCACCTATCTTGGGGTGACATTTGACCAAAGGCTTACATGGAATAAGCATATTGAAAATGCAGAAGGAAAGGCCCGAAGACGACTAGGCATACTCAGAAAATTAGCAGGTACCAACTGGGGAGCAAATGAACGAAATCTAAAGAAGATCTATAATGGAGTAATAAGACCACACTTAGAGTTTAGCTCAGCAGCATGGTCATCAGCTGCTAACTCACATCTGCAGTCTTTGGACAAGGTGCAAAATCAAGCTCTCAGGCTCATTACAGGAGCCATGAAAAACTACACCAATAACAGAGATGCAGAAGGTTGCTGGATTACAGACATTTTGTCCCATAGAAGAGACACAAAAACCATGATCCAGATGGAAAAGTACAACAGTATGCCAATGCACCCAATGAAGGCAAGACTAGATGATCTGGCATTGGGACGTCTAAAGCGTAGCAGCTTTGTGCATCGGGGGAAAAGACTTATAAGACAGCATCAAGAAGACCTATCCATGAAGACAACACCACTGAAGCCCACCCTATACCATGGGAGCAGGCCAGCAGTGCCCTCCAAATTAATACATCAGTCAGTGGTCTTACAAGTGGATGTGAGTATAATGATCTGCAAAAACGAACTGCTACATTGAGTATGATCCAAGAAAGCTATCCCGATCAATCATGGATACATGCCTATACAGATGGATCAGCAACTAATGCTGTTAGGAATGGAGGTGCCGGTATCTTTATCTCATATCCTGACAACCAATATGAGACTAGGCACATTCCCACTGGTAAATTCTGTTCCAACTATACAGCTGAGGTTCAAGCTCTAGAGCAAGCTGCAAATATGATTTATAACACCAACTCTGACTGCCACCAGGTAGTCATCCTCACAGATGCACTGTCTGTCCTGCAAGCTCTCAAGGGTGGTAAACTCCCGCATCTGAGAAATGAACTAAACAAGGTAGCTGCCAAAAAGAGAATCATACTTCAGTGGGTACCATCTCATTGTGGTGTACCCGGAAATGAAAAGGCAGATAAACTTGCAAAAAAGGGAGGAGAATGTGAACAAGAAGATAATGAAGTCACATACTTTGAGAAAAAGAGAGCTATCCAGACTATCAGAAGAGAACAGAACCAACCCAAAGACGACTATCACACTCTCGACCGGCAGGGACAGATAACTATTTTTCGACTCAGGACAGGGCATAACAAACTGAATAAACACATGCACAAGCTACGTTTGTCTGCTTCACCACTGTGCACATGTGGATTAAACGAACAAACTGCTGAGCATGTTCTACAGGACTGTCCTCTGTATGACCAGTTAAGAAAGATATACTGGCCCAATGACTCAACACTAAACTCAAAGCTATATGGAGTTAAAGAGGAACTTCAAACAACAGTCGAATTCATCATGAGAACTCGTCTGACGGTGTAATCATCAAAGATGCGATCGCAAGAAGAAGAAGAAGAAGTAATAATTTCCACATATTTGTCTTTTCATCTGCCTTTGTAATAAGTTTGTTAAATTGTAAAGAGACTTTATGGACACCCTGTATATGTCAGTGCTAACTTATACCGAAGCTTGTGCACCCCCATGTCAGAAATGTAGTCAGAGTGCTGTTCTTTCACAGTACTTATAACTTATAAGTACACTGTAATTTTTGAAAAAATGTACATAAAAGCATAATAAAGAACTTTACATTTTAAATTTTAGTTTATGTACATGGACCCCCAAGTGTAAAGCTAAGTAAGTTTCTTTCATCATCATCATTACTTCCCATTTCTCTCCCTGTGGTGAAGAGAAATATTGAAAATATTCTCATCTATTTAAACCACATGCAGTAACAGTGAATTAGAATGTAGCTTATAGCAAGACATTGCCACACACATTATCTCGAAGACACTTAGCTGTGTCATGCATGAACTCTGCACTAACATGAATTAGGCATGTAGCTAAAGATAACCATCATTAGAGCAAGATGATCAAATTTTGGGCTTTGAAAGAAAAATATCATATGATACATATCATTTGTATTTATCCACTTTAAAAAAAAATATGTTTGGTGATTTTGATACAAAATTTTACATTGAAAGCTTCATCGCTGGTCGATGGGTGTACTTTTCATGCTTTTGTTTAAGATCATTGATGTACATTACTACCACCAGACTTTTGACTTAATGTTTAGTCAATTATGTGCAATGATGAGTAAAATAGCTTCATGTTTTCTACATGCTTAGTTTTGTAAACATTTGTTTGGCATAGTTTTCAAGTCAACATATTCTTGCTAAAATTAACCCCAATCAAATGTGGGTATCATTTGTGTATAGTTTAACAATGCATAACAAAAGAGAATCAAGAAGCCAGCACAGATTGATAGAAAAAAAACTGCATTTTATCTGCATTCTTGGGAGTTTTTTATCTTTAGCAGCTACACAGTTATTAATACTTTATCATTAATTGTATTTTTTGTAACATTTACAAACATTCTTATGAATTCATTATGCATGGTGTATTGTATTTTAATAACAAACATTGCTAAGAAAGTATTCCTATTACTAATAGACGTTATATTAATAATTCTTCTGATACTTTGATATCATAGAAATATCTGAGGCTTTAAATGTACAATGTAAAGCTTGCAAAATAATGTGTGCCCATCAGGTATGTGGTGACATTTGATTACTTGTATGTGCTAGTCTGCAAGGATAGTTTCTTATTTTTATTATTAAAAATTGCTTTAAACAATTGTATATTGCTAAAATCATTATCAATATTATTTTTCAGTATTAACATCATTCTTTACCATTTTTGTGTTTTCAGCTATTTTAATCAAACTGTGCTTTGAAAATGTTTACATATATTGTTCAGCCATATTTTCTTGAAGTCAATTACAAATTTTGTATAGAAATCTGAGAGTTCTGTGTTTGTTTTGTGATTAACCATGTATTAGTGGGACTGGGAAATGCTGAGAAAAATGTCCAGGGGTTAACCTTTCATGAAACCGTCTGTTACTCAAGTAACTGTTGGTCATGAGTATGAGTGCACAGTTGCAAGTGTGATGCAGTCCAGGTGGACTTTATGAATAAAACAGGCATTTCTTCGTTTAGCTGTCACATGCTTGACACAGGTTGTGCTGTGCATTATTTTTGTTTATGCTTTTTGCATAAGCACACACTTTTGAAGTGTGCCCATGTTCTGAAGGAACAAGTGAAATCAGTCCTTTGAAAACAAGTAGCTTAACTGAAACATAGTTTCTGCAGCAATGTCTATCAGAGGACTTGATTGAATGAACTAGTGGTTTTTGTCAAAGGGATGTATTCAGAAAATAGTAATGACAGAACAAATAATGTAAAAGGGGCAAGCCAAAGGGTCCCACTAAGTTGGAAATTCATCATAGAACCAACATTTACAAGCAGAGAGGAAATTCCTGGGTTACCAAAGGGGTAAAATAATTACAAAATAGCAGGCTAGCAGGAAAGGTGTGTCCAAGAATGTTAAATTTACTAGATGCTAACCAAAACTCCCTGAACTGGAAGTATGGAGCATGAACCAGAAATAGTACACACTTGCGCTGCTAAATAGTGCTAAAGACTTTCTGAACCATTGTGCCAAGTTCGATGTTGGTGTGTCAGCGTTTTACTTTTTCACAAGCTGTTTTTACAGGGACTGTAAGTGGTGTTCAGCAATTATCGAGTGAAGTGAAACTGCAGATTTGAAGGAGCATCATATCTGCGTCAAATTTGCTTCAAGTTTTATCAAAACCGCATCGAAGAACTCTCAAACGCTTAAGTGAGTATTTGGTGATGTTTAAGCATGGTTCTCATGCTTTAAACATAGGCAAATGTCGGTTAAAGATTCCAAACACACTAGTCTATCTTCAACCAGCAGAATGGCTGAAAATGTGGAAGAAGTACAACAGGCCATCCACGAAGACTATCCAGGTACTACTGGATAACTGCAGCATTGCTGTCCCATTGTTCAGTGCATGCCAACAAATTCTCGTGGAGGAACTCGGCATGAGGTGGATAGCTGCCAGATTTGTGCTAATTTTAGAGTCAGTGATGACAATAAAATTGATGATAATGATGAGTTGAGTGCTGATGAAAGAGATTATAACGATCATGTTACTGATGGTGATTATTATTACAACTTTGATGATGATGACAATACTGATAATATTTATAATAATGGTGTTGAAATATGAAAGCAGTTGCCACTGACAGCCTATTTCATGTATGCCACTGCTAAAGCTCAGAAGGGCTGTATGCATGGATCCAGATGTTTCTTGGGTAATGTTTCTCTATGTATTTTGTGGTTACAACTCTTCTTTCTGTTTCAGTCTAGTTGTTCTTCCTCTCAATACCTGGAATGTTTTCTATCATTTCAGAGAAGTGCTGTTGTTTCCAAACTGGTAGCTTTTGTGCAGTGTAGATCTGATTAGCTGTTGATATTACATTGATGAGGTCTGCTCTCATCTTTGTTTTGGTTCTTTCTACAAAGTTGCTTTGCTTCAGTCTTCCCCTTCCAAGACCATTTATTCTCTGGTACATTGGGTGGTCTATCAAAAATGTGATATAATATGTATACACATTATTATTGATTGTTCTTGAAAAAAAGAAACCAATAGCGAGAGTTACAGTTAAGGTTAAACATTTGCGATTTTTCTGATATTGTAGCCACTTATCAAATAGAAACAAAGAACAAAACCCTGGAAATGGTTATGAGGATGAGTTATAGAATAATAATAATAATAGTTGCCCATCGCAAGCGAAGATGGCGACAGCTTCAGACTTGAGTTGTGACACATCTGTGCCGTGATTTCATGTGACTAATTAATCCTATTTTGGCCCTACAGGCCCTGCCACATACGGGGCACACATGGTTAGAGTCGATAGTAGTGTTGCTGTGCATTCTGGCTTTTCTTGCAGCACGCTTGCCTTCTGCCTTATCAGCTAAATTCTGTTCTGCAATGCGAGCACCTTGAGTAATGTTTGTCCGCCAGGCACAGCGATCCTGTGCGATAGTCTCCCAGGAGGAGACATCAATTTTGAAGCTGCTCAACGATGCTTTCAGTGTGTCTTTGAAGCGTTTCTTTTGTCCCCCTGCTGTTCGCTTACCCATGGAGAGTTCGCTGTACATCAACTGCTTTGGGATGCGTTTTTCGGGCATGCGAACAACATGTCCGGCCCATCTAGTTTGGGCCCTCTGCAGCAATGTGTAGATGCTTGAGATATGTGCTCTGTTGAGGACCTCAGAATTAGATACTCTATCATGCCACTTGATCCTGAGGATCCTGCGAAGACAGCTCATGTGGAAATGATTAAGCTTCTTGGCATGTCTGCTATACACTGTCCATGTTTCACAGGCATACAGGAGGGTAGTGAGTACTATTGCATGATATACTTTTATCTTGGTGGTTGCACTAATTCCTTGTCGATCCCAGACATTTACTCTTAGTCTTCCGAAAGCTGCACTTGCCTTTGCAATTCTGTTGTTGACCTCGGAGTCGATATTCGCATCTTTGGTAAGGGTACTGCCTAGATAAGTGAAGCTGTCCACCACTTGGAGACGTTGGTTCTTTACTGTGATATTTGGTTCACAGTAAGGTTTCCCAGGAGCAGGTTGCAACATTACTTCAGATTTCTTCGTATTGATGGTAAGGCCAAAGTCATCACACGCTACAGAAAGCCTCCTCATATTGTTCTGCATGTCCAGTTCTGTGCAGGTGTTGAGGGCACAGTCGTCCGCAAAGACGAGGTCAGAGATCATTGTTTCATTCACCTTCGTAAAGGACTGTAATCGTCTCAAATTGAACAGATTCCCATCTGTCCTGTATCTGATGTGTATGCCGTCGCTACTGTCATGCGTAACGTTAGACAGCATGGCAGCAAATATCATACTGAATAGTGTCGGGGCGAGCACACAACCCTGTTTGACACCATTTGTGACGGGAAAGGGTTCAGAAGGTTCTCCATCATTCAATACGCGAGCCATCATACCTTCATGAAACTGGCGGACAATTGAGATGAACTTATCGGGACAGCCGAATTTCGCCATAATTTTCCATAGTCCGTCCCTATTGACAGTGTCAAAGGCCTTGGTCAAGTCAATAAATGTTGTGTATAGGTCACTGTGCTGTTCCTGGCATTTCTCCTGAAGTTGGCGAGCAGCAAATATCATATCGACGGTCCCGCGGCCTGCTCGGAAACCACACTGACTCTCTGGAAGTAAGTCCTGCGATTCGAGATGAACAGTCAAGCGATTGAGCAGGACTCGAGCCAGGATTTTGCCCGCAATAGATAATAGGGAGATTCCCCTATGGTTGTCACATGATTGATGATTTCCCTTTCGCTTGTATATGTGAACGATGGTGGCATCTTTTAATTCCTGTGGTATCTGTTCTTCATCCCATACTGAGTGGAAGAGGTCTGTTAGTCTCTGCAGCAGCATGCTGCCTCCAGCTTTATAAATCTCAGCAGGAATAGCATCTGATCCAGGGGCTTTGCCGCTGGACAGTAGACTGGCTGCTTTCTTGACCTCTTCCATGCTAGGTGGAAGGTCAAGTCTGACATTGACTGTAACTTGCGGTATACTTGCAATGGCCTGGTCGTTGACGGTTGATGGACAATTTAAGATGGCGTTGAAGTGTTGTGCCCAGCGTTCCAAAATCTGCGTTTTATCAGTGAGCAATGCCATGCCATCAGCATTTAGGACCGGTGATGATTGATTCGATTGAGGGCCATAAATTTGCTTTCAGGGCATCATAAAAGCGCTTTGAGTCATTTATGTCTGCATACCTCTGTATCTCGTCTGCTTTATTGCTGAGCCATGCATCATGCATCTTCCTGAGCTTATTCTGGACAACTCTGCGTATATTGGTAAAGGCTGCCTTTTTGGATGTTGAGGAAGGGTTGCTTTGATAGTCTCTGTGCAAGCGATATTTTTCAGCCAGCAGTGTTTTAATATTTTCATCATTCTCATCAAACCAGTCAGGGTTCTTGCATGTTGTATATCCCAAGCTCTCAGAGGCTACAGAGTACACAATGTGCTTTAAAGTGGCCCATTTTTCCTCTATAGTGGTTTGACCGAGCTCAACGTCCCTTGAGAAGCTCTCTGCGGTTGCTTCGCTTTTAAGTTTTGTGACGTTGAGCCTCTTCATGGATCGGGGGTGCATCCATGTTGTTTTATTTCGAGTGGGTAGGCGAAACATGGTGTTCGTGATGGACAAATCATGTGTGGCACACAGGCTGAGTAATAGGAGCCCATTACTATTACATTTGCCTATGCCATGTTTTCCAAGTATTCCTTCCCAGGTGTTGTGGTCAGTGCCTACTCTGGCATTGAAGTCGCCGAGAATAATAAGTTTCTCAGATTTAGGAACTGATGAGATAATAGAGTTAAGTTCGTCATAAAATTTTTCTTTTGTTTCCTCGGGGTTTGTCATTGTTGGGGCATATGCACTGATCAGTGTGGCGTTGCTTCCTAGTGGGACATGAAGGGTCATTAGGCGATCATTAATGCCCTTAGGAGATTTGACAAGCTTTCGTACGATATGAGATTTAATGGCGAATCCAACACCAGCCTCACGCCGTTCCTTGCTGTCCCGGCCACTCCAATAAAATGTGTAGCCACCTCCAATTTCAGTAATCTGACCTTCTTCTGGTAATCGCGTCTCACTTAGGGCTGCTATATCGACATTATAGCGCGCCAGTTCTTTGGCCACAAGTGCAGTCCGTCTTTCAGGTCTGTCGGCCAGGGTATTGTCGAGTAGTGTTCGCACGTTCCACGTGCCGAAGGTAAGCACCTTCATTTTTTTCTTACTTTTTGTTCGAACGCATGATTGGGATACCCTCCAGCCGCGTCAAGCTGGTCAGAGTAGGTTGAAGCAGGCTATGTTCAGGGCACCTTTTCTAGCCCCTTCCTCATGCCACGGAGGTGAGCAGAGTGATCCTAAAGAGGGCTGCTCAGTCGCTCAGGGGGCTGCCGGATCTCGCCGCTGCTTCAAAGTTCCAGCGAGAAACGACCCTATGGCCTGAGCCGCCTGTGTGCAGGATTGTGGCTGCAGCTTGAGTGTATCCACACTTTCTGGTTCGCCACTCCCCCATCGCCACAGGTCTTTGAGTGTAGTGTCTGTATGTATCTGTCTGAAGCTGTGACTTGCGCTGTAATTGGATTAAAGTGAGGAAGAGTTGCGCTAATCGTCATCCTCACTCTCTCGTCCGGAGTTATCTGTTCCAGTGGCAAGATATTATCGAGACAACTGGAGACAACACAGGATGCAGTGGATGACCAGGGCGTTCTACGTGCCTCGCCGTGCTCCTTACGCTCCACAGCGCGTTGCTGGTAATCGCCGTCATGCCCGTTGAACCAATAGATGGTTTCTTCCGCGCAGTCTATCGAATCCAGTCTTCGCATGCATGGGTAGGCAGACCCCAACTCACCGAAGGTTTATAACCAGTCGGCTACCCTCACCTAGTTTAGCCGGCCTGTCAAAGCCGTTGCCCGGGGGGTGGCCGCTGTCGCATGCTGACAGCTACGAGGAGCCACAGGTGAGAGCTGGATGCCAGGTTTGGACCAAAGGTGGCCGAGCTGCCCTGAAAAGGGCATGACAGCTCCTTCACCAGAGGTACTACCAATACCTGACATCCCAAACCCCCCCCCCCCCCCAAGTTATAGAATAAGAAACGGATGTCACCCAACTCACAATTGAAAAGTCCCAAAAGTCGGTCTATGTATGTGTGAGCTGCAGTTATTTTTGTGGATAAAAATGCTGACACTAATTGATAAGCTTTTTTAGAAGGCACAAGAAAGGCATACATGCCCTTAACTAAGAATCTGAAGAGTCAGTAATAAGTGACAAGCTGATATAGTGTTGTTTTTTTTTTTAAAGTACAGACAGCCTCAATGTCTGTCGTACCCAATAGTAGCCGTCTCCAGTCAAAACTGACTATGGGGATGACGCGCCTTTTAAGTGGTAGTCCTCAGCTGCATTTTTTAATTGCATCTTATTATTTTTTTAAAGTCAAAACAAGGTTGGGGTTAAGATCTTCTTTGTACACTCTCAGACGTCAACTTTAATATGTTCAAAGAGAGCAGTGGTCAGCTTGAGGCTATTTCTATCTTCATAGAGCTTCTCCGGGAATGGTAATGGTGATGGTCATATGTGCTTTCTCTGTTCCTCATATTTTGGGCATCTATGAAGCAGATTTTCAGCAATCATTTCATCTTTAGCATGTTGAATAGGCGGTATCCCATTCTGTTGTGGCCCGTGCGGAGTCTGAAGATTATCACTTGTTCTCTTCTGTTGAGCTGGTAATATGCATCATTTTTTGTGTGGCCTGGATGCTCTGCTTCCCACTTGCTCCTGTACCTGCTTTTGATAAACTCTTGGCCTCTTCGTAATTTATGTTTGTGTCAAGTTAAGGTAGCTATCCACCTTCCTTTGCCAGTCTGTCAGCTTCTTCATTGCCGGAGATGTTGCAGTAAGATGGTATTCACTGTATTTCAACTCGTTTGAATAAGTGGCTCAGTTTGTGGAGTACTACTCTTAGGTCATCCTGGTCTGCATTATTCTTGCTCTTTGCATTGCAATTACTGACAACGCATCTGTTAAGAAAGCAACTTGTCTCTCAGTGATTTCCTCTGTCATTAGGATCTCTGCTACAGTTTTCAAGGCCTCTGCTCTGAAGTTGCTTGAGAATTTTCCTGTTGCCACTGACAGCCTTCTTTGTGTACCAGTGCTTAAGTTCAGCAACACTCCTCCACCTCCATCTTCTGTTTCATTTGTTGCTGGTTCATCTGTGTAGGCATGGGTCCAGGTGTTGCTTGGTTAATGTTTCTCTATGTATTCTGTGGTTAGGGCTCTTCTCTCTGTTGCAGTCTGGCTCTTCTTTCTCTCAATACCAGGAATGTTCTCCCGACCCAAGGTGACCCACCTTGTAGTGGTGGGTTGGCTTGAGTGCCTTGAGGAAATTTTGAGCTATATCAGCGGGAACCTTTGCTCTGGGTAGGTTCAATCAAGCTGAGAAGGTCAAAATAGAACGGGACAGACAAAGTGGGCACATCCTTTCCTCCAGGTTAAAGGAGGTTTAGAACAGGGCTGACAACCCTGCCGTAAAAAAAAACAAATTGTCACAGAAACGGAAACAGTTTAAGAAAGAAACGTAAGCCAGAGTCAGGAAGAATCCTCGCAAGAGAGACGTATGACGCAGACACCTGATGAAAGCCAGTCAATGGAAGTCAGGCTGCTGACACCTCTTCTAACGACGAAGGCAAAAACCAGAATAGGCACCTGGAACATACGGACAATGCAGGAAGCCGAAGGACAGTACAGGTAGCTGGAGAGATGACGATTCAAAATTAAACTCTTAGGACTAGCAGAAACGAGAATAAATGGAACTGGTGAATTCATGAATACAGGGGAAAGTATCATATATTCAGGACACGAGGATGAAGACCATGCACACACAGAAGGGGTTGGTATTAAGATGTCCCAGAAAGCCAGAAAAGCTTTAATAGAATGGGAACCAATATCACCCAGGATAATAACAGCAAGATTCCAGGGAAAAGGAAGGAAAATCACCATTATTCAGTGTTATGCCCCTACTAACAATGCAGATGATGATAAGAAACAAGATTTCTGTAACGAACTCCAAGGAGCACTGGATAAAACACACAGGAGAGACATTAAGATAGTAATGGGAGATTTAAATGCAAAAGTAGGAGTAGACAAACAAACACTGGGAACTAATCATGGGAAAGAATGGCATAGGAAACAGAAATGAGAATGGAGAGCTTTTTGTAAACTTTGGTGATTTAAATGATCTGGTCATTGGAGGGACTATCTTCCCACACAAAGACATACACAAGACTACATGGAACTCCCCAGATGGGCACACGTAAAATCAGATAGACCACCTCACCATAGAAAGAAAATGGAGACACTGCCTACAAGATGTTAGAGTTAAGAGAGGTGCTGACGTAGCATCAGACTGTCACCTTCTCCTGGCGTCACTGAGGATAAAATTGAGGGTGCACAACGACAGAGCAGAAAGATCAAGCCCGAAGTATAATACCCAGAACATAATGAACAAAGACACAAGAGTTCAGTTCAACCTGAAGTTGAGAAATAGATTTGATGCACTGGAGAGCCTTGAAGAGGAAAGTATAGGTAACCATTGGTGCAAAATTCAGGAAGCATACAGAAATACATGTGAAGAAGTTCTTGGCAAAAGAAATAAACAGAAGGAATGGCTCACAGAAAACACATGGAACCTCATAAGAGAAAGGAGAGACATCAAACAGCAAGTAAACAACTGTAAAGGGGCAGAAGAGAAAACACAACTGCTCAAAATATTCTGGGAGATAAACAGGAAAGTGAAAAAGAGTGCCAGACAAGATAAAAGAGAATTTATTGAAAAACTAACAGAGGAAGCCAAGATTGTGACCAAAAAAGTAGACAGCAAGTAAACAACTGTAAAGAGGCAGAAGAGAAAACACAACTGCTCAAAATATTCTGGGAGATAAACAGGAAAGTAAAAAAGAGTGCCAGACAAGATAAAAGAGAATTTACTGAAAAACTAACAGAGGAAGCCGAGATTGTGACAAAAAAAGGAGACTTGAAAACATTATATAATATTACTAGAACTTTATCTAAGAAACAGCTAAACCACAATACAACAGTGAAGAGCAGAGAAGGCCAAAGCATTAGCAATGAAGAGAAACAAAGGGCCAGATGGGCTAAATATTTTAAGGAAATCCAAAACCGAAACCAACCAGTACAGCAATCCATCATAGAACCAGCAGAAGAGCCACTACTGTGCAACATGAACCCACCCACTAAACAAGAGATCTCTCGGGCAATAAAACAGCTGAAAAATGGGAGGCCGCCGGACCAGATGGAATACCACCATGCACAGACCAGATAGCAACACTCAGAATCATCATAGAACAATCAAATGAGTGGCAGACCCCCTTGTATGTAAATTCTGTGGACTTCGAAAAGGCTTTCGACAGTATAGACCGTACTGCGATATGGAAAATCCTGAGATATTATGGAATCCCAGAGAAATTCATTAAAATCATCCAAGATTTCTATCAGAAGGCCTCATGTAAAGTAGTACACAAAGAAAAAACTATTAGAGCCCTTCACAGTACAAAGTGGAGTCAGACAGGGATGTCTGCTATCACCAACAATTTTTCTCATGGTCATAGACTGTGTTATGAGACAGACAACAGAGGGAGAGAAAACTGGAATACAGTGGACATTTAACACACAGTTGGAGGATCTAGACTTTGCAGATGATTTGTGCCTTCTGTCACGCAGACAGCAAGATATGCAGGAGAAAACAAATAGATTAGTAACAGAAACAGCAAAGATGGGACTGCACATAAATGTAAATAAAACAAAAGAAATGAGAATAAATAATAGGCAGACAGACTCGATGAAGATCAATGATCATGCCATTGAAGAAGTAGAAAACTTTACATATCTAGGGAGCTGGAACTGCTGGTGACGTTTGCTCAAAGATAAATAAAGCCAGATGTGCTTTTAATGTCCTTCGGCCAATATGGAACTCCTCAGCGATATCCAGAGGGAACAAAAGTAGAATCTTTAACTCAAATGTGAAGTCAGTCTTGCTGTATGGCTCAGAGACATGGCATGTCTCATAGAGTATCACCGCGAAGCTACAGACATTTGTAAATAGATGTCTCCGATGGATCCTTCGTATTGTTATTTTTATGCAGAATTGACATCATTGCACTCCGGGCAAACCCATAGGTGCTCAGTCTCCATCAGTATATGACTAAGAGTGTGAATGTTTTTCATTCATGCCGCTACCAACCACTTTGAACCTTCCGAAGCATAGACTGAGAGTCGGACACAGTGATAGACTTTGTTAATGAAGTTTCAGTTATCCACCTTAAGGCTGCAGTAACAGCCTCGACCTCCATTCTCATGCTGGAAGTTGTTATCTTGTAAGCCCCGCTATGTTCGCCGACGATTCTGCCCTGTATCCGAGCAGAGAAGCCCCAACCAGATTTCTCACCCCGGATCACCGACCCATCTGTATACACGATGGCATCACCATCCCCGGAATGATCATGTATCAGTTGATTGATTTCCAGTTCTGCTATTCCATTCCCCCAATTTCTACACTCTCTCCCAAGGCTGATGATGACCCGCTGGTAGTTATCCCAGTTCTCATCTGACATACACCATTCTTCCCCCTTGAATATATTGTTAACTGTGGCCACCTGCTTGATAGTTGTCTCTGCCTTTGCCATCCATGACATATCCTTCATATAAGATGGCCAGATGTAATAACAAATATAGAGCTAAGGAAAAGATGCGGACAACAGCCAATACAGACCGAAAGTAAGGTAAGAAAGTGGGGATGGATAGGACATACACTCAGAAGAGAAAAATCAAGCATAGCTAGAGTTGCCATTGACTGGAACCCACAGGGGAAAAGAAGAGTCGGGAGACAAAAGAGAACTTGGAGAAGAACTGTTGAAGAGGAGGCTAGGGAAATTGGAATGATTTGGGCACAGATGAAAAAGACGGCCCAGATTAGAAATCGATGGAGAGCAACTGTTTCTGCCCTATGTTCCACAGGGAACGAAAAGGAATGATGATGATGAGGAATGTTCTCTGTCATTTCTGGTACGCACTGTTGTTTCCAAGCTGTGAGCTTGTGTGCAGTATAGATGTATTTAGCTGTTAATATCGCACTTATGGGATCTGCTCTCATCTTTGTTTTGGCTGATTCTACAAAGTTGCTTTGCTTGAGTCTTCCCCTTCCAAGACTATTTATTCTGTGGTACATTGGTTTGTCTGGTAGTCTCCTGAATTTCTCAGCTTGTTTCTGGGCCCTGCTATCTCTTCTATCCTCCATTGGTTGAAGGTATGTAATCTTTTCGAGTTCTTTAATAGGTGTTGTCTTCATACCTCCTGTTATGATTCTTATTGCTTGGTTTTGGAGTCTATTAATTTTATCGAAGTTTGACTAAGCTGCTGTTGCTTATGCTGCAATGCAATATTCTAGAACTGGTCTCACTCGCTCTGTGTATAGCTTCTTTAGCACACTCTTACCCCCCCCCCCCCCCCCCCCCCCCCCCCCCCCCCCCCCCCATCCCCAAGCTGTTCCAGCAAATTGTTTCATGACTGCCATTCTTTGCCTTGCCCTTATCTGGTTTCTTTCAATCTGGTTTTTCCAAGTCAAACGACGATCAAAGGTAATGCCTAGGTAGTTCGGATTTTCATCCTGGCATAAGTTCTTCCCATTTAGCACTAGTTTGGAGCTCTGTGGTTTATTTGAGAGGGAGAACACTGTGTATGTTGTTTTCCCTTCATTTATCTTCATTAGCCATGTTTTGGCCCACTCTTCCAGTGATGTCAGGTCTTGCTGCATCCAAATGCTTGCCGTAGTGATACACTCTTCAGAGATCCATAGGACTAAGTCATCTGCAAATGAGGCATTGTGTGTTCTTGGAATATTGTCTTTTATGTCATTTATGTATGCAAGGAACAGCGTAGGAGACAGGACTCCCCCTTGGGGGACACCATCTTTTCTTCTTTCTTTGATCCTTAGCCGCCGACCGTCAAAGCAGTCAGTGGCCATCACGCCTAGTGGCGTCTTGTAGGGCAACAACAAATTGATTCCACTTTGCTCGGTCGGTGGCCATCCTTCGTACAGTGCCCCAACTCTGGTTCATTCTTTGCATCTCAGCCTCCACAGTCCTCCGCCAGGTTGTTTTTGGTCGGCCTCTCTTTCGTTTTCCTTCAGGGGTCCAAAGCATAGCTGTTCTTGTGATGGCATCGGGGTCTCTTCTGAGGACATGACCAACCCAGCTCCAGCGTCTGCCAGCTATGATGGTGTGCATGTCCTCTTGCTTGCTACGAGTAAGCAGAGGGGGACACCATGCTCCAATATAAACTTCCTACCAGCCTGTCCTTGTAGCTGTACTCTGGTATTTCTATTCTCAAGGTAGTGGCCAATCCATTTGTACATTCTCCCACACACTCCAATTCTTTGCAGCTTGACTTTCAGTCCCTCTTTCCATACTTTGTTAAATGCTTTCTCTAAATTTACCCAAACCTCGGCTGTACGCTTTTTGTCTTGGAAGGCATCTTCAATTTCTTGAGCTATATATTTGATCTGATCTTCATTGGATCTGTACCGGACTTCTTGTGTAGACATTACTAAACAACAGCGAACGAGAAGAAGAAGATCTGTGTTGTCTGAATCCTGCTTTATGTGGGTTAGAAGGTGTTTTTCTTCTAGGTGCCCCATCAGTCTGGTATTTATCATGCACTCCATCAGTTTACCTACACAACTAAGTAGGCTGATTGGTCTGTAGCTATTTGGTTCTTTCAGGTCCTTGTCTTTCTTTGTTACTGTATAGGAATCAGTACAGCTTCCTTCCATGCATGTGGTACAATGCCTCTTTTCCGGCTGCAGTTTACGACTGCCAGAAGCTTCTTTTTTGCCTTTGTGCCTAGAATTACTAACATTTCATTGCTTATCCTATCTTTTCCCAGTGACTTCTTTTTCTGTCTCTTCTATTTCTTCCATTGTCAACTTTGCCATCGTGTGCTCTTCTTGTGCAATCTTTCTGTTTTCATGACCTAAATGTTCATCTATGATGACTTTCCTCCTGTCTGTAGGGACATCAATGAGATTTGCATTAGCATAGTGTTCTATAAGCACATTTGCACCGTGTTTGATTGTGATTTGTTTGTTAAAAGATCCTTCGTTGTTCAATGCTCTAACTAGTTTTCATAGTTTGTTTCCTTCTTTATCTAAGTTGAGATTGTCTGTTTTTTTTTTCCTTTCAGCAGTCTTTAGTTGTTTGATTTAATGTTATTTTGTATTTTGCAGTGGTGGCTTTGAGCAGGATATTTGCTTCAGTTGTTTGTTCTCTCTCTATTGTGTTTCTGGCCTCTGTTACTTCATCGTCGAGCTTTTTCAGCTCTTCAGTCCAGCAAGGTTTGTAATTTTTTCTTGCCCCTCTGGGAATGGACTTACTGGCTGCTTGAAGTATTGCTTTGTTAAGGCTTTCAACCATTGTTTTCATATTGCTGTTCCCCCTATTAATGGTATAACAAAACCTATCTGTCAACATAGCAAAGCTGTCCCAGTCAGCTCATTTGTAGTTCCATCGAAGCAGTAGTTTTAGTTCCTCAGGAACGTATTCCATGTTTATGACCACCTTTATTGGTTTGTGGTCGCTACCTGCTAGCTGATCAAGCACCTGTCTATCAATTATGTGGAAGATGTCCCTTGTTGAAAAGGACAGATCAGGAGTGGAAGTAGTATGCTATCTTTTGGAGTAAAAACTGGGTTTGTCATCTGGCTTGTTGATAAGGTGGAAATTTGTATCTATCTCCCAGTCCTTCACTTCGTCTCCTCTGCTGTCTGTATCTGGGAATCCCCACCTTTCAGAGTGGCCGTTGAAATCTCCAACCACTATGCAGTTGGAGCCCTTGATTTCCATGCTTGAAAGTGACAGGTCTTTGTTTGGTGGGACGTACAGATTGTAAATATGGATGTTTGTTTCCTTTATTGTTGTGTCTACCTCTATGATTTCCGCTTGATCGTTGAAGTTCACTGATACTTTGTTGCTTGGTATTGAGTTTAACGTAAGAATCAGTACACATCCCTTGTCTTTCTTGATCAAGTCTGAAAGTCTGGTATCCACTGACTGAGAATCTGTGGTTGCTGTTTAGGTGTGTCTCTTGAATGCATGCAGCATCTATTGGGGTTAAGATTTAGTAGTGGTAATTATTTTTCTGCCTCCCCATCGTAAGATTAACTGTAGCCTTGTTTGCAGAATTTTCTTTTCTTTTTAACCACTTTTATTTAAGGCATTTGAGCTGTGTACATTTGCTGTGTTTCACATCTTTGACGCTCAAAACCTGTATTGTAGAAAGCTGAAACTTTGCATGCATCTTGGTACTAGTGAACTGGGAATATAGATTGTTTCTTATTTGAAGAGGTGGGCAGCATTGGATAGTAAATGATGATTTGCGGACTAAAAAGGTGTGTTTCTTCAAAGAAATAGTTCAGCAAGTCTTGTGTGTTAAACACAGCTGTTCTTATTCTTGTTGTTTAACTAGGGCTGCTGAGCTTCTCACCCTTTTGCAGCCGATACCAAGACATCTTGGTATTATCCACACAGTAGATCTAGGCTTCTACTGTGGTTTTTCTGCCATTCCGAAACGCCTTGAGTTGAAGTCATGAGCTCCAGTTTCTCCAGCTTGGCTTGCATTTAAAGGATTCTGGACTCTCCCAAGGTACACATCCTACACAGACACACTTTTCAGTTTGCCCTGCCTACCATGGGTCTGTGGTGAGATCCTTTTACATGCAGCCATTCAGGTAAAAGCCAGAGTTACATCTGGGTCTCAAGTGACTCCTCCAAGGTTAGTAAGCAATGCTGGGTTCTTAACATGTTTCACCACAGGGGGAATCCCTGGAAGTGTCATAATGACCAACCCTAGTGTGAGCTTTACACTAGGTGATTAAAGTTATCAAAGTAGACCTATGTTTTATTGAAAGACAAATTTCAGTCTTCGGAAATACTTACATTCAGTCATAACAGAGCAGAGGCCTTGAAAATTGCAGCAGGGGTTATATTGACAGAAGAAAGCACAGAGAGACAAGTTGCTTGTGACGTACGTCTAGTTCGACAAGTGAATTTTCCCTGATTTGGTGGATGATTAAAGGGACTTTTAGCTTTTCATAACATTAGAACCCCTGAACATTTGTTGTAACTATTTGGTTTCGCCAGAGCGAACCGATTCCACCGGGACTCATTTAGTATGCGGCATGAGATCTAAAGACACTGAGACGATCCCCGAGCAGAGAAGCTAGTTTCTCGCAGGTATTTCTCATCTCCGCGCGAACACTAAACCGCTCGCAAGATGGACCAGAGCGGTCAGAAGAAAGACACTGGGGGAGATCTCAGGAAGGACGGGCGGCATGCTATCAAAGACAGTAGTGGTCCCTGAAACGATTTCCCATCTCGGTGTTAAACACGGAACCGATCGCAGTGGGAGCGAACGGGGAAAGCCGACGCAAGCAGCGAGCGAAGATACGAGAGGCCAGGGGCGGCTTCTCTCTTTGGTCTGGCGGTCAGATCCCCAAAAGTCTTCTGAGATCTAAAAAGCTGTCAAGTTTCTCATGTCCCACTCATCTTTCATTTCATTCTAGATATATACAGACCACGTAGAAATACACTTTATCACTCGCTGGGCAGAACTTAACAGAAGCACTAGCTATATTTGAAATCTTGCTAGATTATCCCATGGATTTTTATACATATTGGCAGTGAATTCTATTTCTGTGCAAAGCGGTAATATATATATATTGTGTAAAGTGATCAGTGGTCTAGTTCATTCATTCTATTTCACTGGATTTTTTGTTAATTTAAATCTATTAAATTAAACCGTCTCAATAGTTCCAGTTGTAAATGTAATGATATACCTGCTATATTATTTCCAAAAGATAATAGATGTTAAATGCTTAAATTAACTTTTAAAGTCGCGCAGTGTTTTATTAAATACATAATTAAATACGCGAGCGTATATAAAATAGTCTTAACGGGAAATTCATCGTGCTTTAGAAGGTTATTTGTTTTTCGGTATATTACATGTCTTTTTTTCTTTCATACAGAGTGATCGTAACCTGTGCGATCCCAGCATTAAGAAAGCAATAAAGCAAATCAATTTAAGCAAAGCAAAGCATAAACAGTGTGTAGAGTTCCCCTGACTCAGAACTTGTTGAGATTGTGTAAATTTTTAATCTTTGAGGCGATTCTATGTTTGGAATTCCGCTATCTAACTTATAGCAAAGAAAGCACACCCAAAGACAAATTTAACCCACCATCAAGCCAATTAAGTCGTAACGGGAAGAAGAACACTGGCCCGAGCTTTTGTTAGTTTACTGATACAGAGAGAGAATACATATTTCCTGGACAGTGATGTGACTAGTTTTCTCCCTGGACTTAAACAATACCTCACGGATAAAGTGTACCAGCACGCGTAAGAATTTTATTATCAGCGGCAAAGTCAAATAGACCACACCATCCTCACCCCGGTATCAGAGACCGTGCCCTCCCATAGAAACTGTTATTAAGAAAAGAGACACAATTACAGATTCATTTTCCAGCGATTACGGGATCCTTTTTATGTGCTGACAGCCTACCCGCTAATCTGGGGCTGGAACTTGAACAAACACTCATACATTTAGTTTGAGGTGTAACTGCTGTTGTGTTATTTCTATGGAGTGCCAGATTTTTTCACAGTCGGTAAGTGAGAGCAAGATGAGTGAAGGCCTTTACTAGCGCGTGTATGAATGACATGAAATTAAATCTTTTGTGTAACCATTTTGTTAACTTGCTTACCTGGTAATATATATCTTTTCTGTATACCCTACATTGTTCCTTTAAGTGGGATAGTTTTGATAAACTCTGTTTTAAACCTCCCTCCTTTCCTTTTGCTTAGTAAAGGGAAGAACAATTGGGAAGAACAGGATTTTTTTCTACCACCTATACTTAATTTTGTAACACCTCTTTCAGAGTAATTAACTTTACTGTTAGGTTAACTTACCTATGTTCCTGATAACTATCTATCATTGGACTGGGTTTGTCTTTGTCTAATAAGCGGGACAGGCTTAGTCGATACCAATCTTCTTTACCCCCTCCCTACCTTGTTATTTGCATGTTTCTGTAATTTTTGATAATTCTTGCTGTAAACAAATGATTATTTTAGTGATTGTTTTTTTTAACTTTAATAAACATCATAAACTTAATCGTTACGGTGTTGGACTACCCAAAGCCCATAAAATGTCCCCTATTTGTTTAAGATAGTTGTATCCACGTCGTCTGTGTGTTTGAAGCACCAAATCGGTGTGAGAGCAGGTGTGTGTCTGGAAACTGGCAAATAATTGTTTGACCAGTATGAGCCTGAAGAGTAGATTGAGAGAAACGATTTGTCGTAAATAAGTCTGTCTTTACTCTCCTCCAGCACTCTGTGAAGCAACTATTTAATCTCTACATTTCTATCACTGAGTTTTTTTCACCATCATTCTACACTCTAAACCGGACTACTATTTCTAAGACTCTTTCTCTCAAAATTTACGACAAATTTACGACAATATTTGTGGGCTGGTCCTGGATCTTGAGCTACATTTGAGGCAATCGCATAGCCGGGATAAAGATATTTTGAGTCTGATCTAAGTCTGGGTCTAACTAGATAGAGTGTGAGTGATCTGTCTTTGTGATTTAGGGAAATAAATAAATAATTAATTACACCCCTAGACAACGCCTTTTAGTATTTGGGTCGTCCACACAGCATATTTACAGGTTGTTTTCTTTCCACAGCAGTAGAAAGTACGGATAATCATAAATTTGGTTAGCTAAATTATCCTCTGGCGGAGTAAATTAAATTTTTTTCTTTATAAGATTTGCTGGGATTGCGTGATTGGTTTTACAGTCACTAAAGGTTTTTTTGAAGTTAAAAAGAGTTGAGCTTAGCTAAAGACGGATTGTTCTGATTTTTTAAATTAAGTTAACAACGTCTCATCTCAATAATTGACTTCAGGGGCGAGTTTTTGTGACGGAGAATTAAAATTTTAGGGAAAAATTTTTTTTCCTTTTAAATTGTTTTAATATAAATTTTTCTCTACTGTTAGTAAGAGTAGATTCTTTTCTAGTGTAACTTACCATTTTAGTGGCATAGTCGCTTGCGTTAAGAGTCTTAAGTGACAATAATAGCAGCGATAAGTTTGCACATTTCAAATAGGAGGTAACACAAGTAAATTTATACTTTGTGTTTGTTTTTTCTCGTAGCGAGTTTGAGTTTTTTCCCCTTCTTGTTCCATCTTACTATTCTCTAGTCTTAGAAGCATCCAGTTCTTTGGTATGGCAGAGAGAATTAGGATAAGATCCATTTTGAGACAGGAGGCGAAGGACTCAGGGTTAGAAGGAGAAGCCGCGAACCTGTTTGTCAACAAAGAACTTGAAAGATATGACGCGGAGGAAGAGAGGAGAGAAGCACAGGAGAGGGCAGACAGGAAAGAAGCGGAAGAACGCCTATTGGAGCAGAAGAAAATTGAGGCAGAGAACAAGAAAATTGAGGCAGAAATGGAAGCTCGCAGGGAGAGAGAGAGAGAGAGAGAGAGAGAGGGAAAGACAGCATGAACTGGCGCTTAAGGCTTTAGAGAGTCGGAACGCCTCTACTTCGAATAACGGAGAGCCGTCTTCACCCCAGTCTCAGTCAATGGATCTCTCCAGTACTCAGTCTGCCCAATTAACTGCGATGTCTTTTGCTTTAGAGTCTTTTCCTAGCCCCAATGAAAAAATTGACAGCTACCTAGAAAAATTCGAGAGGCTCGCAAATCTGTATGGGTTAGAGAGTTTCCGCTGGGCACTTAAACTCTCAACGTCATTAAAATGCACTGCTTATGACGTATATACAAAGCTGGGAACCAACCAACATGATTACGACATGCTGAAAAAGGCCTTGCTAGAGCGGTTTGAGATGACCGCCCGAAAATTTCTGCAAATGTTCAGAAACAGCCGGAAAGAGAGCACGGAAACATTCCCGCAGTTCTCTTCACGTCTCACGGGCTATTTGACAAAGTGCATTGAATTATCTGACCTACCTCTTACATATGAGGGACTACTTGAACTTGTTCTTGTGGAACAGATAAAGTCAACTTTGTCAAACGAAACCCGTAGATTTTTGGCTGAACAGGGCGCACTCAGGCTTGAGGGCATACTCAATAAGGCAGAACGCTATACCAATGCAATGGCCGAACTTCCCAGCACTAAACGTAAACCCACAGATGAGCCATCTCGTAAACAAAATCTAGAGCAGTCATCCTATTCCTCTAATCCCTCTCAGAATTATAACCAACGAGAAAATAATACCCAGAGACCTCCCCAGGAAAAATCGAAATTCTACAAAACCCGATACCCCCCTAACAACAATTCTGATCAACCCACCAAGCCTACGTGGCAGCGCGGCCACCAAGGTCAAGGAAAAGGGAAGACCCCTACACCAGGAACGTCTGATCAGGGCAAAAAACCGGTCCAAACCGCGTTGGATGTTTGCATACAGCCTCGAAAGGTAGAGTCAATGTCAGTGATTCTCAACCTGAGGGGGATCGACCCTCAACTCGAGGAACTGTAATTTTGAATGGTACCTCAACTACTCGTCTCTTTGACACTGGACTAAGCTTTAGTTGTATTGTCGCTAGGCACCTAGTCAAACCAGGTCAGGAGACAGAGGAAACCGTCAAACTTAGTGGAGTTTTCAGGAGTGATGCACCCAGGACGCTTCCTATCGCACTGGTAGAAATACACTCTGACTTTGTCAGAGGGGTTATTAAAGCGGCCATTATGGATGATCCTATCTACCCAGTTATCCTGGGATGTAGATATGTGTTTATTGGGAGACCAAAGGAGCCGATTGTGGCAGCGGTAACCACAAGAGGGCAAGCCAAGAAGGAGAGGGAGCCTGCGCTAAATTTGTTGCCGAATATCTTTACTGATGCACAGTCAGTAATTGCAACGTTGAAAAGCCAAAATAATGCAGACCTGGATGACCTCAGAATAGTGCTCCACAAACTTTGTCGACGATTCAAAAGTGTTGTGATCCAATGGATCCCATCTCATTGTAACATCACCGGCAATGAAGAGGCTGACAGAATGGCAAAAGAAGGTTCACATCTACCTCAGCCTGATGCAAGCATAACTTTCGAGGAGGCAAAGAGTTTTATCAGAATCAGATACAGAAACAAATGGAATGTAGAACATCCAGGTCACACACAGAATGATGCTTACTACCAGCTCAACAGAAGAGAACAAGTGGTAATCTTCAGACTCTGCACTGGCCACAGCAGATTGAGATACCATCTATTCAACAAGCTAAAGATAGGAACTACCGATCAGTGTAACTGTGGCACTGATAAAATGACTGCTGAACATCTGCTTCAAAGTTGCCCCTTATATGCGGTACAGCGAAAGCGCATATGGCCGACGCCAGTTCCTTTCGTGGAAAAGCTTTACGGGGATTCAAATAGACTCAAACTGACTACTGTTTTCTTTGAGAACATTCAAGTGGACGTCCGAGAGTGTACGAAGAAGAAAAAGAAGAAGTCATAACTTAAAATCTTAAAACAAGAAAAAGAAACAAAACATGTTTTAGTGATCCACTTTAATTATTTTTACTAAATTGGTATTGTTATTATTCATCAAAATCGACGTCACTTCACTCCGGGCAAACCCATAGATGCTCAGTTTCCCACAGCAAATGCCAAAGGGTATGAATGCTAATTGTTCCTGTTGCAAACTGGTTGTATACAAACCAGATGCATCCTCTCATATGTCCATCCCTGCTGGTCGTACGTTTGATGCCAAATTCCAGCAATCTTAGCGTTGATGATTCATTGATTGCAGTGTCACTCTCTAATAGGTGATTATTAATTGCCCTCGGTATGTCTCTCATATCCAAAGCACCTTCTATGGGTGCTCTCAAAGCCATGTACCCCTGCTTGACCAGGACAGTTGATCCACGCCAGTTCCTGAAGATTTGAGGCTTCTATGGACGTTTTCCATTCATGCCGGAGCCATCCACTTTGGACCTTCCGAAGGATGGATTGTGAGTCAGATACAATAACTGCCCTTGTTAATGCAGTTTCAGACAGCCACCAGTAGCTGCCTCTACCTCCATTCTCATGCTGGATGTTGCTACCGTGTAAGCCCCACTATGTTCAGTTACAATTCTGAACATTTACTCTAGCCGAGAAGCCCCATCATGATTTCTCACCACGGATTACAGACCCATCAGTGTACCCAATGAAATCATCATCCCCAGCACGATCATTTATCACTGTCATCCAAGGGGGTTCTCCAAATAGGCAGAGCTAAAATACTGTGCTCTCATTCTGGGCTCTCCCAAGGAACTGTCATGTCTCAGCTCGCCCTTTTATTGTTACTCAATGCATTTAAAAACTGAAAAACAATCCTCCCTCCTCCCGTTTTTTTGTTTGTTTTAAAGGGCATTTGGTAACAATAATATAATTTTTTTTTTTTTTAAAGATAAAGTATCCCGTTGAACCCTTGATGCGTTATAATTAGGATATATAATGTGGTAAATTCAAAATAATAAAATCTGATTTCCGATCTCTAAATATAGTATCTTCTCCCTCCTCCACTCAGTCAAAATGCAGTAAATCAAAACTGTAAAATTGTGTGAATGTATAAGAGTGTGCCCTCCCCTTTCCAAAAAAATTTAAAAAACAGTAGTCTCTCATAACTGCCTTGTTGGCAACAAGGTGAAATGGGGTGAGAAAGCCCGGAGGTGTCCCGGATGACACCCAATAGACCAATTATCTGCCATCATCCATATGAGCACTCCATCTGACTACCCATTATCCTCACGCTATCATTGATCCTTGTATTTTAATTTTCTTTCTTGTTATTTACTACATTGTGCAATTCTCTAGGTCTATCTATTCTCAACACCTGTTCCACAGCTTTGGATGAATTGCATGCCTGTAAATTATCTTTTTTTTTTTTTTTAATTCAATGATGAAAAATATCCAGTTCAACCTCTGATGGGTTATATTTGGATATATATTCTTTTCAATTCCAAATAATGTGAACAACTGCCGATATGGGAAATGGCATCACACCTGTCAAATCATTGAAAATAGGGCAAATCACAATTACCAAGCATGCTTGTATAATAATATTTTAAAAAACCAAGCAAACAAAATCAAGATAAAACCTAACAAAATCAAACAGAAACTAACAAGAATAATATTAAGGGGGAAGGGTGTAAAGGCCTGGGGTTCCAATTATATAACTAGCTTTAACAGATATTTAATTGACTTTCACCTGTTAAAAGTCATAAGTATTGTTAGAACAGCATCACACCTTAACATTCCCAATTACTGTATATTAACTTTTGTTCTTGCTAAATACAGTTTGACTATATTATGCAGTTCCCTAGGTCTGTCTATTCTTAATACCTCTTCTATATTTATGGGTAAATTTGATGCCTGCAAATAATCTAATATTGGTATTCTCATTTGTTCATATCTCTTACATTTTAACAACAAATGCTCTCTATTATTGTCTTGAAGACATCATGCACAGTAAGGTTCTTCTATTCTGAAATAACCTTTTCACAGCTGTAGTCTGAGAAGTTTCTTTTCATTGGGAATTTTCAGTTCCCTAGATATCTGACATTTTCTTGTTGGGGCCTTGAACATCTTATATGCACGTCTTCCTTTCAGATTTTTATCCCACTCTGCTTTCCATTCATCTGTTATTAAATCTTTAATTGCTGTGTTTTGAAAAGGGACGTTGGTTGCGTTGTGTCACGCCGGACTGCAGTGATGCAGACTTTCCAGGACCACCACGTGGAGGTGGAGTAGGGTCTTAGTCAGCTCTGGTTCGCTGACTCTGATGCAAGCAGTCAAGCTATGGGTCGCTGACTGCATTCTCTATTGCTGCATCTTTGGGTCCCCTATATTATTTGTTTTCTTAAGTATTTCTGCTAGGTGCTATTCCGTGTCTGGTTTCGTGATCTCCCAGGCTGGAACCACAGGCTTGTATTCTCCTGTTATTAATTGATGTAACTAAAGTACCCATATGGACAATTTCCTCCATACTCTTCCATCCTGTAGGGTATCTATTGGTATTCATTTGACTGGCCTGAGTTGTTAGTTAACATCTGGTAAAAGCTGTATGTGCTGGGTGAGACTTATCTTCTTCTTCTTCTTCTTTGATCCATAACCGCCAAAGCAGTCAGCGGCCATCACGCCTGGTGGCGTCTTGTAGGGCAACAAAAAATTGATTCCACTTTGCTCGGTCGGTGGCCATCCTTCGTACAGTGCCCCAACTCTGGTTCATTCTTTGCATCTCAGCTTCCACAGTTCTCCGCCAAATTGTTTTTGATCGGCCTCTCTTTCGCTTTCCCTCGGGAGTCCATAGCATAGCTGTTCTTGTGATGGTATCAGGGTCCCTTCAGAGGACGTGGCCAACCCAACTCCAGCGTCTGCCAGCTATGATGGTGTGCATGTCCTCCTGGTTACTCCGAATAAGTAGTTCTTGGTTGCTGATGGTGTTTGGCCAAAAGATTCTGAGAATTTTCCTTAGGCAGATTGTGTGGAAGGAGGACAGTTTCGACATTTCCTTCTCTGTTACTCTCCAACATTCCGCACCATAGAGAAGCACAGAAAGTACACAGCTCTCATGCAGTCTTAATTTGGTGTTTGTGCTGTACTGGGAAGACTTCCAAATGTTGTTGAGAACAGCAAAGGCTGTTCTCGCTTTATTCATTCTGTTGTTAATGTCCTTGCTTGTTCCGCCGTCAGGTGTTACTATGCATCCTAGGTAAGTAAATGTGTCTGTCTGTTCTAACTTCTGGTTCCTTACTGTTATTGGCTCAGGATTGCCCACATTTAGTGTCATGACCTCGGTCTTCTTCAGATTGATGTTCAGGCCAACCTGCTGGCCATAATTATTCAGTTTATCGGTTTTGTCTTGAATGTGTTGATGTGAATGCGCGAGTAGTGCAATGTCATCTGCATATTCTAAATCTTCCAGTGTAGAAAACGTTGTCCATCTAACTCCTCTTGGACTGCCCTCTGTTGTCTGGCGTATCACCCAATCTATGGCTGTCAAAAATAATGTTGTTGATAAGGGGCATCCCTGTCGTACTCCTGTTGTCACTTCGAAAGTTACATTACTCAATCCAATACTGCACGTAAAGTTAGAGTAGAGGCTTTTTATGATGGAAACAATGTGGCTGGGAATTCCATAAGCCCTCAGAATTTTCCATAGGCTGTCCCTGTGTATGCTGTCGAAAGCCTTTTCAAAATCAACAAAGTTAATGTACAGCTGTCTCTGCCATTCTGAGCACTGCTCTATAATGCTCCTGAGGGTAAATATATGATCTGCACATCTTCTGTTCTTTCTAAAGCCCGCTTGTTCTTTCCTCAGTTTATGGTCAACTGCTTTTGAAATTCTCTGGATGATTATCCTGCCTAGTATTTTGCTGGGAACTGAGAGGAGAGTAATTCCTCTCCAGTTGTTGCAGTCTGCAAGGTCGCCCTTCTTGGGCAATTTGACAATTATTCCTTTACTCCACTCTGTTGGTGTTGTCTGAGTTCACCAGACTTGTGCAAATAGTGGTTCTAATAGTTCTGCTGCTAGTTCTGGGTCTGCCTTGAATAACTCAGCATTTAGATTGTCGTGACCAGGCGCTTTTCCATTTTTTAACCCTTTGATAGCTGTGATGATTTCTTCTTTTCGTGGAATGTCTGTATTTACGTCTAAGTCACTTTCAGCCTCAGGAACATTCAGCTGAGTCTCTGGTGGTTCCTTATTCAGTGTTTCTCTGAAGTGATCTGCCCATCTTATTTCCTGCCCCTGTGCTGTGGTGATGAGATTTCCTTGCTTGTCTCTTACGAACGTTATGTTGTTTGTACCTCGTTTTCCACTGATAGTTTTAGTTAGTTTATAAACTGTGCTTTGTTCATTTCTCATGTCTTGCAAGGTCATCCAGAAATGTCCTTTTGTTAACACGGGTTCGACGTTTTACTTCCTTGTCCAGCTGACTGTAATGTTCACTATATATTGCCTTTAACCTGGGAGACTTAGCTTCTGTTTTCTTTCTTTTCATTTCCTTTCTCTTCGCTATGGTGTTTAGCGTTTCTGGTGTTATACAGTCTTGGTTCTTTCTTTCCTGGAATCCCAAGCATGACTTGCTGCTTTCCTTGTATATTGTTGAGATGGTGTTTAATTTCTGGTCCACATCATCGGTCTCTGTTCTTTCCTGGCTTTTGGTAATCTGATATCGTCTCTTTACGTCGACCACGAACGCTTTTCTGGTGAGGGGGTCTTTAAGTTTCGTGATGTTATATCTTTTCTGTTTGACTGCAACTGGTCCAGCAGCTCTGAGTTTCACCTACAGTCTTGCTACTACTAGGTGATGATCACTTCTCACATCTGCGCCTCTTCTTACTTTCACGTCTTGTAGTGCATGTTTCCATCTGCCATTGATCATTATGTGATTTATCTGGTTTCTGTCTCGTTCGTTTGGTGATTCCCACGTTAACTTGTGCACTTCCTTGTGTGGAAAAAGTGTTCCTCCAATGACCAGGTTGTTAATATTGCAGAAACTTATTAATTTGTCCCCATTCTCATTTGCTGTTCCACTGCCGCATTTCCCCACTACTCTTTCGTTATAATTATTGTGTGTTCCAACTTTCGCATTTAGGTCTCCCATTACTATAATAACTGCCATCAATGGTACCTATACCTTGTAGCGGTATGGCAGCTTGTGTACCCTGACAATCCCCAGAGCTATGCCAGTGGGAGTTTTATTCCTGGTAGGTTCAACCATGCTGGACTGGTCTGCGTGAGTAGGGGTCAGACAAAAGCTGGTACCCTGGTCCTCCAGGTTGGGGGGTTTTAGCACAGGGCCGACACCCCTGTCTGTGTAAAAAATTGCACACGTTACGGAAACAGCAATAAATGAAAATACTTTGATGCGGGACGGACATCCGGAGTCTCAGGCTCGTATGACTGACAGTGGTGAAAGCCGAAAGGAAGCCACTGGCATGAAAATGGATGCCCAGACCGCAAAACACGAAACCAGAATTAGTTTTTGGAATGTCAGAACTATGAATGAGGCAGGAAAGCTGAGACAGATCACAGTAGAGATGATGAATTACAAACTACATATCCTGGGAATAAGCGAGAGCAGATGGACAGGGATGGGGAGAATAAAAACAGCTACAGGGGAAACAGTACTTTATTCTGGTAGAGAGGATGGTCAGCACAACGAAGGTGTAGCCATTATCCTTAAGAAAGGAATGGAAAGGTCTCTACTGGAATGGAAACCCATTAACAACAGACTAATAAGAGCAAGACTGAGAGGGAGATTCACCAACACCACAATTATACAATGCTATGCACCAACAAACGACAGCGATGAAGAGATCAAGGACGAGTTCTATCAACAGGTACAAAAGGAAATGGAAACTGTACCAAGGTACGATCTTATTATAGTAATGGGAGATCTAAATGCGAAAGTTGGAACACACAATAATTATAATGAAAGAGTAATGGGGAAATGCGGTAGTGGAACAGTAAATGAGAATGGAGACAAATTAATAAACTTCTGCAGTATTAACAACCTGGTCATTGGAGGAACATTTTTTTTCAACACAAAGAAGTACACAAGTTAACATGGGAATCACCAAACGGACGAGACAAAAACCAGATACATCACATAATGATCAATGGCAGATGGAGACATGCACTACAAGACGTGAAAATAAGAAGAGGCGCAGATGTGGGAAGTGATCATCACCTAGTAGTAGCAAGACTGTAGGTGAAACTCAGAGCTGCTGGACCAGTTGCAGTCAAACAGAAAAGATATAACATCACGAAACTTAAGGACCCCCTCACAAGAAAAGCGTTCGTGGTCGACGTAAAGAGACGATATCTGATTACCAAAAGCCAGGAAAGAACAGAGACCGACGATGTGGACCAGAAATTCAACACCATCTCAACAATATACAAAGAAAGCAGCAAGTCATGCTTGGGATTCCAGGAAAGAAAGAGCCAAGACTGGATAACACCAGAAACGCTAAACACCATAGCGAAGAGAAAGGAAATGAAAAGAAAGAAAACAGAAGCTAAGTCTCCCAGGTTAAAGGCAATATATAGTGAACATTACAGTCAGCTGGACAAGGAAGTAAAACGTCAAACCCGTGCTAACAAAAGGACATTTCTGGATGACCTTGCAAGACAGGCAGAAGAGGCAGCACTGAGAAATGAACAAAGCACAGTTTATAAAATAACTAAAGCTATCAGTGGAAAACGAGGTGCAAACAACGTAACGTTAGTAAGAGACAAGAAAGGAAATCTCATCACCACAGCACAGGGGCAGGAAACAAGATGGGCAGAGCACTTCAGAGAAACACTGAATAAGGAACCACCAGAGACTCAGCTGAATGTTTCTGGGGCTGAAAGTGACTTAGACGTAAATACAGACATTCCACGAAAAGAAGAAATTATCACAGCTATCAAAGGGCTAAAAAATGAAAAAGCGCCTGGTCACGACAATCTGAATGCTGAGCTATTCAAGACAGACCCTGAACTAGCAGCAGAACTATTAGAACCACTATTTGCACAAGTCTGGGAAACTGAGACAACACCAACAGAGTGGAATAAAGGAATAATTGTCAAATTGCCCAAGAAGGGCGACCTTGCAGACTGCAACAACTGGAGAGGAATTACCCTCCTCTCAGTTCCCAGCAAAATACTAGGCAGGATAATCATCCAGAGAATTTCAAAAGCAGTTGACCATAAACTGAGGAAAGAACAAGCGGGCTTCAGAAAGAACAGAAGATGTGCAGATCATATATTTACCCTCAGGAACATTATAGAGCAGTGCTCAGAATGGCAGAAACAGCTGTACATTAACTTTGTTGATTTTGAAAAGGCTTTCGACAGCATACACAGGGACAGCCTATGGAAAATTCTGAGGGCTTATGGAATTCCCAGCCACATTGTTTCCATTATAAAAAGCCTCTATTCTAATTTTACGTGCAGTGTTGGATCGAGTAATGTAACTTTCGAAGTGAAAGGAGGAGTACGACAGGGATGCCCCTTATCAACAATATTATTTTTGACAGTCATAGATTGGGTGATGCGCCAGACAACAGAGGGCAGTCCAAGAGGAATTAGATGGACAACGTTTTCTACACTGGAAGACCTGGAATGTGCAGATGACATTGCACTACTCGCGCATTCACACCAACACATTCAAGACAAAACCGATAGAGTGAATAAGTATGGCCAGCAGGTTGGCCTGAACATCAATTTGAAGAAGACAGAGGTCATGACACTAAATGTGGGCAATCCTGAGCCAATAACAGTAAGGAACCAGATGTTAGAACAGACAGACACATTTACTTACCTAGGATGCATAGTAACACCTGACGGCGGAACAAGCAAGGACATTAACAACAGAATGAATAAAGCGAGAACAGCCTTTGCTGTTCAGCGAGAACAGCCTTTGCTGTTCTCAACAACATTTGGAAGTCTTCCCAGTACAGCACAAACACCAAATTAAGACTGTATGAGAGCTGTGTACTTTATGTGCTTCTCTATGGTGCGGAAAGTTGGAGAGTAACAGAGAAGGAAATGTCGAAACTGTCCTCCTTCAACACAATCTGTCTAAGGAAAATTCTCCGAATCTTTTGGCCAAACACCATCAGCAACCAAGAACTACTTATTCGGAGTAACCAGGAGGACATGCAATCCATCATAGCTGGCAGACGCTGGAGTTGGGTTGGCCACGTCCTCAGAAGGGACTCTGATACCATCACAAGAACAGCTATGCTATGGACCCCCGAGGGAAAGCGAAAGAGAGGCCGACCAAAAACAACTTGGCGTAGAACTGTGGAAGCTGAGATGCAAAGAATGAACCACAGTTATGGCACTGTACGAAGGATGGCCGCCGACCGAGCAAAGTGGAGTCAATTTGTTGCTGCCCTACAAGACGCCACCAGGCGTGATGGCCGCTGACTGCTTTGACGGTTGGCGGTTATGGATCAGAGAAGAAAGAAGATTACTATAATAAAACGTACCTGGGTACAGTTTCAATTTCCTTTTGTAACTGTTGATAGAACTCGTCCTTGACCTCTTCATCGCTGTCGTTTGTTGGTGCATAGCATTGTATGATTGTGGTGTTGGTGAATCTCCCTCTCAGTCTTGCTCTTATCAGTCTGTTGTTGATGGGTTTCCATTCCAGTAAAGACCTTTCCATTCCTTACTTCAGGATAATGGCTACACCTTCGTTGTGCTGACCATCCTCTCTACCGGAATAAAGTACTGTTTACCCTGTAGCTGTTTTTATTTTCCCCATCCCTGTCCATCTGCTCTCGCTTATTCCCAGGATATGTAATTTGTAATTCCTCATCTCTGCTGTGATTTGTCTCAGCTTTCCTGCCTCATTCATAGTTCTGACATTCCAAAAACCAATTTTGGTTTCGTGTTTTGCGGTCAGGGCATCCATTTTCATGCTAGTGGCTTCCTTTCGGCTTTCACCACTGTCAGTCCTACGAGCCTGAGACTCCGGATGCCCGTCCCGCATCAAAGTATTTTCATTTGTTGCCGTTTCCGTAACATGTGCGATTTTTTACACAGACAGGGGTGTCGGCCCTGTGCTAAAACCCCAACCTGGAGGACCAGGGTACCAGCTTTTGTCTGACCCCTACCCACGCAGACCAGTCCAGCTTGGTTGAACCTACCAGGAGTAAAACTCCCACTGGCATAGCTCTGGGGATTGTCAGGATACACAAGCTGCCATACCGTTACAAGGTATAGGTACCGTTGATGGCAGATTCTGCACAGTAAGGTACTTCTATTCTGAAATAGCTCATTTCTAGTTGCAGTTTAAGAAGTTTCTTATTGCTAAGAATTTTTAGTTCTCTAGATACCTGACACGGGAGCCGCTGTAGCATAGTGGTTAGTGCACTGGCTTCCTAGCGCCGTGGTCTATGGTTCGATCCCCAGATGAGGCGGGAATTTTTTAGGCCACAAACGGCTCCTGGGTCGACCCAGCCCCAAATGGGTACCAGAGCAACTCTGGGAAGGTTAAGGCGGCCGGCGTGATGCCGACCACATCACCCCTCGTGTGCCGACGGTCAAGATAATATGGGCCTAACACCATATTCCCAATATGCCTCAATGGGCGTGTAACGGGTTCCTTTAACTTAGATACCTGACACGTTCTTGTTGGAGTCTTTAGCAATTGATATGCATGTCTGCCCTTAGGAACTCCGCCTAGGCCGGTCCCAAGCCCGGCTGAAAAAGGAGGAGGGCGGCCTGCATGGAGGCCATAAGGAGGCAGCCCCTCCACCATCCAAAAGCACAACAGGCCAATCACCTGTTTGCTTTAAATCATGATTACGCGAACTACACGAGAGAAAACCGGACTGATTCTAAAGGCGACGAACTGGAACGGACTACGGACTACGACTTATGGAACTTGGAACACAAGAAGAATAAATGGGAAAGAAGAGGAGCTGATGGAAGAGATGAGGAAAGCAAAACTAGAAATCCTGTCTATAACGGAAAGAAAGAAAAAGGGACAAGGAGTCATGGATCTCGATGGCAACACGCTGCTCTACAGTGGTGTACCCACATCTGAAAGAGCTAAAGGGGGCGTGGGTTGCATTGTGGCCAAAAACCAAAAAGATAGTATCAAGGGATGGAACTTTGTCTCGGAGCGCATTATGGTTGTAAAACTAAAAGAAGGAGAAACCATAGTCAACCTGGTCACAGTGTATGGGCCAAATGAGGATGAGAGAGCAGAGGTCAAGGAGGAATTCTTCGAGCTGCTTCAAATGACAGTGGATGACTGCCTAGATGAAATTATCATGCTCGGAGATTTCAATGCCAGAGTTGGAAATGACCATGCTAGATGGGGTGGAGTTATCGGAAGATATGAAGAAGATACTCTCAATGACAATGGAAATCGACTCCTTGGATTCTGCAGTGAGCAGAATCTGATCATTACAAACACAAAGTTCCCTCATAAGCGCATACATGCATACACTAGATGTGAACCAACAAAGAATGAGAAGTCAGTGATCGACTATGCCTTTGTTAGGGGGGCTCATTCAAATATGTCCAGGATGCTAGAGTCTGGAGGGGGCCAGAGATTGGAAGTGATCACTACCTGCTTACAATCAAAAGAACAACTGAAAGAGTTGCTCTGCCTAGGAACTGCCCAACATCACTCAAGAAACTAAGTAAACGAACGGGAGAAAAGAGCATTAAGACCTACAAGGTGAGAGAGCCAGAAATTAAGACCAGATATCAGGGGCTTATTGCTGCAGTGGTGAGCAGCACAGAAGAACAACCTGTTGACTTGGAAACCCTCTGGCTGAAATTCAAGGACATCATAAAGACAGCTGCTGCAGAAGCACGTGGTGAAGTCCGACTTGGGAACAAGAGAAAGAGGACACCTTGGTGGACAGACTGCCATCACCGGTGTCAATATCTTGTAGAGGTATGGCGGCTTGCGTACCCTGATTACCCCCAGAGCTATGCCAGCAGGAGTGTAGAAGTCTACGTGTGTTGACTACTGTAGAAATCTATCTTCCTTATGTCTTACTGATGTATGGTATTGGTCATCACTGAAGAAGTACGTTGGTCATTGCGTGGAAGTATGCTGCTCTCCAATGTAGGAGTATATGTGGTTATTATGTAGAACAATACACCGTTCGTACCACATGTAGGAGTCAGTAAGGTTGAAGACCACTTGCACGGTTCTAACGATTTATTACAAATCACATCACATCGATATCAAAACGAATGTACTGACAATAGAACAAGGTTCAAGCACAGTTAACATCATGTAGATAGTATTAGTTCACAGTATCCAATAACACAAAGACTCTGCCAAAAATTATGCCGCATAAGTGGCGGGCTTCTAGATACGTAGTGTCAATCTTTCTTTCTTCTGACATAACACGTCAGGTACATCTCTGGCAAAAACAGGCCGCAGAAATGGCGGGCTTCTAGATACGTAATATCAATCTATATTTCTTCTGACATAACACGTCAGGTACATCTCTGGCAAAACAGGCCGCAGAAATGGCGGGCTTCTAGATACATAATGTCAATCTATATTTCTTCATCGACCAAACAGGTCAGATAAATCTTCTGGCAAAAACACGCCGTAAAGCGCCGGGTTTCAACTGTCTAATATTATTAATCTCCTATATTTAACGCTTCTCCGCACAAGGAGCAAGCCGCCTCAATAATGTAAAGTTATTGGCTAAAGATAATAGCATCAAAAAGTTCCTTTACCTGTACTGCTGTCCAGGAATAAGACACCACAACATTTTTCCCATCCTTGGCTTACATAATATGCCAGAATTACCACTGGGGAAAAACTCAATCATCTTCTAACACATAGAAAGGCTCCATTCCTCGTCCACACAGATAGAGAGAATCGCTGAGCTCCTCTCAGCTCAAGAAACCCGGGCCGACCCCTTAGCAAAGACAGTCTCCCGATCCCGCGCAAAATCATCGCGCATGCGTGGATAATCGTAAGCCCCGATCCAGAAAGTTCCCAGAAAACAGAACTAGAACGATCATTATATGGACAACTGATCTAGACAAATCCTTAGATGGGCAACGAGTCAAGTCAAGGGGAGATAACAACTAAATCTAACCTGTACCCGAAAAGAATACAACCGGTAAATGCCCTTTGACCATAGATAAAAAAGTACACATCCTTATCTTAAACGAACTGACTGCAACAAGGAGTTTTACTCCTGGAAGGTTCTACCAAACTGGACAGATTTGCGCGGGCAGGGGTCAGAAGAAAGCAGACACCCTGGTCCTCCAGGTTGGGGGTTTTAGCATAGGGCTGACACCCCTGTCTATGTAAAAAAATTGAAGTTACGGAAACAACAACGAATAAACAAACTTTGCTGCGGGACGGACATCCGGAGTCTGAGGCTCGTATGACTGTCAGTGGTGAAAGCCGAAAGGAAGCCACCGACATGAGAACGGACGTCCTGACCGCAAAACATGATACAAGAATAGGATTTTGGAATGTCAGGACAATGAATGAGACGGGTAAACTAAAACAGGTCACGGCAGAAATGAGAAACTATAGGTTACACATTCTAGGGATAAGCGAGAGCAGATGGACAGAGGCAGGAAATGTTAAAACAGCAACAGGAGAAACAGTATTTTACTCTGGAGGAGAGAATGGACAGCACAATGAAGGTGTAGCCATTATTCTACAGAAAGGAATAGAAAGGACATTACTGGAATGGAAACCCATCAACAACAGACTGATAAGCTTAAGAGGTAGATTCACCAATACTACAATAATACAATGCTACGCACCAACGAATGACAGCGATGAAGAGGTCAAGGATGAATTCTATCAACAACTGCAGAAAGAAATGGAAGACACACCTAGATATGATCTTATTATAGTAATGGGAGACCTCAATGCGAAAGTTGGTACACACAATACATATAATGAAAGAGTAATGGGGAAATGCGGCAGCGGAACCGCAAACGAAAATGGGGATAAATTAATAAGTTTCTGTAGTATTAACAACCTGGTCATTGGAGGAACACTTTTCCCACATAAAGAAATCCACAAATTAACATGGGAATCACCAAATGGTCGGGACAGAAACCAGATAGACCACATCATGATTAATGATAGATGGAGACATGCATTACAAGATGTGAAGGTAAGAAGAGGTGCAGATGTGGGAAGTGATCACCATTTAGTAGTAGCAAAACTGAAAGTGAAACTAAGAAGGGCTGGACCAACTGTAACTGCACAGAAAAGGTTTGACATCAGCAAATTGAAGGACCCCCTTACCAGAAAAGCTTTTGCGGCTGACATAAAGAAACGATGTCAATTTGCCAAAAGTCAGGAAAAGACATTGACTGATGATGTAGACCAGAAATTCAACAACATTTCAACAATATAAAAAGAAAGCAGCAAATCATGCTTGGGATTCCAGGAAAGGAAGAAGCAAGACTGGATAGCACCAGAAACATTAAACACCATAACACTGAGAAAGGAAATGAAAAAAAGAAAGAAAACAGAAGCGAAGTCCCCCAGGTTAAAGCAACTATATAGCGGACAGTAAAGTCAGCTGGACAAGGAAGTTAAACGTCAAACCCGAGCCAACAAAAGGAATTTCCTAGACGATCTTGCAAGACAGGCAGAAGAGACAGCACTGAGAAATGAACAAAGCACAGTATACAAAATAACTAAATTCATCAGCGGAAAACGAGGTGCAAACAATATTACAGCAAGGAAATCTCATCACGACAGCAGAGAGACAGTGATAAGGGTGATATTTAGGCTGACATCAAATTCACCACCCCTATCGACACCAGGTATTAAAGTGTAAGATGTAGGTGTCTTATCTGGTTTAGGATGTTGCTGTGTAGGTTGTAGTAGAATAGTTCCCAGAGTACAACACAGGCAACATGATGTGTTGAGTCATAAAAATGGTAACTTCATTTTTCGTTTTCTACCATTTATTGCACACCACAAAACAGTCATGATATATATGTCATCACCAACATAGTCCAAGAAATTCAGCATTCAAAATAATATTAGTGCCAGCTGATAGTCATGTAGAATCCAATATTCATAGTGTAAACAAATAGCTTCCACATATTCGATAACATAAAGTTCTGGTTCGTGAAGCTGTATACATAATATATAGCCCAAATCTGGGTACCTAAAGTTCATACATATAAATTCTGCAACAGTGTCAGCTGCATCTCATCACTGTTCATAGATAATAATAAATACTCCCTTCCTGATGCTAGCAGATCAGATGTATACAATAAGTCCATTTATCCTCTGCACGTGAATAGCATACTGGGAATACAGGTCAAGCCAACCTTTATAACGTTCCTAAGTCTAACCATCTGACTTGGATGTGATCTCTGATATAATGAATCCTGGAACACAGACAATAGCCTTGTTTGGTCTAGAGCGACCCATATATATATATATATATATATATATATATATATATTATAAAATATATATATATATATGGATATATATATATATATATATAATATATATATATATATATATATATATATATATATATATATATATATATATATATATATAACTAGTTCAGGTATAAAGATACCGGTGGCGAAACCTAATCAAAGGTACCTCTCCATTTTGAATCACACAAGCGAGCGAAGAGCAGCAAAAAAATGTCGAACTTTTAGATGACATCGAAAAGTTCAAATAAAGAGGAATTACCTTTATTCGGAATCAACCACAAAACATATGCCTCCAGGCAGGCTTGAATAACACTGGGAAATAGTCTAGTTAGCTAACTAACTCACAAAGACAATGTATTTCCCTCAGAGAAATCACAAGACGCAGATTTGCGTCCACTCGCTGCTTAAACCATTTTGTAACTCTCCGACCTGGGCGGAAACCACAATCGAACTCTCCAAGTCTAGACATGCGCAGAACCCATCTACGTGAGTATCAATTCACACAAGACGATTCTAAGAACATACGAGATAAGAGACATTCACTATCGCTCCCTTTATGGTCATGAATCGAAAACCTTAAGACAGGTTTCAGACATCTACAACACTTGACTGATACTACCAAATAAGGAGATATGGTCACGCTTCGTTTAAGAAATTATAGACCGAACGAGTCTCAAACCAAGAGGAGGTAAACTCATAAAAAATAGTAGTCTCAAAATCTCGAGTTATGTCACTTTGACTGTAAAATAATATCGTACACATTTCAGTCAAGAAAATGATCATACAAAGATTTTTTTTACGAAAAAAAAAAATGATTATACAAAGACTTTGGACAACAAATGATCTGTGCGTAACATTACCGCACCCTCCCGGGAAAAAAAATGAACATTTTTTTTATTAAATCCTGGAGCCGGAAAAATCTAGGCTCCTAACGCACGTATGATGCGCGGATATATACCTAACAAACTAGCTCAACGCATGGAGCGAAACTGAGATCATATCTCAGATCTTTAGAGAAAAAATTTATCTAAGTATACGCGTATATATTCCAGGAAGGTGCCACCAACACACGCCACAATGATGGGAACATCATAATGAAAGTCAAATTACACTCATGCCAATATATGAAATTAAATCCATTATTATAATATCATGCAATGTGTTGCAAATAGCGGTGCAATATACTAATATCCCGTCCTTTAATATTACATTAAATAATGCATCATTAATTATTAACTCAAATATTTGTTGTTCTTCGTAGATACGAATACAAACAGAACACGACGTGAATATCATCCGCTCCCATCTAGGACAGGACTTGATATCATCAAAGTTTCACAATGGACATAATCTCGCAGACTTCAATGATGTGCTGCGAAAATATCAATAACACAAATCTTAAAGACAACTGGTAAATTTCTTAATACAATCCTGAAAATAATTTATTTAAATGTGGCCGAGTGATCTTTTGGCCCGTATATCACTAACTAAGCCTTCTTAGATAATTACATGGTACAATGTTATAAATTTCCCTCAAAAAAGTGAGAAAATATTTGCCGACATGCCATTATTGCATTAGACTGTATATCAGGAAATATATATATATGACAGAAGAATAATGTGGAATCGTGTGGACATCTGGACAGAATGTCTGCCATTACATTATCCGAACCACGGATAGCTCGAACCGAGAAATGAAATGGTTGAAGAGCTATGGCATAACGAGTGGACCTCGAGCTCTTCAAGTTTTTTGCTCTGAATAGCAGTAAGCGCTTTCTGGTCGTTTCCACAATGCAAAAGTGGTGCGCCTAGAAGAAATCTTTGTAACTTCAGAATAGACCATACCATAGCCAATAACTCACGGTCTAAAACCGAGTAATTCTTTTCTGCAGCATTTTAATTTCCTAGAGATAATACATCACCAGATGCAGAGTATCAGAATACTCCTGCATAAGTTCTGTGCCCCAATCCCAGTTGACGAGGCGTCACTTCGAAGAACAAAAGTCCTTCCTCAATAGTAGGATAACCTAAGGATAGGTGGAGATGAAAACAGTAGGTTTTAACCTGGTCCAATGAGGATTGACATTCTTGCGACCAGCGGATCAGATTAGGCGACCCTTTCTTCAATAAAGTAGAAAGCGGTGCCATAATGATGACAGATTCGGAATGAATCGTCCGTAAAATTGGAGGGATCAAACCTAAAGAACTCCTAATGTACCCGTACTTGTTTCTTTGTTTTAGGGACAGAAATGTTAAGTATTTTTGAAACATTGTGGTCCTCTGTCTTTAAAAGACCATGACCAACCCGATGACCCAGGAAAGAAATCTCACTAAATCCTATAAAGGCTTTAGAGGGTTTTGCAGTCAAGTTATATTCGCGAAGAGTAGACAGCAATTCGTATAAACCCAAAAAGTGATCTTCCCAGGAATCACTGAACAGGCAGATATCGTCTAAGTATGCTATGACATCTGTACGATATGCGAGAATTCGCCGCATCATGCGTACGAATGTAGCAGGGGCGTTCATAAGACCGAAAGGCATGAAATTCCATTGGAATAACCCCTAGGTGTAGAAAAAGCTGTAAAAGGTTTGGCACGTTCAGTTAGAGGAACTTGCCAATAACCTTTAGACAAATCTAGTTTGGTAAAGAATCTAGAATTAGAAAGTTTATTGAGTAGCTCTTCTAATGAAGGCATAGGTTCAGCATCGAACTTCGTAACTTGGTTCAATTTGCGATAATCTACGCAAATGCGAATGTTATTATCCTTCTTCCGAACAATAACCATAGACGAAGAGTATGCTGAAGTGGATGGTTCAATGATTTCCAAACGTATCATTTCATCCAATTCTTTTTCGACTTGAGACTGGAAATGGATAGGTATTGGATAGGGTCTGACTCTGATAGGATTATGATCAGTTAGCACAATGTCATGTTCGATGACATGTGTGTGTCCCGGGATGTCTGTAAGAACATCCTGAAATGTTTGCAACATCGAAGAAACTTGTCGATGTTCTTCAGCGGAAAGATTAGGAGAAACGGTAACGTTTTTTCCAAGATTCCGTAGAATAAAGTGGGACCATAGGAAGTGGAAGATTGACATCAGAAAAAGTAGTTTCCTCATCCTGTATAACTGACAGGGATGAGTAATGACCATGAGGTACTTGAGAATTGTCCGTTGCCTGGAAAATAGGCTGCAAATAGTCTGGTCTTTCATAAAATTCCGTGAGCATATTTATGTGGAAAGTTTTATGCTTTCCATCAATATCGACAACATAGTCGACATCAGAAATTTTGGAGACTATTGCATATGGACCTTTCCATGCAATAAGAAGTCTGTTCTCCCTTGAAGGAAGTAGAACGAGAGCTTTGTCACCTGGACAAAGTTGTCGTAGACATCTATTCTTATTTGCAAACTGCCTTGCCTTTTCTTTAGCAAATTCGGAAGACGAAGTTGCTAGTTTGCATGCCTCGATGATCTTTTGCCTAAGAGCAATGACGTACTCATAAGAAGATTGAGTCTCATCGCTAATATTATCGGCAGTGATTAAATCGTGAAGTAAAGACATAGGGCCGCGCGGTTGCGCGCCAAAGACAAGTTCAAAAGGGGAAAACCCCGTATGTTCATTGGGGACCTCTCTATACGCAAAGAGAGCCGCGGGTAAGACCCTGTCCCAATCCTGAGGATGATCCTCAGTTATCTTACCAAGTAAAGTTTTCAGAGTCCTATTTAAACGTTCGACTAACCCATTAGACATTGGGTGATAGATACTGCTGAGAGACCTTTTAATATGTAGCATAGACATTACCTGTGACATAGTGTCCGATATAAGTTGAGTGCCATGGTCTGACAATATTTCTCCGGGAAAACCCAAGCGAGAAAATATCAGCCAAAGAGCGTCTGCGATATCAGCAGTTGAGATGCGCTTGAGAGGTATTGCCTCTGGCCAACGTGTGCACATATCGACACATGTAAGAATAAATTGATGTCCTCTAGCTGACTTAATTCTAAAAGGACCGATAATATCTATTGCCATTTTTTGAAAAGGGCGAATAGGAATGTCAGCAGCCTGGATAGGCGCAGCATGTCGTGGTCCTTTAGATTTGACCTCCTGACATACTTTGCAAGAGCGACAGTAAATTCGTATGTCCTTGCGCACAAATGGCCAAAAGAAAGCCGCAAGAACCCTCGACTTTGTACGGGAAAAACCCATATGTCCAGCACATTGCGAGTCATGAGCATGTTGCAATATTTGCAATCTCATGCTCTTAGGCACAAGAATTTGTGAATGAGTGGACGTAGTCGAGTCTTGTACCATACGTACAAGTACGCCGTTCTTCATAGAGATCCAAGACTTTCTATTAGTATTTTGATTAGGATCACCTTTTTTTGCTAGAATGAAGAATTTTTGTAAAGAAGGATCTTCTTCTTGCAATTTGATAAATGAGTCACGTGTAATAGTCAAGTGACTATCTTGGTCATTTACTTCATCATTATTAGTTAATGAAGTTTGAGGTGGATCCAGAGCATGTGCTCTTGTGACCACCGCATTGGTAGCTTCAATGTTTTGCTCCTCCCAAACAGCATGAGACAAAAATGTGTGTG
>JAMPIV010014475.1:0-30439 GCA_024509875.1 Oreohelix idahoensis
CACTTTATTTCTTGTATGGTGTTAGAACCTCAGCTCTTAGAAACTTTTACGCTTTTCTTGTAGTAAATCTTTATCTTAGTTACCTTTCTTTCTCACCATTCTACTCTATACGAGAATGTCTCTTTCTCCATACAGTTCATTATATGCTCTCTCAATCTAACTTCATGCTTTTTTTAAGCCCTAATCGACTTTCTTAGGATTTAGTATTTTCTTTAATGTGGCGACCATAATTCGCATTTTCATTTAACAAATCAATAAGTGTCTGAGCTGTTTACACAAATCTTTCATATTTCTCAATCTACCTTTCATGTTTTCCAGAAATCTATTCTTCTCTTGAATTCTTTGAGTAGTTTCTGACTTCACTATTCTTATCTTACTATTGAGTTGCTAATCTTTGTTCTTACACAATGCTACACTCAATGCCTGTTTGAGTATGGGTTCTGAGTTTGTAATTTTAATAATTCACTCGTTTGTTTAGTTATTTTCTCATGTAAATTTACTCTGTTCAGCTGTACATTATTATGAACTCTTCCCTTTGCTCTAGAGTATCTTGTTTTATGTCAATTGTCTTCTTCTCTCTAGCCCCTGATATTCTGATTCCGCTCTCATCACTGTCATGAATTAAGCTTTTCGATATATCAGTTCTTGTGATTCGACTCGTCAGCTACGGATCTCCAAATCCAAACTAGTTCACGGTTCTTTTGTCATCTCACTCATTTTATAATAGTTTATGTCATACTCACGCACTGATTTATGAGTGCATAATGACTTAATCAACTACTGTACACCAACTTCTGTTGTAGTAATTATTTTTAGCTACATCTGCCTAGGCTCACACATATTGTACATTCAATCGCTAATAATTATCGACTATACTCAACGACACTTATCAACAGGGAATACGTGATGGATAGTTATAGGCAGAATGTGAAATTGCAGAAAAGTGCACATCAACAAGATCAAATCACTTATCTTTATTATACTTCTACGTCAACTTCCGCCCCCACCAGATATCACAAACGTTCTGCAAGTTAAAAACCGTTCCAGCATCCGACGGTACACGAACTAGACTTTCTTCTCTGCAGCGTTCTTGCAAAGGTAGAATGCGCTAACACCGCATCAGCACACAGAAAATGCAGCACATCAACTCCGTTGACTTTTGATTGAGATAATCTGCAACAGATCTCAAAAACAAACATTCACCTTTGTGTGAAAATTTGACCGTCTACAACACTGTCCACTTCCCACTGGTTTATTCTACCGTGTTGTATACAGTTAACCAATAGTCGAGGACTATGGTAAGCTTTGTCCGAGGATTAAATGAAGCCACGAGCTACACAGGGCTCTCCTATCACGGAATCCGTGGGTTTCTTCCGTGAATAACTGGCCCACAATCTGTAACGTAAGGTTTTATTAGTTGTTGACGATTACTTTGAAAGTTACTGAATTGAAATTATTTATTATTATAAATGATGACTGGTCTGGTGATGTTCATAAATGTTGATGTGGTGTTACTCTGACTGGTAAACTGCTTAGTCAAGGGTGCACCCACACAGTGCAGACTTAATTCTTATATCCGCGATGTCAAAATACATTCTTAAGAAAACATACCTGCTACGCCACGTATATACTTTACTAGTGAATGCAGATTGTGTTGTGGAGAATATATCTCGCCACACAGGTATTTATGGTCATGCGGTATCACTGTCACGACTACTTGTGCCTACCTGTGTTAACTGTTGCAGTGAGTAGTGCGTGGGTACATTCAACACGCCCACAGATACGCACGTAGAGTCGTGGAACTACAGGTGATATTTAACATAGTTTATTGTCACATACAGTTCATAGGAACATCAACATAGTTAACATAATCACAACAGGAAGTACGTATCGTCACATCTCCACTTTCCTCATAATCATTATCAACTATACAACATCCAACAACTGGATCCTCTCATAACCAACGGACGGCAACAACCGTTCAAATATAATAAAATAATGGCCTCCTCAACTCAGTCTTCATCAAAGAGTCTCCAACATTGTGCTCTCTAATGTTAAATGATGGATCCTCTCATAAATAACACTCGGCCTCCTCAAATATGCCTCATCAAATAGACCTCATCAAAAGACGATTTTGAACAAGGCACGTCTAATGTAACAATGGATCCTCTCCATAATAACAATGGCACTCCTCAAATAATGTCATCATCTAGACGCTCTCAAACTTGGCGCTCTAATGTAACTGATGGATCCTCTCAATAAACACGAATTGGCCTCCTCAAATATGCCCTCATCAAAACGACGCTCTCAACATGGGCGCCTCTAAATGTAACTATGGATCCTCTCAATATAATAACTAATGGCCTCCTCAAATATGCCTCATCAAAGACGCTCTACAACATTTGGCCGGGCGCTCTAATGATAACTAATGGATTCCGAACTCAAATAGAAATGGCCTGCTCTCACAATGATGGCATCCTCAAAGATCGCTCTCAACTTGGCGCTCTATATGTAACTATGGATATCATTCAATAACGCCCAGAACATGACCGCGCCTCTCTAACAATCACAATTAATGGACGGTTAGCAAATAATACGGACAATTCATCTCTCGCCGAGCTAACACTAATAAATAGGTGAACTACTCGTTGGCATTTCTCGCAAGCGACTGCACTCTCCCTGGCATGAGTTTGGCGTATCTCGCCTCTACATGGATCCTTATCGCTCTATTCTAAATAACTCAACAAAACACAATTTATAACCCAATTAAACTCAGGGAATTATAAGCTACACCGAAAATAATGGGCCTCTATAAAGCTTTTGCACGTGCGCTCAGGTCATACTCAAACACACACACTGTAGGGCCGACCTCTCCTCGTCGGTGCCAAAACAGTACTGCTATTGTTCACACACTAGTCCCTCGCCCAAAAAAGACACGAGACTCGGTTGTTTTTTAAAAAAACACAATCAGTCTCAACTAATTGCATGGGCTAGTCAAACGAGCTTACTCACAGCTCTACGACAGTTCAAAGAAAACACATCTCCGCGATTTGAATAACTGGACCATCGTGTTCGGCCACGCTTTACCGACTTGGAAACTTCTCCGATCATACTGAGGAATTCCCTAATACATTTTAAACTTTAACATCCAGCTTAACCAGCAACGTAAACCCGCTATCGAATCTATTCGTTAATCCCATTTTTTCAAGATCACGCCTCCCATGCTAATTATTTACTCTGTATCACATGGTTGGAGTGATGGATTCTGAGATCCACAATTGCGAGTATAAGCAGGAGGATCACTGAGGAGTAAGCTTTGAGAAATCAATGTGTTGAAGAAACGCCTGAGACTAACTGTTGCATTGGAGCTTTGGATATACATGCTAGGGGATGCCCCTGATCCTTCACCAAACGGTTATTAATAATAAAAGCAAACAACTCATTATACCATGCTCTGACATATCCACCTAATGATGTGCTGCTTACACAGAACAGTGTTTTCACTCCCACCTAATAAAGAAGTTCATGGAGCAGTTATCCAAATCCATCTATGTTTCGGTCTAAACCTTAAAAAAAATATATTCTTCTTATCTTTTATGAGGAAAGAATAAGAATGGTAAAATGTGCGTTTGAGACATATACCAAGGAACCATTGAATAGATATGGAACAAACGTTTATGAGGAAACGTCTCAATTAAACCATCTTCCTAACTAACTCACCCGACCATCCAGCCCGAGCAAGCGGATTCAGCTACAAATCAACTGATGCGAGACGACCAAGAAGGAGAAGAATATCATAGAAAGACATAAAAACTTCTGGAAGATGGAAAAACAGCTTTTCCGAGAAAGCAAATCCAGCAAGGAGCCATCAAAACAAGATTTAGTACCTACATAGATTTATTTATACAAACATACTTGCAAATGTCTGGCGAAGGGAAGATGCCAAATAACTAGTACCAGCAGAATGGGAAGGAATATTAACAGGTCCAAGTTGCTTATGAATGGGAAATTTACCAGAGTGCTCGACAAATATATAGAGGGAATACTGTTGCACTATCTGTGCCAGGAAAAGTTCTTAAGAGTGGAATCATCTTCTTGAGAGAATAAAAGAGTCCATAACTGAAGCTAATCCTGACAGAGATGAACAAGCAGTTTTCACATAAAACTGATTCCTGTACTTAGACCAGATGGAAGCCACATTGAGAATAATGGCGTTGTAACAAAGTCTTGAGAATCGAGTAATTCAGCCCCCCGCTTACATCGTATTTGTATCAGTTGGCCCTATGAAAATGGCATTTTGACAGTGCTAGCGACAGAGGGAATCGCTTTGGAAATATGAAAGCATTATGGAGGTCCCAGAAGACGTTTAAACATAATAGAAGCGTAAGACCTGCATAGGAAGACATGTGACAAGCATAGTTCTTCATGTTTCAGGACAACGTACAATCCGTTTAGGACAGGGAACGGGAGTGCGAACAAAGGGATTATGCCTATTTGTCTCCTAATTTCTCGGGCGTAAGATTCTTACTAGCAATGTATATCGAGAGGTTATGAGGTAGAAACAACAAAATCACATGAAACAGAAATGGGATCCCAGTAAAATCAGACTAAACATCTTAATGTGGGGATTCTGGATTTGCTAGGTGACTTTGCTCTTCTGTGTCCCATTAATCAATAATCAGATCAAGTGAAAAAATGAAAATCGCGTTGTTGAAGGTCACAACAAGTGGGCCTGAAGATAGAACAGGTAAAAAGACAAATGATTGATGAATAAATGCTCTAAAATGATTAACATTGATTGAACGTACTGGTTGAAGAAACACCATAAAGGGGATTGATCAGAATGGTACACCATAACTTTGGTATTGATGATTAGTCAAAAGTTTGTGGATGGGAACAGACATTGATATCAAAATAAGATACTCAAAAGCAAGAGGAGTCTTCATTGACTTGGCGATAAACATATGGATTGAACATTCGAGAAAATCAAGTCCCACCACGAAAATCAGAAATTTTCTACTCAAATGGTTTATCAGTACTATTGTAATCTGCTTCCTGAACATGGAGAACACAAAACAACAAACCAAAAAGTGCTAGACTTTTATAAATGGGAGTTCGACGAAATAATAGAATGACTGAAATGGTATGACATAGTCACAAATGGAAATTGATGTCAAGCACTCCGACCCGTGGCCCGTGGAACTAGAAGAAGAAGACACTAGGGATGGGAGATAAGACACACCATTAGAAACTTGTTGATAGCCTTACAAGGCAGTCCTGTTCTGGAATCACACAGTGAAAGAGAAGCAGAGGTAAGACCAAAAAACACATGGAGCAGCGAAACTAGGCACAGAGGTAAAAACAGGGAGCTTGCATCAATGCAATAATTGTGCTATTTATATCTGTGCGGAGGCACAGGGACGACAGACTTGGCTTGTGTTTGATGATGACCTGTGCTCTTGCAGGCGCTAAATGGTATGTGACCTGATTGCATAAAAATATCATGTCGCTCTTATTACCATCCTTGAGGGAAAAGTAATACCGTATTCACTGTTTCTTCACGAACTCTCCTCACAGTCAGTTCCACAGATACCACAGTATTACCAGTTTGTTTTCCTGCTTATTTTTCGACATGAGGATGACAGTGAATGTCATATGTGATAGATTCATTGAAGAAGCAGCTTTTTTTTCTAACTGCAGATGTCTCTCCCACTCTGTCATCTACCGCCGTTGTGTTGTTTAACTAGGGCTGTTTTACTGAGCTTTTCTTTCTTTACAGCCAGTTACCACAGTTGAAGAGACTCCTCTGATGACGTATCTACAATGGAGATCAAGGCTTTTACTGTGTCTGTTCTGCTTATACAGAACGGTTGTCAGTAAAAGCGTCCAGTTTTCATCGCATTGGCTTGTCGTAAAGATCATCCATATCATGGTCATAAGCTTGCAGGAAGAAGCAGGGGATTCGGTGCATTCCTTTGCAATCCAGGGGCTCTCAAATTATACAGAGATATTACTGTGTCTGATTCTGGGGCTCTCCTATAAGGAATTGTCATGTCCTTACACACAGCCCTCTCAGTTCTTCTGCTGGGATGGATCCCATGTGAGATCCTTCTTGAATACCAGTCAACCAGGGTAAAAGTCAGATTTACGTCTTTTATGGGGGCTCAAGTGACGTCTCTAAGCTAGTGTTCAATGCTGGACTTCTCAATATGGTTTTTACAACAGGGGCAATTCCCTGATTGTGTGTGGACATTTTCAGAGTCATAGTGCTGTAATAAAATTACGGAACAGAGGTTTACTTCCACATCTGTTATACTTTAGCATTGTGCTTAGCTGTTAGTCAAATATGGGTGATTTGATATGTCCTCCATCATCTTTTCCAGCGGTCATGGAAAGGTTTTTTTGATCTTTTAGGTAGTACTTTGTGGCATGCAATAAAGGTTTGCAGATAGAAAGTTTCTGAACTATTTCAATAGTTTAAAAAATTATTATAGACTACATATATGGACTCATAAGCAGTTAAACTCCCTTGTAAATTTTACAGAATGGTGAATGGAACAATTAGGAGATCTAACCAATTAGAAAGACTTCTGATACTACAGGTAATAATAATATGTACGGGGAAAGGGCAATGGAAGTGCAGGTGGGTTTATTCAATCTCTGATATTGTCTAACACTGAACCATACTTGAGAGCCTCTTGTAAGGTCTGTGTAAATCACCTGGAAAGAATTATATAAGGTATCATTATAACACATCTAACAGATTTTAAATTAGAAAATAGTTTTTCACAACCACTATTAAAAAAAGGTATGTGGGATATGTGATCGGGCTGTAGGATGAGATGTGAATGTTTTAATTGTATTATATATATATATATATATATATATATATATATATATATATATATATATATATATATATATATATATATCATATATATATATATATATTTATTTATATATATATGACTAATATTACGTTATTCATTGGCTGGCAACATTATTGTGTAAAGCTAAATTGCACAGAACACCCATTACTGCAAGAACATGCGAACGTTTAATGCAGGTTTCCTTCCATCTCTTCTGAAACCATCAAATATAGCAGATGTCACACACGTAGCGATACTGGGGGGGGGGGGGAGGGGGGACTCAAAGCACACAACACCCTTACACACACATATCTTCCTTTTCTTTATTCTATTTTAACCTGAGTGGAGTGGGCAGATGATCCCCTATTTTGATTTACAAAACTCAAAATAATATCTTGATCTAATACTTCATATTATATCTTAATTATAAACCATCAAGGTTGAACGTGATTATTACTTTTTTTTTTTAAATGGTTAGAGACCCTTAGTAATGAAACTCACTCCACATAGTTTTAAAACAATACACGAAATTCCATATATGAAAGCCCAATCTATAATAAGCAGACTTAGTAAATTTTTTTCATTGTTACTGAGCCTGGAAATATAAGTCAAAAAACTTGTTACTCTTACTGCTGAAATCATTTACTCATACGTTTGTCTTTCTTAGCTATCGGATATGATATGGTCGATTGGAGACGATCCTCTTTGCAATCTAGTTTTGCTGATGTTATCGTTTGGATGCTGCGATCTAGAATCTGGAACTTCAAGACTTATCTTGACTGGTAGAAGATTTTTCCACACTTGTAGCATTGTGAGGATAGATAGCAGTGGAGGACCTGTCTGTGATGCTTCGCACCATGGCACCCCTACGGCCCATTAGGGTACGGGTTGAGATTGATCTGAGATGAATATATCAAGTGGACAGCGATTTTATACAATGTCAAAAAGTTAAGTTTAATTTATACGAAAAATGGATAGTTAAAATTTCTACGTTGTGCATTCTCGAGTGTTACTTTCCATCTATAGAGGATTTCAGCTTATCCGGTTATCATATCATATATTGGGAAAGGTATTTTAAATTAAAAATAGGGAGTCAATAGTTTTATTATATCATATTCCTTTTCGTTTTTCCTGTGGAACATAAGGCCGAAACAAGTTGCTCTAAATCGATTTCTGATAGCTAATCGAGATCAGAGCTTTTTCAGCTGTGCCCAAGTTATTCCTATTCCGATTTGGGATCTAGCCTCTTCAACAGTTCGTCTCCAAGTCCTGGCTTACCACTTTCTTTTCCCCTGTGGGTTCAGTCAAGGGCAATTCTGTTGATTTTTTCACTTCTGAGTATATGTCCTATCATCCTCACTTTCTTACCGGTAATATTTCTGTTGAATTGGATGTTGGCTCGCATCTTGTCCTCTAGGCTTATATTTGTAATAATCTGCATTTACACGTAGGAAATCCGTCATAGACATCTATTTTACAAATGTCTAGCTTTGAGGCGATACTCTTAGAGACACGCCTGTCTCTGAGCATAACAGGCAAGGACTGACTTCACCATTTGAGTTAAAGATTCTATTTTGTTTTCTCTGCTATAGCTGATGTGATGGTCGAAAGGCATTAAAAGCGCATCTGGCGTTTATTTATGTTGAGGCAGACGACACCAACTGTTCCCCTCTATTGTCACTGTTATCCCAGATATGTAAAAGCTTGCTACTTTGCATTACTTGATCGTAGTCCATCTGCCTATTGGTTTAATTCCTTTCCTTTGTTTATTTACATTATGTGTTGTCTCATCTCTTTGCTGCTTCTGATACATATCTGTTTGTTTTTCTTTTTCTGCATATCTTGCTGTCTATGGTCATAGAAGGAAAAATCATCTATAAAAATCTAGATCCTCAAGTTGGTTGTTAATAATGTCCATTGCTTTCCAGTTTCTCTACCACTGTTGCTGTCTCATAACCGTTTATGACCATGAGAAGAAATTGTTGGGCGATAGCAAACATCCCTGTTGACCCCAGTGTGTATTGTGAAGAGCTGTGTAGTTCTCCTGTGAGTACTACTTAGCATGAGGCCTCTGGAGAATCTTGGATGATGTACTGGAATTTCTCTTGTATTCATAAAGGTCTCCGGATTTTCGCTATCTCCAGTACGGTCTTCCTAGTCAAAGCTTTTCGATGTGCCTGTAGTGGCTCTTCTGTTACTAGGTTCTATAATGCGGTTGCTGTTATTGGTTGGTATTGGTTTGATTCAGCCCATCTGGCTCTTTTTTTTTTCTTCATTGCTATGTTTTCGTCCTTCTCTGATCTTCACTGTAGTGATTGTGGTTTAGTGGTTTCTTCTATAAAGTTCAAGTAACCTTATATATATGATTGTCATGTTTCTTTTCTGTCGCAATACGGCGTTTTTGTTTTGTTTTTCAATTCATTCTCTTTTATCTTGCTGGCTCTCGGGTAATATAACCCAGAATAAAAAAGCTACTTAGGATAAGGGGCTGGCCTGAGGTAAGACTTTCATCATACATAAATTTTTCCATCTAAACAGGATTCCACAGCTTATCAGTTCTTACCATCAACCATCAAAAGGCTATCTTTAATAGAGAGCTTTGGCATTGCTAGAACATTAAAAAAATTCTGTCTGTTCTAGGGCTGTGCTGTCAAATGAGCTGTGAATTTCTTTCATATAAATTTGCTTTTCCTTCTTAAAGGATATTTCTCAGCTTATTAACTTGGTAAAGTACAAGAGACCTGTATTCAGGGATAATTTTAGGCATTGTGATTTGAGGGCCAGTGAAACAGGGCTGGTCTATTTGAACTCTACAAATTATGTCATGTCGTTCGATCTATGTCCAGTTTTTTATTTTATAATTGTCATTCCAGTTTCTTGACAACTAAGATTAGCATATCAATCTTTCGCAAAAATTGAAAATACTGATCTAAAGTACAGTTAAATTATGGTGCCAAATATAGAAAAATCACTATTTTCTGTAAGAGTTAAGATCCCACATAACAAATAGAACAAGCTACTTTAAATTCGAAATTATTCAGAGCCAGAATACAATAGAAGTACTGTAGATATAACGCCTGGGTGTAAATTTACTTCTCAGCTGTCGAATAACTTCGAGTAAAAATGTTTTTTTTTCTAGTGGATGTCTCAGCTTATAACGATATCATCACACTTATTTCTTGTGTATAATATCTGAGAAGCATTGAGCTTTAATCACTGTAGTTGCATGTGACTATTGGTGTTGTGCACCATAATGAAACTGGTGCACTGACTGATTTAAATTGAGCAAGAGATTAGTTAAAATGAAATAAATTATGTTCTGACAACATCAATCTAGTCACATATTAATTGAAGCAAGCAGTCAATGGCAAACTGACTACTGGTGATATATCAGAAAGTGCTTCAAATTTTAATGCCAACAGTTTCTTTATGTTGTTTTCTATGGCAACCTATTTACAAGTTTATAGCTGCTTCTGAAAATTATTTCAAAGCGAGAAATTTATACACATTGGATGGCATCAGTTAAAAAATTATTAAATGGCACGGAATGACAGGTATATGACTGTATGTATCGGATACAGATAACAATTTGAAATATAAGCTTAAAGCTGATATGAAATATGTAAACCATTGACAGTGTGTAAAACTGTTCAAATCTGTATGGGCCACACGCTCAAATTCCCGTCAAAAAATAGCTATAATATTGGAAATCTAAAATATCTTGCTTAGTATTTGAAATTTGTCTAACGAACCAGTCAAATTTACGCCAAAAAATTAATCTAGTGGTATTTGAATTGGTCGTGGACCCTCAAGTCTCAATTTTACCGCCCACCAAAATTATCTAAGAGATAGTACAAATTTAAAAACCAGTCATACGTACTTCTTATTTTTTGGGTAAGGATAAAGAAACCTTAGAACTTGGTTACATACCTTTTTTAAGTAGAATTTTTTTGTTTTTTTTTTTTTTGTTTTTTGTTCATTTTTCTTTTTTTTTTTTTTTATATTTTTTTTTTTTTTATTTTTTTTTTTTTTTTTTTTTTGCACCAAACAAAGTTATTTTATTTCTTAACACGAAAGATAAATTAAGATGAGAGAGATATCTCCGTATTAGCGCTGATAGTGCCTTATCACATAAGCCATAAAGATGCATCGAAATAAATGTTTATTGACTTAGAAAATTGATTTTGTGATATTTCATATCAGAGTTATGCCAAAAGAAATTGATTTTAGTGATATTTTAATATCCGAGGTTTGCCAAATTTATTACTTTTAAATTACCCTGATGGAAGCAAAGGATACTAAGGAAACTGTATAAGAACGGTAGAGAGCTATTGGCGTTTGGGGTTCACTTTTGATATTAATATCTCGCTCCATAAATAACGATAATATACATCTTAATAATTTAGTAGATTTTTTACAAACTCGCTCCCTCACAACCTCTACACGAGTCTCTAAAAATATTTTTGTACGATCTTTCGGATTGGGCGGATGTAGTTTTATTAAATAGAACAAGGATAGTACGCTACTGGGCCATTCGTTCAAACATCTTGCACCGAGCTGACTAGATCTAAAAGGTCGGAAACGACCAAGTCTTTGCCTTCTGATCTTACAGCAGTTCTAGATCCCGAGAAGGCCCTTCCGCTTGATGTGTGTTGTGTGACATTAATTTGCCATTGAGGGTAAGAACTATATATTTATTTTGCATCTTTTGTTAATTATTAACCTGTTATATAACCAGACTATGTGTTCGAGTGACTATTGGGTAAAGTGAAACTAATGTGTTTTGCCTTACTGACCCAATTTATGAACGGTGTGTAGTTTGCTGGACAGATTCGAATAATGAAAAAATGTGTTAGCTGTTGCAAATATGGCACAAATTACGACCGTATAGTGTTAGTAGTGAGTTAAATTGGTATTTTCTTCTGAGTGACAACACTGTTCAAAGATCATGTGATAACGTACAGGAAAGGTTAGCGAAGTATTCAATATGTCAATGCTGTTGATTACATTACCTGATTTTGTAACGGAAGCAAGCCTGGACTAAGGACATCAACATTGAATCAATTCACAGAGAAAGCATGTTCCATGGAACGGACTATAGGCCAATGAAAATTCTAGGTCTTGTGCCATCTTGTTAGCACAGCAACTGAAAAGGGTAAGACTTAAGTTTGTTTGTGGCGTGAGGGAAATTGAGGCAAGACTTCTACATGGAATGTGCGTTGGTCCTTTTATTCCAGGTTATGTCACGTCATTACTCGTGGCTGCATTCCCGATTGAGAGGAAGTGGTGGGTGTTGAGAGCTCTCTTATATTGGAAGTCAGATCCTATCTTTCAGTCAGGAGCTACACGTCTCGTGGTCCGGACTTTGTGGTGAATAGCAGCAACAACATCATACGATAAAGTCCTTTATAAGCAGTGTCGATTATCAATCATTACCCAATAGTACTCAAACTAGGATTACGAAATTTTTTAGGACGAATTAAAAGACTCCAAAATAATTAATAACTTACAGACTAGTGATAGCGAAGTTAAACACTCATACGAACAGAAAAGTGTGTAGTTATTCTAGTGAACATCTACTAGTTAATAAAAAGGATTTTTCATTTTATTTATTTTGATACTTGTCACCTATAATTTTATTGCTTTTGAGTATTCCTGACCTGCAAAAGCTGAGGTTCAGGCGACAATTAAAATGTCCGTACATACAATTTATACAGTCTTGTTATAATTTTATTAAACGTTAGTTCTGTTTTGAAATTAATAACTGTTATAATAAATAAATTACCCTAGGACAATTTGCCACATAAAACCAACCAGTGAATCTTTAATCCTTGTCGGGATCTAAAGAGGTACAGTTAGGGACTCAGATACTAAATCATCTCATCTTCTCTGAGAACTTCATAGCTTGAATCCCCCTTTGATGTTATAACCCCTCCCCCCCGCCGATTGTGCTATTTATCAGAGCAAAGAAAAGGGTATTACTTTATAAGGGACCAGTATCTTATCTGGCACTAATCCTGGTATCATTCTGAATTCACCTATTTGTCCAGGAATAATATATTTTTTTTTTTTTTTTTATTACCCATAATTGTAGTAACATCAAAACCTCTTATTACTGACAGGCCCATTCAAGGAAGCAACAACCATTGGGTGTGCTTACAGTAAAACAATAAGGATTAAAGAACATAGGGTTTCTCATAACACAGAGACTTGAGACCTTCAACTGTTTGATATCAGAGATTGTCTTCAATTCTTTCCTAAACAGTCTATTAAGTACACAATATCACAATTCCTAACTGTAGTTTTCATTCGAGTTCCATGTCAAGTGCTCTTTTTTAACTAACAATGTTTACAGTCATGTTGCTTATATTGAAAAACATCACACCTGTCACCTATTTTACTAATGCCTAATTTGATCAGAATTGTTGTCATGTATATTTTATGATTAAAACAAAAGCATGACTTCACGTAGTTTTGTGATATGGTTTCCATCCATAACACCAAAATTTTTTCAAAAAAAGGGTGACAATCGACAGTGTTGGAAACCATAGAGGTAGATCCCTTACTCCAGTGGTCCCTGGTAAAAAAATCTACTCTAAAATCCTGAGAGCAAGAGACTCCCCGACGCCTAGTACTCAAGACCTAATTTCTTCACACTCAGACAGCTGAGTGAAAAGGGCCCTTGAGTATAAGAGTGAGATCCATCTTTGTTTCATAGATCTGGAAAAGGCGTTTGACAGGGTCCCCTGGAGCAAACTTTGGGACTGTTTGGCAAGGAAGAATATTCCAGCACCTTTGATTCATGCTATACAGAGCTTCTACAAGTCTTGCAGAAATTATGTGAGGACAGCAAACCATAAGTCAGAAGAGTTCAGGACCATGACTGGTGTAAGACAAGGAAACAGGATATCCTGAGTCACCTTACCTCTTCATACTCCTTATGGACGATGTCATCAAGGCATGTAAGGAGAGAACAAGAAAGTATTCAGTGGGGTACTGGAAGATGAGACAGGTATGTATTTCGGAGCTGGCATTTGCTGATGATGTTGCCCTGATTGCTAAATCAGAGGCACATCTCCAATCCAACCTGCAAGTCTGGGAGGAAGAGCTGGAGAAGAGAGGGATGGTCATAAGCAGTTCTAAAACAAAATCCATGGTGATATCACGAGAAGAAAGAAAACATCAGATTAAGTTGGGAGAACAGGTCCTGGAGCAGGTCGACCACTTTAAATATCTCGGAGCTATTATAGACCGAAAGGGAGGCATCAAAGAAGAGTTGGCCACTCGAAAAGCAGTGGCTGGGAGACTTTTTCAGGCCATAAATCGTGGATTCCTCAGCAAGAGAGAGGTTGGTAAGAAAACGAAGATGGCTGTATACCGCTCCACCTATGTCCCAGTCTTGACATATGGATGCGAGTCGTGGGCAATGACTACACCCCACAAAAGCCAGATCCAAACTCAGAAATGAGGTATCTGAGGAAGGTGGTTGAAGTGACAAACAAGAGAGACAATGGTACGCAAACAGAACGATACGATTGACGTCAAGGCCTGAAGTCCCTACAACAAAAACCAGTCCGCACCCTGCAGACAGTCCAATTTTAAGAAACAGTCCCAACTAAGATGGTTTGGCCATGTCTGCAGAATGGAGTCAATCGGCTACCAGACAAGCATGGGGAAAAAAGAGCCAGGATGCAAAGGATCCAGACCCTCTCTCCCAGGGGCACGACCCAGAGTCCGCTGGGAGGACAACATTAAGACAATGAGTTTGAAGGACACCGAGGACTAGAATGGAAAACCAACCAAGGCAGAGGATAGGAGATAGGATTAGTTGGTCGTACATTGTGTTCTGGCGATATCTTGGTCCACAATACCTCATCTGTTAAGGTCCACTCTGACAAGCTGGGCACAGCTCGTATCCATAACTAGTGCCTGGTGAGCCAGTCTTTGTCTTTTCCAACTATACGAAAACCGAGAGCCAGATGGCCATGACTGAGTGGGATGCGTTGACATTTTGACTTTCGAATCTACAAACTCACAAAAAGCGAATTGCACTAGAAAACCAATCTTCACGAAGGACTTACGAGGGACCAGGATTTTCCAATGGTACCTACGCTCAGCACTAAAACACTCAGTTTACTAAGTCCTGATGGCCCGCATCATCATAATAGAACTCAGTCCAGCTCATATTCTCTACCTCTAATACTCTGTCAACCAAGTGTTCATGTGTGTGTGATTCCTAGTCACACTCAGAATGTCAATCAGTACTCCTCTCTTAGAGAATACACTATTCCCTTAGTAGACAGAGATCGGCTCCACTCTTATCTTCTCTTACACAAAGCTGTTGGAATCAGATGTGCTGGAGTGAAAATATTTAGAGAACATACCCCCAGGACCCCTACGGATTATTCAGGATACATCATCCCCTGCTATGTATTTACCCAATATTGTTATTGGAATGAATCTTCCTGTAGGGACTAAAATGGAAGTATCAACTATTTTTGAGGTTAAAGAATAAACTGGTAGGAATACAGGAATTTAGTCTTATAACCAAACTCAGGTGTTTACATGGCAACTACAAGTCACCTCACAGTAAATCTAGGACAACTGAGTCACATCTGGAATATATGGACTATAGTATACAATAAAATAATGATTTCTGCGAGGTTTGCAATTCACAAAACCACTAGTGTTCGAAATCAAATTATAGCTTGGGTGTTTTTTTTAATTAATGATATCACAATTAGCAAAGGTTAACCTACTAGGTTTGACTTCCCTCCGACTTGGGTTATTGGGAAAAAATTATCAAATAAATTTATCGACTTAAAATATAATTTTCAAACTAGTTCTAACAAAACAATCCCAACCGGCAAATTGTCATGAATAAAATCATGCTTAGGAGAGTTAAATTTCCTTAAACTTTATGCGTGCACGATTTAAAAACCAAATAACCCTCCAAATTGTTTGACTATATCAAGATTAATATGAAATTAATCTGAAAAGAAAAATTAACAATATCGTGTGTGTTCTGTTAAAGAATAATTCTTGCATCCCAAAATCTAAAGATGTTACGAACATTTGCTGTCTTCTATCTAACTCCTTGAAAAGAATTAACTTCAAAATAACTGCGCTGGTTTCTGTGGTTTCTATTGATACAAAAAATCCCAATACACTAGAACAATCAACGCTCTAACGAAAAAAGAAAATTTTAAACAACTCTTTCCTAGGATTTGACAAATTAAGGGATCGTATATCATCCTAGTAGGATGGGGAAAATCGTAAACCTAAATTATCCCGCACAAAACGAAAAGTAATAAAAAGGGAGACCCCATGAAGTTATGTCTCACCCAGTACAAATGTACCCAGACATGCATTCGAAACATTCGGCATATGAAATATTCCAATTTAATTGACGCCAAACATGTTGTATAAATCCCTTTAAGAAAAAAATTCACCAAGTGAAAAAATTTGGTATAAAAATTCCAACAACACATCAAAACACCCCCAATGACAAAGTAGACCACTCCATAACTCCGTCCATTCAACCAATAACTATATTACAAACATCCTACCCATTTAACAATCCCCCCCCACGCCCCACCCCACCACCAATTCTAACCCCCCCCCCCCAAATTAACCCCAAAATACTCCAGTACCATGTCAACCGGGGGACGTATTCCACCCACCAAACTCTCTATTAACTATAACCCCCCCCCCCCTTTCCTCACCCTAAAAACCCCCTACTTTGTGGTAAACATCCATCACATGTTGGTTCACCCACTTTCGAAACCCAGACTATAAAACAAGTATTCACCCCCACCCCCTACCCCATGTCCCCCTACAAATCCATTGACTACATACCCCCCATACAAATCGGGCCCCAAACCCAACATTAACCTCACCCCCCCCTCCCCCCCCCCCATTTTTTCATCCAAAACCCCCCACAAGTCTACATACAAATATCTTAAAATCCCACCCACCACCCCCCATTAATTTCACAACAAAAACCAAACCCAAACCTATACAATTTAACAACCCAAACAAAACCCAAAACCACCAATCCAATGGGAACCAATTTCCACAACCCCCCACCCCCACACTCCAACCCCCCCCCAAACCCCAAAAAAAAACCCCCCAAAATAAATTAACACAACCATGAAAATCCCCCAAAACAATATTATCCCCCCTAAACAAAAAATCCCCCCTCTTCACAACTAAAACCCCCCCATCCCCCAACCCTTCAAAACCCCCCACCCCCAACAATAATTTAACAATACCCAAATAAACCACCCCCCCCATGCAAAAAAAAAAACAAAAAAAAGCGTAACCCACCCCACCAATCCCCAAACAACGTCATCCCCCCCAACCCAAACATCCCACCATAAACAAATATAACACCCGACCTAAAAAAATAAAACCCCCCCCCCCCCTCCCCCCCCCTCTAACCCCCCCTACCCCCCCCACCAAAATAACCCCCCCCCCCCACCCACCCCCCACCCAAAAAACCCCCCTAACCATCACCCCCCCCCCCCCCCCCACCCCCTCCACCCCACCCCCCACCACCCCCCCCCCACCCCCCAAACCACACCCAAAAAACCCCCCCCATCCAAACCCCTACAACCCCCCCCCCCCCCCAACCCCAATCCCCCCACCCACCCAAACCCCCCCCCCCACCCCCCCCCCCCCCCCCCCACAAGTCCCCCCTTCCCCCCCCCCCCAACCCCCCCCCCCCTACCCCCCCACCCCCCCCCAACCCCCCCCCCAACACCCTATTATAACCCCCCCCCCCCCCCCAACCCCCCCCCCCAAACCCCCCCCCCCCCCCCCCCCCAAACCCCCCCCACCCCCCCCCCCCCAAACCACACCCCCAAAAAACCCCCACCCCCACCCCCCCCCCCCCCCCCCCCCCCCCCCCCCCCACACACCCCCCCCCCCCCCCCCATCCCCCACCCCCCCCAAACCCCCTACCCACACCACACACCCCACCCCCCCCCCCCCCCCCCCAAAACCCCCCCCCCCCACAAAACCCCCCCCCCCCCAACAACACCACCCCCTATAAAAAAACAAAAAACCCCCCCCCCCCCCCCCCAACCCCACCCCCCCCACCCCCCCCCAAACACCCAACACCCCCCCCCCCCCCCCCCCCCCCCCCCCCCCCCCCCCCCCCCCCACCCCCCCCCCCCCCCCACTCTCCCACCCCCCCCCCAACCACCCCCACCCCCAACCCCCACCACCCCCCCCCCCCCCCCCCACCCCCCCCCCCCCCCCCCACCACCCCCCCCCCCCCAACACCACCACCCACTCCCCCCCCCCCCCCACCCCCCCCCCCCCCCTCCCCCCCCCCCCCCACCGCCCCCCCCCCCCCCCCCCCCCCCACCCCCGCCCCCCCCCCATCCCCCCCGCCCCCCCCCCCCCCCTCCCCCCCCCCCCTCTCTCCCCCACCCCCCCCCCCCCCCCCCCACCCCCCACCCCCCCACCCCCCCACCCCCCCCCACCAGCCACCCCCCACACCCCTACCCCCACCCCCCAATCCACAACCACCCAAAATCCACCCCCTACAACCCACCCCCAATACCCCCCCACAAACAACCCCAACTCACAAACCACACCCCACAAAAACCCCCCCCACCCCCAACCCCCCCCCACATGTCCAAAACCCCCCCCCCCAACGAACTTATACAACAACACCCCAACCACCCACAACACCATCCTCCGCCCCCAACCACTAACTCTTACCACCAACACCTCCTAACGCAATAATCTAGTAAGCTCCGGCGCAGGTTGCAGTCTCCTCCCCACTTCTAAATCCTGAGACCTAGTAACCTCGAATACATTCCTACCAGCATCCCCCAAAAAATAAAAAACACATCCAAAACCTACGAACTTAACACATCTAGCCCACATGACGCAAAATCACATAAGCGAAAACCCCACGAATCTGAAATTGCATGTGCCAGTACTCATCCCCCCGTTATTTTAAACAAAACAAAAAATAGTAACATTTTTAACCCACTTTAATTTAGGCTGGACAGACACTCAACATATTGGCTCAAATTGTAATGAGGCAATTATTGAAGTTCCCCTGAAGACCGAGCATGCCAATTTAATGAAAGAAAACCTATGAAAGACTCGTTGATCGTGCAGAGTTCTTCATGAAGGACAGCTTACAAACCATTTGGGGATAAGAACAGGAGTGCGACAGGGATGCCTCTTGTCTCCATTTCGAATATCGCAGTTTTCTTGCTGGCAATAGATTGGGTTATGGTCGAAATCAATCAGGATTGATACAAGCCATGTGTACAACACACAACAGAAATGGGAATCAAGTGGACTCTGACTAAGCAGGTTTGGATGATCTGGGATTTTGCTGATGACTTGGCTCTCCTGAGTAGCCATAACCGTAATCAGATCAAGGAAAAATTGTAAAACACTCGATGAGAGGGGTCACAGCAATTGGGTCTGGCAAAATAACATCATTGTATCGGAAAGAAAAGACAAAAATAATGATTGAATAAATCAGGTAATGAAAAACAGGTTGGCTTGTAAGAAAACACGCCAATACAAAATTTATCTTGAATTCAACACATTTTTTGGCAGGTAATATAGACCTGGAAAGTTGGACGTAGACAGACATGCGATAATCAAAATAAGACCAAACACAAAATGGGCAAGAGGAGCTTTCACTTGGCATTGGGGGGAAATATATGGAGCATCAAGTCGATCGTAGGGATCCAACACAAAAATATGAATCTTCAACTCAAATGTGAAGTCAGTCCTATTGTCATGGCTCGGAGACATGAGGAACAACAAAGAACAAAAACCAAAAAGCTGCAGACTTTCATAAATGGGTGCAAGCGTAGTATCTAATAAGGGATTAAAATGGTATGACAAGGTTACCAATGTGGAACTGATATGACAAAGAACTGGGACAAGTCCAGTGGAACTCCGCCTGAGATGAGAAGAAGACGATGGCGATGGATAGGACACACACTGAGGAAACCTGTTGATAGCATTACAAGGCAGTCCTTGTTCTGGAACCCCCAGGGCAAGAGAGGCAGAGGAAGACCAAGATGTACATGGAGAATAGGAAGAGAGTTGGAAAAGTCGACAGAAAAAGTGAAAATGCAATGAGGAGAAACATGGAAAGAAATTGAGATGATGAGCTGGTCTCAAAGGACAAGATTGGCCAGTTTTTGTTTTAAACCCCCAAAAGAAAAATGAAGCGAAAAAAATGAAAAAAATTCAATGAAATAAATTACATCCAAATACCATCTTAAAGAATAAACTGCTGAATTAGTAAAAAATTCATCTAGATACACTGTTAAAAATAACAATGCCTTGCTCCCAAAAGATTATTCAGAAAACACCGTTTTTAAACTTAAGGGTGCTAAAAAACACTGACATGATGTGATTGTTTTAAACCACATAAATTAACCCTACTTTTCTTTGACTTCAAGTTTCGTTTCAAATGACTTGCAAAATGTGGCCCTTTTAACTTTTTTTAACAGGGTAACCCCTTTTATTTATAATTATTAGTGAAATACTTTTCTGTGTGAATGAATATTCAAAGTTACCAGTTTAGAACTGAACCCTTGTTTTTTAAGACCGATTCACTACATTCTAACCCTAATTGAACGTTTCTTACCAATTAACCTTTCTCTACCACTCCTTTGTTATTGTCTGTTGATCCCAATTTTCACTGGTGTAACTGCATTGTTAACAGAGGCTATTTTCTTTAGATCTAGTATAATTCTTGAAACCATCCCCCCTGTGACATGGACTTTCTAACCCATCCAAACGATTAATTACTCAACATTCCTGATTGTTTACTCAACCACAACGTTAACAATTTAGTTTCACTGTTACTAGTTTTAAAATCGTACTCAAGCTTATTACTCCTTGAAGAACCATCCCAACTTTAACATTTTACATGCACCCACATGCTAAGGGAATACTCAAGTGCTAAAAAAAGTACGGGATTATATCACAACAAATCAGTTCAAAAAAGGCCCACCCAGCAAAAAATGGTTCCAAAAGCGTACCAGTACAACTTGGGCATCACCGCTGAGAAAGATAGGCTAAAAATAATGCAACCTTGCAGCCGTTCACCAATACAAACTTTGCCCAATTATAAATCTAATTCTATTTTTAAACACATACAAAACTTCCTGCATAATTGAAAAGCTGCATCAAGAAAAAACCAGCCCCCCCCATTTCAACCACGAAAGCCCCCACCAGTTTACGCAATTGGCCCCCGACTAAAACACTTGCACAATCACCACCTATCTGCACCAACCACACACTTATGGGGGGGGCCAAGATTACTGGCATAACTTTTTTGGACCTTTTAGAAAAAATACACAACACCCATACCACCCCCTTTATTGTGAGCCCAAGGTTACATGAATCAAACAAAACATGAAATACCAAAAGTAAAAAAAAAAAATTAGCTCTAAGAGTAAATCGTCCCCTTGATATAACTGATGAATCTAATTTTTCAAATTATCTCTAGCTAGTAAGCCAGAAAATGGATACAAAGTCTTGAGTGGTATTTAATAATTTCGAGAGCAACAGCTTTGGAATGAAATGAAGGAAAAAAATCGTGAAACACCCTCTGAACTTTGAACAGTTTCCAACAATCTAAAAAAACCCGTAGAACCATAAAAAATTATCCTGAAGACGGACTGTCCTACCTAAGTTTCAGTGGAGATAATAAATTAAAAAGCAGTTAATGGAAATACGAGCGAAAAAAGAAGACGTCCTTGGATTGCAGGCTCACAAGCTCCTAAGCATCTGGTAAGAAAATCAAAGAAGAACCATCGGTGTCTCTGCCCCAAATAAATCGGCAGCTGTGGCCACTCAGACAGAGATAGATTATGTGACAAAGCGCAACACATTTGTTTCACGCGGCAACTGAATCGCATACCATATCGTTAAGATGGGGAAGTTAATCCCCACTGAAAAGTAATCAACCTAGCACTGTGCCCCCCCCGTGAGCTACTACATTATGGGAGTTTTGAATTTTACACAATATGTATTTAAGCGGCGGTACATATTCGTCCACCATTGCTCACAGTAGACACACAACACAGATGCCTTGAACTGTGCCATCTAGCCCTATTAAACACAAGGCTTCACATATATACAACGCACCAAAATGTGCATGTCCATGAGTCACCAATCCGTAGCATAAATTTAACCAAGATCTAGAAATGTATCCTCATTTGGTCTTATCCTGCTTCCAAATCACTAAATATATTCCTTTGGAACGAAATGGCTTTTCTAAGTCAATACGCCAGTGTAATCTACGTCCAGATATTTCGAAATTCCGTAAAAACTGAAAGCATCTGAACCATAATGAAAAATTCCATGCTTTATGGGGAGGGGGGTGTCCAGCAAGAAGAAAACCATGACCTCACTGTATTTGTTTAAAAAAGGGATTAAAAATAACTATAGGAAAGAGTGACATAACAGAAGATACTCTGACATGAGAAAGAGTTCTACCATACTAATTTGACAAAACTAACACAAAAGTAAAAACAAAAGTGTACATTTATATTTCCAAAATAAGCTAACGTAACCAATATAAGCATAACAATCAAATATATGGCCGAGATTGATTTCTCAATACAAACAAGATATGTTTTAGCCATACAATAGTCTCTAAAACTTATTGAACTTTGTTACTCCATTTAGATCTTTACACTACCAAACTCTTCACTCAACTAACTTCTTTATAATAACAACAAAAAGTTAAAGGATACTGTTTTCCATGTTCCCTGAGGTATATTAGGAATATGGTGTTAGGCCCATATTGTCTTGACCATCAACACACTAGAGGTGATGTGGTCAGCATCATGCCGGCCGCCTTTTTATATAACTATCACTTTCTGCCTTTTGCAAGTCTTAAAACCATTATCAAACTTGCTAACTTCTAATAGTCTTTACAACGTTTAAAAAGACCTGTTTTATCATAAAATTGTCTTTTTTTTTCACTTTCCGATCTCTGTACTTCATCAACAGTCATCATGACAAATTCATTGATTTTGACATACCATATTTTTACACCCAAGGAATCCCTATAGTTAGTTATGACTGAAGAGGGCTACTATACTACTAAAGACTGGAGCGTGATGCCACCAGGTTTAAAACCCAGAACCTAGTAACGTTCCTGCAAGAGGTAAGCACTCTAACCACCTTGTCAGTCGGTTGCTCAAGAAAAGAGCCAGAGCCGTAGCTGTGATATCTGCACCTTTCGGTCGACACATCCGACTTCAGCACGGCATTTTTTGGGACCGGGTTTGTCTCCCCTCTGCGATTCGTACTCGCTCAGCCAGACTGCACTGCTGCAGACTGTTTCCAGGACCACCACGTGGAGGTGGAGTACGGTCTTGACCAGCTCTGGTTCGCTGATCCTGATGCAAGCAGTCAAGCTACGGGTCGCTGACTGCATTCACTATTGCTGCATCTTTGGGTCCCGCGTCCCGGTATAACAAATATTCATTTATTTTACTCCTTTGACTTCGGGGTATGTGGCGTTCCAGTATAACCAATATTCATTTTTAATAATCCTTTTGACCTCGGGGAATGGGGCGTCCCGATATAACGAATGTTCAATTATATTTACTCATATAATTTTATTATCACACACTTCTTTCTCATGGGAATTATCACCCCGTATTAACTTCATTTACAATCCTCTCATTATCTTATGTCTATCATTTAAAGCATATAGCTTACCATCATCTTCTGAATATTTGTTGAATACATAATCCTGTACACTGGCTGACACACAAGCCATATAGACACACAGCTTGACGCTATGGCGTCACATCCAACTCTCCTCTTTTACGTCATACCTAGATACTCGTCTCACAGCGACCGCTTTCATGTATCTCTTGCATTCAGTTGAGGTACGACATAGTGTGACAAATCCGGTGCTAATAATAAGTTGCCGCGATAAAAATCACATCATGAAGTAGCCTCAACAAGGAGTATGAAAAGATAAGGTGACAGGATATCACCTTGTCTTACACCAGTGGTGGTCCTGAACTCTTCTGACTTATGGTTTGCTGTCCTCACATAATTTCTGCAAGACTTGTAGAAGCTCTGTATAGCATGAATCAAAGGTGCTGGAATATTCTTCCTTGCCAAACAGTACCAAAGTTTGCTCCAGGAGACCCTGTCAAACGCCTTTTTCAGATCTATGAAACAAAAATAGATCTCACAGTTATACTTAAGGGCCTTTTCACTCAGCTGTTTGAGTGTGAAGATTAGGTCTTAAGTACTTCAGTTAGCTTGGAATCCGCACTGGACCTCATCCAATTGTGGCTCAGCTAGGCGTCGGAATCTCTGCTCTAGGATTTTAGAGTAGATTTTACCAGGGATACTGAGAAGGGAAATGCCTCTATGGTTTCCACATTGTCGATTGTCACCCTTTTTGAAAATTGGTGTTATGATGGCAATCATATCACATCCACGTGAAGTAATGCTTTTGTTTTAATCAATAAAATATACATGACAACAGAGTCTGATCAAATGAAGGCAGTTAGTAAATAGGTGACAGGTGTGATTGTTTCAATAAAAGCAACAGTGACTGTAAACAGTGTTAGATAAAAAATGAAACTTGACTTGGAACTCGACTTGAAAACAACTGTTGAGGAATTGAGACTTGTACTAAGAGACTTGTTAGGAAAGACTTGAAGACAACTCTGATATCTAACTTTGAATGTCTCATTCTCTGTTTATGGAGAAACCTAATGTCTTTAAATCCTGATTGTTTTACTGTAAGCACACCCTTTGTTTGTCTTCTTGATGGCCTGTCTGTAATAAGAGGTTTTGATGTTACTAAAATATGGGATATCCTGGACAAATAGGTGTATCAGATGATACCAGGATAGTGCCAGATAAGATACTGGTCTTATAAGTAATACCCCTTTCTCTGAAAATAGCAAGGGTGTATAGACATCAAAGTGGGGTCAAGCTATGTAAGTTCTCAGAGAAGATGATGATGATGTAGTACTCTGAGTCCCTAACTGTTACCTCTTTAGATCCCACAAGGATTAAAGATTAACTGTGTTGGTTTATGTGGCAAATTGTCTAGGGTAATTTATTTATTATAACAGTTATTAATTTCAAAACAGAACTTTAACTTTAATAAAATTATTAAGCAAGACTGTATGAAATTTTATGTACGTACAATTTAATTGTCCTGAACCTCAATCTTTTCAGGTCAGGAATACTCAAAAGCAATAAAATTATATTTACAGATCAAAATAAATAAAATGAAAAATCCTTTTTATTCTGTAGATTGTTCACTAGAATAACTACACACATTTTCTGTTCGTATGAGTGTTAACTTCTGCTATCACTGTGCTGTAAGTTTTATTTATTATGTTGGAGGTCTTTTATATTCGTCCTAAAAAGGTTTGTAATCCTAGTTTGATTACTACTGGGTGAATGACTGGATGATCTGACACTGGCCTTTATAAAGGACTTATCTTATGATGTTGTTGCTGCTATTCATCCACAAGTCAGGACCACGAGACGTGTAGCTCCTGACTGAGAAGATAGGATCTGACTCCAGATATATGAGGAGCTCTCATCACCCACACACTTCCTCTCAAGTGAATGCAGCCACGAGGTAATGACGTGACATAACCTGGAATAAAAGGACAACCACATTCCATGTAGAAGTCTGCCTCAATTCACTCACCCACAAACAACACTAAGTCTTACCCTTTTTCAGTTGCTGTGCTAACAAGTTGCACAAGACCTAGAATTTCTTTGCCTATAGTCCGTTCCATGTGATCATTCTTTCTCTGTATTGATTCAATGTTAGTGTCCTTAGTCCATGCTTGGCTTCCGTACAATAATCAGGTTAAGTACACAACAGCATGTGACATATTGATTACTTCATTCTAACCTTTCCTGTACGTTTATCACATGATCTTTGAACAGTGTGTCACTCCAGAAGAAAATACCAATTTAAATCACTACTAACACTTACGGTCGTAATTTGTGCCATATTTGCAAACACTATACAGATTTTTTTTCATTTCGAATCTGTCTGCAAAAACTACACACGTTCATAAATGGGTCAGTATGGCAAAACACATTAGTTTCACTTTCCACTAGCACTCGAACAAATAGTCTGGTTATATACAGGTTAATAATTAACAAAATATGCAAATAAATATATATTTCTTACCCTCAGGCAAATATATTCACACACACACACAAGCTGAATTGGCCTTCTACGGGATCTAGAACTGCTGTAAGATCAGAAGGCAAAGACTTGGTCGTTTCGTCTTTTAGTTTCTGTCAGCTCGGTGCAGATTTTTTAATCGAATGGCCCAGATCGTACTACCTTGTTACTATTTATAAAACTACATCCGCCCAATCAGAAAGATCGTCAAAATTATTTTTAGAGACTAGTGACTGATGCGAATCTGAGCGTGTTTGTATAATCTGACTAAATTTTAATATTTTATATTATCGTTATTATTGGATCGATTTTAATTATCAAAAGTGATAACCAAACGGCCAATTGCTCTCTACCGTTCTATACAGGTTTCCTTTAGTTATTCCTTTGCATTTCCATCTGGGTAATTTTTAAGTAATTAAATTTGGCATTACTCTGATATGAAAATATCACTAAAATCAATTTTTTGGGCATTACTCTGATATGAAAATATCACTAAATCAATTTTTCTAAGTCAATAAAATTTTATTTCGAGTGAATCTTTATGCTTATGTGTTAAGCAATATCAGCGCTTAATTTGGGATATCTCTCTCATCTTAATTATCTTTAGGTGTTAAGAAATAAAATATCTTTGTTTGGTCAAAAACACAAAATAGGTATTGTTACCAAGTCAAAAGGTTTCTTTATCCTTACCCAAAAAAAGAAGTACTATGATTGGTTGTTAAATTTGTACTATGCTCTTAGATAAATTTTGGTGGGCGGTAAATGTGGACTTGGTTCCTCGACAAATTCAAATACACTAGATTAATTTTTGGCGGTAAATTTGACTGGGTTCTTAGACAAATTTCAAATAATATAGTTAGTTTTAGATTAAAATATTATAGCTAGTTTTTGAGCGGGAAATTTGAGCGTGGTGTCATACAGATTTGAAATGTTTACGCACTGTCAATGGTTACATATTTCATATAAGCTTTTAAGCTATATTTCAATTGTTCTGTACAGATATTACAGTATTATTACTGTCATTACATTTAATAAATTGTTAACTGATTCAGTCCTGAATGTGTTATAATTTTCTCTGCTTTGAATATTGTTCAGAAGCAGCTATTATACTTGGTAAAGATGGTTGCCATGAGCAAAACAGACATAAAGATACTGGAGGCAGATAACTATGTGAAGCAGCTATCTGATACTATCAGCCAGTAAGTGTTTGCCATTGTCTGCTTGCTTCAATTAATATTGCCTATATTGATTTTTGTCAGAACATAATTTTATTTCAGGTTTTAATAATGTTGCTCAATTTAAATCAGTCAGTGCCCCAGTTTCATTTGGTGCACAACCAATAGTCACATGCATCTACCAGTGTTAAGCTAAGGCTTCCAGTTAACAAGAAATAAGTGGTTGATATCGTTATAAGCTGAGACATCCTCTAGGAAAAAAAAACATTTTTACCAAGTTATTCTACAGCTGAGAAGGTTAAATTACAGCCCAGGCTTATATCTACAGTACTTCTTATTTTATTCTGGGCTATGGAAAAAATTTCTAATTTAAAGTAGCTTTTTCTATTTGTTATTTGGTATCTTAAACTCTTACAGAAAATAGGTGATTTTTCTATATTTGGCTTAGTTGTCAAGAAAAACTGAATGACAATTAATAAAATAAAAATCGGGACAAGATGGAACGACATGAAACAAATATGGTTCAAATATTCCAGCCCTGAACACTGCCCTCCCATCACAAGTGCCTAGAAATTTAGCCCTGAATACTGGTCTCTTGTACTTTACAAGTTAATAAGCTGAGATATCCTTTAAGAAGGAAACAAATTTATATGAAGAAATTCACAGCTCATTTTACAGCCCAGCTCTATACCTACAGTAATTTTTTTTTAATACTAGGCAATGCAAAGCTCTCTATTTAAGATAGCCTTTTTGATGTGTGATGTGACATCCTGATAAGCTGGGGCATCCTGTTAGAAGGAAAAATTTATGTATGATGAAAGTCTTCCTTCAGTCCAGCCCCTTATCCTAAGTACTTTTTTATGCTGGGTTATAATAAAAGAGTGCCAGGCAAGATAAAAGAGAATGTATTGAAAAACTAACAGAAGAAGCCGAGATTGCGACAGAAAAGAAACTTGAAAACATTATATAATGTTACTAGAACTTTATATAAGAAACAGCTAAACCACAATACTACAGTGAAAAGCAGAGAAGGACAAAACATTAGCAATGAAGAGAAAAAAAAGAGCCAGATGGGCTGAATCCTAAACCAATACCAACCAATACAGCAACCCATTATAGAACCAGCAGAAGAGCCACTACAGTGCACTTCGAAAAGCTTTTGACAGTGTAGACCGTACTGAGATATGGAAAATCCTGAGACATTATGAATACCAGAGAAATTCATTAACATCATCCAAGATTTCTACCAGGAGGCCTCATGCAAAGTAGTACACACAGGAGAACTACCAGAGCCCTTCACAGTACACACTGGGGTCAGACAGGGATGTTTGCTATCCCCAACAATTTTTCTCATGGTCATAAACTAGGTTATGAGACAGACAACAGAGGGAGAGAAAACTGGAATACAGTGGACATTTAACAAACAACTGGAGGATCTAGATTTTTTATAGATGATTTGTGCCTTCTATGACATAGACAGCAAGATATGCAGAAGAAAACAAACAGATTAGTAACAGAAGCAGCAAAGATGAGACTACACATAAATGTAAATAAAACAAAGGAAATGAGAATAAACAATAGGCAGATGGACTCGATCAAGTTATTGAAGAAGTAGAAAGCTTTACATATCTGGGGAGTAACATTGACAAAAGAGGGGGAACAGTTGGTGACGTCTGCTCAAAGATAAATAAAGCCAGATGCGCTTTTAATGCCTTTCGACCAATCACCTCAGCTATATCCAGAGAAAACAAAATTAGAATCTTTAACTCAAATGTGAAGTCAGTCTTGCTGTATGGCTCAGAGACATGGCGTGTCTCAAAGATTATCGCCTCAAAGCTAGACATTTGTAAATAGATGTCTATGACGGATCCTACGTGTAAGATGGCCAGATGTAATAACAAATATAGAGCTAAGGACAAGATGCGAGCAACAGCCAATTCAAACAGAAATTAAGGTAAGAAAGTGAGGATGGATAGGACATATACTCAGAAGTGAAAAATCAAGCAGAATTGCCCTTGACTGGAACCCACAGGGGAAAAGAAGAGTGGTAAGGCCAAGGAGAACTTGGAGAAGAACTGTTGAAGAGGAGGCTTGGGAAATTGGAATAACTTGGGCACAGCTGAAAAAGCCTAGAACAGAAATCGATTTAGAGCAACTGTTTCTGCCTTATGTTCCACAGGGAACGAAAAGGAATGATGATATAATAAAACTACTCCCTATTTCTAATTTAAAATAGCCTTTCCAATATGTGATATGATAACCTGATAAGCTGGAAAATCCTCTAAGATGGAAAAAACTTCCGCACGTAGAAATTTTAAGCTTATTCCATTTATCTTATAAATTAACTTAACTTTTTTTGACATTTAAAAATCGCTTTCTTGATATATTCATCTCATATCATCTCAACCCGTAACCCGTAATGGGTCGTAGGGGTGCCATGGTGGAAGCATCAGCAGACAGGGTCCTCCACTGCTCTCTATCCTCAGCAATGCGTACAAGTGTGGAAAAATCTTCTCCAGTCAAGAAGTAAGGTCTTGAAGTTCTGATTCTGTTCCAGCTATCAGATCGATATCATCAGCAAAACGTAGATTGCAAAGAGGTCGGTCTCCAATCGACATATCATTAGCTAAGAAAGAAAAACGTATGAGTAAATGATTTCATGCTGTAAGATAACAATTTTATGACTTTATTTCCAGGCTCAGTACAATGAAAGAAAATTTACTAAGGGCTGCGTTTGAGAAATATGAAGAGTTCTGTTCCTACATAAATTCGTGTATTGGTTTTAAAAACTATGTGGAGGTGAGTATCATTACTAATGTTTCTCTAACCATTTAAAAAAAAAAAATAATATCACGTTCAACCCTTGATGGGTTATAATTAAGATATATAGTGAAGTTTATTCAAGATAATACTTTTGATTTTTTTAATATCAAAATATGGTATCATCTGCCCACTCCACTCAGTTAAAATAGAGTAAATCAAAGAAGTAAATTTGTGTGAATGTGTGTGTGTGCTTTCGACCCCCCTCCCCCCCCCCCTTAACGCTAAGTGTGTGACATCTGCTATATTTATGGGTTTGCAGAAGTTATGGAAGGAAACCTGCATTAAACAGTCGCATGTTCTTGCAGTAATGGTGTCTGTGGCAATTTGCTTTACACAATAATGTTGCCAGCCAATGAATAACTTAATAT
>JAMPIV010014476.1:0-65923 GCA_024509875.1 Oreohelix idahoensis
TCGGCCATGTTTCGGTTTCGTGCTTTGCATCTCAGCCTCCGCTACGTTGTCTGTTCGTCTGCCTCTCTTTTTCCGTCCCTTCTGAGGTCCATAGCAAGAAAGTTCTGGTGATGGTGGTAAGGGTCTCTTCTGACGACATGGTCAATGCGGGGAGCCCCAGTTCTAGGGCGTCTGCCCGCGTGTCTTTTTTGACTGCAAAGTAGATGATTTATGTGGTGCCTAGTTGGCAGGGAGGATAGTGTGACTCGCTTCCGTAGCCAGGTGGTGGTGCCGTTCGGAAGAAGGTCCTTGGTTCTATTCCCCGGTAAGTCTGTCACTTCTGTTGTTTTTCTTTTGTCTAGTAATTTACTTCTTCATTTCTCACGAGTGCCTACAACATACCTTTATGTCTGTAATATATATTTATTTACTGTTTACAGACCCCAAGTTTTCATTCTTAACTGGTTGGAGATGGTATTCGGCCAAACAATTCGAAGAATTTACTTAGGTAGGTTATTGTAGTAAACTTCTAAATACAATATCTAAATTAGATTATAACAGTATAGTGCATAAAGTCAAAGATAAGATAGTACTTAAAATTTTGGCGAGAATAGTGGGTTGTCGCCTACGCCTTCAGCGTATTATGTGATAACGCGATGGCCGAACCAAAAGGGTACCCTATTTTTCAAATTCGTCATTGAGACAAACGTTCCACTTCCCTAGGTCAACTAAGTATTTGCCTAACATGCATTGTAGAAGGGAGAGGAAACGGAGGGATAACCCCACCGCAATTCACGTCTCACATTGTTTCTAAAAATAAAACTACTTGCTAGTATTGCCTTAGGCGATTTTCACAATACGATGGAAAAGTTAGAAAATTGGACACTACGGTCAGGGAAACACGCTTAGCTCTTATTGCGAATGACATAAACTCTCGTAATTAGCTTGAAAGTACATGAGGAAAGAATTGAACAGGAGGTAGTTTAAAAATCAACTACTAACATGGAAATAAATATGGAATATTGAACCAAGCCACGTAGCCCCATAAAAATCATATATTCGTGTACCTGTGGCTTTGCTGACTAAGAATATGTTATCAATTATCTAAATAGTCCATTAGATAATCAAGTATTGGTAATAATACATAGAGAATCGGAGATACTGTCAGGTCAAGTCATATCTGCTTAGATTGGATAGCATATTTTTTGGAAAAAAAATTAGGTGAAAGATAGGCTAAGATGGTACGATGAAGGGGATTGGGTGGAATTTGAAGTGAGGCGAAATATTATTGGCCGACCTCGTACTAAAAATATATTACCCTAGAAACGTAGTAGAAGTTTGAATTGTATTTTTGAAAGACTTTGTTTACAAGTGAAATAAAGGTAATCATTGGCCAGAGTAGTTGATATTGAGGAAAAAGCATTAGGTGAGGACGCCATTTTATAGCAAACTTCTGCCAAGGAGCGATGACAGCAGGCTTATGCTGTGAATACAATATTTCTCAAAAAAGCCTGGACAGAACGGCAGATCGAAAGTGTGCCAGTCATCGTCACTTGTGTATTTCATTGAATAAATGTGGGTCCTGGGTACTGACGTTAATGTAGTACCAAATGCTTGAGAACTGCTCGATTCAGGACTCTGTCTGCATACTTCGAGCCCATGCTAGTGGCCATTGCCTATCAAACAGGTGGAACAGATTGTCAAACGAGCAGAGGAAACGATCTACCTGTATTCTCCTGCCAAGTTAAGTTCGTGTTCGGCACCAGGCAGCTCAACCAATCAGACTATAAAGTGATAGTGAAGAAAACTGTGAATAGTCATTAATATTTCCACAAGGGACAAACGAGAACAGACATAACTTAAAGGGTGTGATTTTAACCAACAACCTATTGTTTGATACCAGTATTACCTCAAAGTAGAAGAATACAACTACACACTTATATTAGAATAATATTGTATGTATGGACAAAATATCCACTGTGTTATTTGACTGATGCAAATCATTCTTTTGAGTTCAATTTTGATTGTCAGTCCTGGTTCAAAATAAATTAGAATCAGGATAATAAATTGTAAAAAATTTATTTACACAAATTTCAACCACTGTCTTAAGTAAGATAGCCTTTTAAAGTGTCTTTGGTATGTTATTGTTGTAGTACTTTTGGGTGTTGTGGATGATAAACTATTTGTTTATATGTTCGTTGGTTATTGCACATTACACTCTACATTCATAACCCTAGACACTATACGAATTCACTTATATAATAATATATATATTAATTTTGAATGAGATAAAAAGGGTGGTAGCGGAAAGGTACTCTGAAAAGTTACAATACTATTTGTTAAATTCAGGGACCTTCATAGCTGATCTCATTTAATATAATAATAATACATAACACCAATTCATAACATCAAAACCCACCACAGTTATGTGGAAAGAGGATAATTTGGACAGATCTTTTCTGTTACTCTCCAGCACTCCACTCCATACTAACGAACAGACAGTACGCAACTCTCGTACAATCTTAATTTGGCGTTTTTTCTGTACTGAGATCGAAACATTCTATATAGAATAAAAGTGGTTGGCTAGTTGTCATGCTTACTTACTTAATCTTTCTTCTTCTACCCTGAAGTGTACAGGTTTGCCAGAGATAGCGTCATACTATCCTATCTTCTGTCTTTCTTTTGGCCTTGTTCCAATACAGTGCTCGGTCCTTTAGGGATTGTCTGATGTTGTACTTCCAGCAAAAACTGGGTCGTCCTGGAGGTCTAGATCCACGGCTCTTTGTTTCCCATATTTATCGAAGTAATCGATCTTCTCCCAGTCTGCAGACAAGATCAAACCATAGTAACTGGGACAGTTTCACTCGGGTCTGCAAGAATTTGGTTGTGAAACATGTCTCTTCTTGTTATTTTGACCACTTTCCCAGTAGTAATAATTAGTAGGATGTGGCGGCGTAGACACCGTAGATGGAAGTTATTGAGCCTTCTTTCTTGCTTGGCATAGGTTTTCCATGTCTCGCTGCCATAAAGAAGTGTACTGGTAACGCAGGCGTTATATACCGCAGCTTTGGTCTTCGTTGTGTGTTTGGAGTTTCCCTAAGCATGTGTTGTGAGGCATGCAAAGATAGCTGCAGCTTTGCCAATGCGGCTGTCAATTTCTGTGTCCAGAGAGAGTTTGTCGTTGATGGTAGACCCCATGTTTGCGAAGTTGTGCACCACTGCCTACTCATAGTTATTGATAGTAATAATTGGTGAAACATTAACATCCTGACCCAACACATTTGTTTTCTTTAGATTTATTGTGATACTTTATTTAATACTTGGAATGAAGCGACTTTTAAACTTTAAAACTATATCTTCTTCTTCTTCCTCGTTCGTCCTGAAAATGACGTTGGTTGCATTGTGTCTGTTTACACTGGCGCTGCGATATCTGCGCCTTTCGGCCGGCACATCCGACTTCAGCATGGCATTTTTTGGGACCGGGTTTGCCTTCCCTCTTCGATCCCTACTCTTTCAGCCAGACTGCAGTGATGCAGCCTGTTTCCAGGACCACCACGTGGAGGTGGAGTAGGGTCTTGGTCAGCTCTGGTTCGCTGACCCTGACGCAAGCAGTCAAGCTATGGGTCGCTGACTGCATTCTCTATTGCTGCGTCTTTGGGTCCCTAAAACTATATGAAAACGCAAAGAAACAGAGTCAAACATGGGAAAACAACTAATTCCTTTAAGAGGTATTTAAATCGGCATATCACCGTTTACCACACGACGCCTACTCCTAAAATAACTCTCTGGTCCTCACGAGCCACGTGGTGAGTCACGCCAGGCTATATTAACATAAAATAAATTTTTATAGAAACAGAAGATTAAAAAAGTCTTGGCGCAGATGTTTAATTAAACCAGGTTAGCTTCGAAAAGCCACGCATTATTTTAGGCTAAGCTTCGCTTCGTAACGCCAAGCATTGGTCACGTGATTTCCCACCAATGGTTAAGCTCAGTCCTTTTTTTTTTGCTCCCCCGGAATGAACGAGAGATGAAGCCATTTTTTTAGTCAGTAATGAATTTAGAGCGGTGGAGACAAGACGTAATTCTCTTTGCTCAGTGATATTCTATAGAGGAGATTGACTTCGCACAATTAAAGCAACTGTGTAATTTCGAAACGTAGAATAATTTGTTTGTGAATTCATGAAAACTGTAAGTAGTGCTAAGAATTGCATGCAATAACTGTTAGAGCCCACAGTCATAACTGAAACGGAGCTACGCTCGAAAACTGGGTAAAGAATTGTAAACCCAGGCATATATCTGAACCTTTTACCAAGAATGAAGGTCCTTAAGCTGAGAGAAAGTCAAACTAAGGAATACTAATGAATAAGAGAAAGTTTGGCTCTTCATTGAAATGAAGAGATAAGAAAAACGTGAAATCTAGACCACATTAACAAATAAACGAAGGAACACTAGAAGGATAGAGGAGCCACGCCATGTTTTAGCAACTTGAAAAGATTACGAGATGCAATAAGGAATATTGCATCATTAAAATAATGCATTGACTTTTTATGCTTGTTTATTAAATGTCAACATGCTATTATGCAAATTTGGTGTGGTTACCATTTGACTTAACCCAGTTCTTGTTGGAATTGAATAAACATTTGTTTCATTGAACACAAATGCTGTTGACGAATCATATGTTTGCAGTTAGCCATCATACCAATTATTAAAGGATCATGCCAAAGCTAATCGTTGCAGGTGCAACACAAATAATAACCATATGCTCTAAAAATAAAACATCATAGAGGATTGTCCCCGAACCTGGTAAATTCCTGTAAGTCTGTAGAGAGAAATCATCACCTCTAGCAGGCTAGCTAGTAATCAAAATCTAATACTCTCGAGTTAAACAGCAACCCCCACTACCCTGCCCGGCCACACATTGCAACTTGGTGCCCGTGATCAGTCCTCATTAAAAAAAAGGTATTGAGCAGGAAAACACATGCAACTTGTTGCCTAGTGACCAGTCCTCTAAAAAAGAGCAGAAGCGAAGATGGATCAATTAATGGAAAATTTTCAACAGCTTGGTGTGGACCAACAACAACAACAACCACAGAACCAACCTGTAAATGCACAACCGTGCAGCCCCCAGTCAATCCAAATATGGAGGAACCCACATTGATAGCGCTACAGCGCCTTACTGAGAACTTAGAAAAGAATAGCAATTATGCAAAATTATCCCAAGTTAGGTCCATAGTACAACCATTCGAGGGAGATAAGAAGAAATTCAGGAGATGGTTGGCCGACATAGACAAATTTGCGGCAATAGCAGAAACAACAAATGATGAAGAGAAAAAGAAAATCGCTCTGTTAGGTTCTGATTCGTACGTGACTGATTTTTTAAGAAGGAGGTCCCAGCAGTACCCCACAGAAACCTACGAGTCCCTAAAAAAAGAGCTCACCCAGAGATATGGGGAAATAATAGACAAAATGCATGCTTGGTCAGTCCTTAGAAGCATGAAACAGGAAAGAGATGAATCGGTACAACTTTTTGGAGATCGATTCCTCAATATGGCAGAAGAGGCATTTTGCGGAGAAATCCCTACCACACCTGATGTAGAAATACAGTTAGTGGGGATATTTGCCGATGGCCTTAGAGCGGAAAATATCAGAAGGCATCTTATTAGAAAAGACACCAAGACTATTGCTGAAACAATCCAAGCAGCAATACAGGAGGAAAATCTTCACCGAAGGTTCCAACAAAGAGCAGGTAGGGAACCCCGACCAGAATATAGGGACTATGATGAGCATGAGCCTATGGAAGTTGACCATACCAGGAGGCAATGGACTCGCCCACGAATACGTGATGATAGACCCCGCAATTATAGACCCCCCACACAGAGGCAAAACGACGTCAATAATGTCAATACAAACGGATGCTTTACATGCGGTAGGCTCGGACATGGTTACAAGTCCTGTAGAGCAAATTACAATCATGCACCACCCAGAAGAGGAGGTTACCAACCACAACAACCCGCACCACCCCCACGTGATTACACCAGAAATCAGTATACCAGAGGCGCACCTCAACCCCTCATGCGTCAGGGAAACGGCCGCGCCACTCACTAAACAGGACCGTTAGTGAGGGCAACAATCACAGAAACTGGTCCAAAACAAAAGAAACAACACAGAACAGAAATTGTCAAGTGGGCCCATCCAGTAAAATACAATATGAAGAAATGTTGCATGATGGAACTAAAATACATCCGGACCCCAGTTCCTGCATCATGTCTATACAGGGCCAACAATATAGGGCACTGGTAGATACAGGAGCATCCATCAGCCTTATTAGGTTCCAGCTGTTCAAGAGGATCCAACACTTAGTACGATTTCAACCGTCCAAAACACACCTAGCTTCAGTCACGGGACAAAGACTAAATTCAGTTGGGACAGCATGGCTAAAATTTTCCTTAGGCGAAACAAATTTTGAACACCCATTTGTCATTACTAAAGGAATGTCTAGAAATCTTATCCTAGGGAGAGATTTTTTTTAACAAACACAAAGTTCGAATATACTATGACCTCCACAAAATCAAAGTCAACAATACGTACATAGATCTCCAGGACGATATCCACATAGCGTCTTTAGTAAGGATTACAGCTCCCATAACGGTGGCTCCAAACTCCCTGGTCATAGCAAAAGGCAGAGTAAAAAAATTCTGAGTACATAACACCAGGGCAATCAATTCAAGTACAGCCCCTAGCAGAAGAAAGCATTATTGATGACCCATTGTTGCAAATTACAGAGGGAATCGCTGAAGTCTCGAAGTCCAGAGATTTCCCCATCATGATATTGAATATGTCAGGAAAAACTACCACTATAAAAAGAGGCACAGTTGTAGCGCAAGTGGATACGTCAACAATAAGACAAACCAAAACCAATAGAGACCATCCACAAATTGTCTCAACCACTCCCACTGGACATAATGCACGAAATCGCAGTACAAATAACCATAGTACACGGAAAGTAAACAGTTATAAGGCAGAAAAAGGCAGTAACATCAGTCACAGTCATGTTACACCACAGCATACCCTACCCAGATGGCAGAAACGAACCAGTCCATACATAAGAAGAGAAAGGCCACAGTATGAAAATGACTATAATTACTCATTCTTGCGCCCCAGCACACCAAGAGAAAAGATGAAGTGCTGTATATCACAGAGTAACAGAGAAACAGAAATTGTCTTGCCAGGAGGATATCCAAAGCGACAAGACAGTGATACATGCCCCATGGAGTATCAATATAACTCAAAAACAGGTGGATATGATAAAGTCCCAAAACCAATTGAAATTTCCGAAGAAAAGGAAGAATTCTTATATGACTATACCACAGGAGGATACTATAGCAGCAAAGTTGGAAACAGAAAGAATGAAAAATTTTCGCCCAGGGAAAGAAGACAGCCCTATAGCACAAACAGAAGAAATACAGTAACGTACGCGGATAAGCGCAGTTACGACAGAAATAATCAGAAAAAATGGCACAACAACGACTACCCCAGAAATATAATAAGAAATGAATATACAGTAAATGCAGTGACAAATGAAAATGCACACAGTACATGGCAGAGGAGACAGTACCAAGCACAGCCCAATGAACGGCAAAGAACTACGCAAAAGAAAGCCACATACCAGGAGCAGAGATTTTCACAAGATGCAAGAAAAATGTCCCAAAATTATGGGAATGAAACGGAGGCATCAAGACAGACCAGAGATATCATAGCAGATCATAAATACAGAGAGAGAATAGCTCAGTTACTTGCAACCCTGAATGCCACAGAAGATAATAAGCAACGTTTGAAAACGTTTGTAGAAAAGCACCAAGATGTATTCGCACTCAATGACATGGAATTAGGCAGAACTAACACTGTCACAATGGACATTCAAACAACCACAGAGGAGCCAATACATATGAAACCCTATCATACGCCCTTGAAAAATAGAGAACTCGTGGAAAGGTCTATAAATGAAATGCTACAGGCAGGAATCATCGAAAGATCCCGTTCCCAATGGTCCTCACCCATAGTGATCGTAACAAAGAAAGACGGCTCCAGTCGCTTTTGCTGCGACTACCGTGCCCTTAACAAAATCACAAAAGTCATTTCCTACCCCCTCCCCAGGATAGACGATCTACTTGCGACGTTAGGAAAGTCTACATACTTTACCACACTTGATGCAAGGTCAGGCTTTTGGTGCATCCCCATGACACCTGAGGCAAAACAGAAATCCACATTCTGTTCACATATGGGAAGTTTTTTTTGGAATGTTATGCCATTTGGTCTAAAAGGATCTCCAGCAACATATATGTCACTCATGGATGAAGTGTTAAAGGGTCTACATCCATTTGCCCTGGCATACATAGACGATATCCTGATACATACCGCAGGCACGATGGAAGACCACCTCCGCAAGGTTGAAACAGTGTTTGATAGACTCAGGCATCACCAAATAAAGTTAAAACTGTCGAAGTGTGAGTTTCTAAAGACAGAAACAAAATATTTAGGCTTTGTCATCAATAGACATGGCGTCAGACCTGATGAAGATAAAGTCAAAGCCATAAGAGAAATGCCTAGCCCCAAGACGGTGAGACAAACACGCTCATTTATTGGTACAATAGGGTACTATAGACGCCACATCATCAATTTCTCCAGAGCAGCAGAGCCTTTGATAGCCCTTACCCGCAAGTATGCACGCTTCAAATGGACAGAAGACTGCCAGAGATCCTTTGAGTATCTAAAAAATGCCCTAACCACCATCCCACTGCTTGGACATCCAGATATTTCTCAGCCCATGATACTATACGCCGATGCCTCAGATAACGCAATTGGTGCTTGTTTGGTCCAACCTGTACTAGAAGATGAAAAACACCCATCCTACCAAACATTCCAAATGAGAAACCCATTGCATTCCTATCCCACGCATTGTCAAAGTCACAAAAACGGTGGACCACCACTGAGAAAGAAGCATATGCTATTCACTATGCAGTACAAAAGTTTGACTTTTACGTCAGAGGAACTAAACTCATTATAAGAACTGATTATCAACCTTTGGTTAACTGGCTCACCAAAACACAAGAACAGCCAAAGAAGTTACAGACATGGGCAATGAATTTACAGTCCTACGACACCACTATCGAACATATCCCAGGCGAAATGAACACCTTTGCAGACCTCTTATCCAGGATTAAAATATGATGATGAAACTGAAGTGAAAACAAATAGAGTCAAAAATGATGGCACATCCTCAGAGATTGACGATAATGCTAAAGAAATTAATGAAATTACTTCATCAAGTCGAAGAAGTACCTCAGATTCCGCCACTCAAGTAGAAGAAGAAAGCCAAGAGATGTTTGACATGAGAGTAGAACAAGCGAAAGATGCAGAAATTGTCAAGCTGCTCACATACGTGAAAGAAAACCCAACAAAAAGTAAAGATTTTACAGTACACCCAACGGATGGAATTCTATACTATATTGATCAGAAACAAGAAGGGACACTAAGAAAAGTCATTCCAGCACATCTAGTCCCAGAAGTATTGCTACAGTTTCATGATAACAACGGGCACATGGGAAGAGACAAAACAATTGATGTCATAAAGAAAAGGTATTATTGGCAAACTTTCTACAAGGACATTACAGAATATGTAGCCACCTGTAGAACATGTAAATTGAGAAACATGAAGCCACATTTAATTCCCCTTCAAGAAATGCAACCTTCCCATTACCCCATGCAAACAGTGAGCATTGACTTATCAGGTCCTTACCCACTCACCCAATCAGGCAACAAATACCTCCTGCACATAGTTGACCAATACTCTGTTTGGCCAGAAAGTTACCCACTCAGTGATGCCACATCGCAGTCCATCACGCAAATTTTTTTACAAGAATTCATTCCCAGGCATGGCTGTCCAAAACGAATCATTTCAGACAACGGTAAACAGTTTATAGGTAACCCATTTAAAGCCACCTTACACCAGCTGAATATTGAGCATACTACAACCACTTATTATTGCCCAAATGCAAATGGCAGAAATGAACGCATGCACGCCACCCTACATGATATTATTAGCAAATATATCAAGGGGAACCACCAATACTGGGACCTATACATTAACCAAGCTCTTGAAGCCATCCGAGTAAACGTGAACGATACCACAGGAATGTCACCCTTTCTCATGCTATACGGAAGAGAACCAAACTTTCCGTTAGACAACCTACTTCGCCCACAAAGAAAATACATGGGAGAAGACCCCATCGAAATAATCCTTCAAGAAAAGTATAAAGCTCACCAGATTGCACAACGAAATACGCAGAAGGCATTTCACAAGAAACAGAAACAACATGATAAATCAGCCAAGCTACCAACATACAAAATAGGAGACAGAGTATACTACAAGAAACATGTACGCAGTTCAAAATTCGATGACCGATGGTTAGATGGCTACAAAATCATGAAACAAACTACGCCTGTAAACTTCATTATTTGGAATGAAGAGAAACAACACCAAACAAAAGCTCACGTAAAACAAATAAAAATTGATAATCACCGGCCCATTCCGCCTCTGACGACAAATACAAGACCAGTCAGAAAAGCCACCCTAAATTATAATCCATCCAGCACAGATTCGTCTGACATATCAGAGTCAGAGACGACAGACTCTGAATTTTACCAAGACGACCACATACCCAGACCACCCACAGATGAAATACATCGAGCAAGACAACAACGAGACTCGTCCGAAAGCGAAGAAGATATCCCACCACTTGAATTGCGTAATCGACTCCAGGACAGAGACCTGCGCATTAGAAATGAAGAAATAATGCCTCAGACGTCACACGATGACAACAACCAAGCACCTTATATCCACACTCAAACTTACTCCCGCAGTGATAAATCGTCAGCTGATACCTATCACACCCCCAGTTCAGGCAGTTCTAGTTTTAACACTAGTGAAAACCAAACACTGCTATACCACAAGAACAAGATTGCTCGTTCAAAACAATCAGATCCTGAAGAAACTATACCCAAGCAGATTGTTGAACCATATACCAGCGATCTTTATGGAGACGAAACAGAACAAGACAGCATAGCTTTGTCAGACCCCAACGAACATAATGACAGAAAAATGGTAGAATTATACCAACAAGAAACAGACATTGATACAGCTAGTTCCATTGAAACCAGTGATGCGGATAGTACATTATTTGTACCAGTCAGCTCCAGCGTCAAACGCGCCTATAAAACAGAATCTGATGACTCAATCCCTAGCAACAAAATTCCGCGTATACAGCACAACTATATCAGACGAAAGATTCTGAAGAAACGCAATCATGTTCCAAAACCAAGCCGAGAAGTGTTAGCCTCATCTCAACTAGTCAAAAACAACAGTGTGCAAATTACTGTGCCCATTGTAACCGGTGCTAACGTTCAGCACAACCAGGTCAGAAGAAAAATCAAGGCGAAACATATACCTGCCTCAAAACCAACAGATGTTCCAGCCATACAAACCCCTACCACAGTGAAACCATCACCGCAATCAAAAGATGTTAAGCCATCACCGCATTCGTCAATGTCCTCAGTGTCCCAACAATCAGCAAATGCAGTGTCGTCGCCTATCACACCCGTCACCACTGCTACTCAGTATGATGCTCGCCTAAGCAGTCGGGACATTGCAAGGTTAGAGATGGCAGAGAAACTGAAGGAACTACTAAAACTTTGCTGAGACACGCCCCTCAAGTCTTCAATGTACATGCCATCCCATGTACCGTCACCGCGAATGTGCACTTAATTTTTAACAATGTACTAACTCTCCCCATGTACTCTATTTTCAGTCTTGGACAGTTCAAATGACTTGCTTACAGACTAAGATGTCAAAGCCTCACTGAGAAAGTTATTTTTTCCAGCCTTAGAATAATGATGCCCAGAAAGAAATCAAGACCAGCCCACGGAGGATTCTAGTTAGACATTTTATTTGGATTATTGAAATAAAGATGACACAGATGATACAATGTTCTTTGTTTACAGACACCCTTATTAGTCAGACAGTTTTTGATATTCAGAATGTTACACAACTTTACCTATAACACATGTGTCATACTATTCTGTTGTAACATTGATCTCTACTTTTGAAACGAATCATATTCCATGTTTCATTCACCAGACTTCTTGTCCTTGCAGATCCAGAGTCCTGTATTTTCATGCAGACACTGTACACCAGTAGTTTTGTTTTCTTACCCCATACTAATATTTCTTTGATCTATATTATGCTAAACTCCTTTATATCTATCACCTTGATCAATCATACTGTTCATACTATGACATCTCTCAACAGCACATAATTCATACCCAAAACTAGTATTGTAGGTTATGCTATTTTTCTCCACAGGATTATTTCAAATGTACATTATTATTTTAGACCCAGATGTATATTAGTACTGTCAAAAATTTTACTGCCTATCACAAATACCCCAATGACATTTGCGCATGCTGAATTTCTGCAAATGAAGAATCCCTTGAGAGCATTAGTATATGCTAACCCCAGATTGAACAAATTGCACCTATTTGTTGATGATGCCTTTGCCCATGTTAAAGAAATAGCATTTGCACATGCTGACCTAGCAAATGAAATACCCCATTACCGCATGATAACCACTAATGACACATGAGATGAAGAAGCAACAGGTTATGTATGATGAAGATGACATTTTTTTATATTAAGGTGAAACTTTATGTTGTCACAGCTGAGATTTTGTTGAAATGTTGATGCACAAAATCCCCCACATTAACATTGGAGGAGGAATAATCTTAGTCTTTCGTGGTTACGAGATAAGACAAGGATATAATAGAATATTTGATGAATACCATGGAACAAATCAGAGCAGATGATTGTTGCACATATGAGGACCATATTTGAAGTCATTATTGAAGGATTATCAGTAGACAAGAGACATAAATGAATTATGATAATCCCATGGAACCACAGGTACTAAGGACACAAAATGGAGATTAAATAATGGAAAAAAAAATAATGACTGAATAATTGCTACACCCAGAGGTAAAGGAAATAGAGATACATCCGCATTTTTGGAGAAGATATTTTTTTTTTTTTTGATTTTTGCTCATTGCCTTTGTAATATGAACATTGTTGTATAACAAATGACTATTCCTTATCACGAATTACAGAATGTTGTAAGATAGTTAGAATAAATTGACAATGTACTATACTCATAACATACCCAGAATTACAGGAGAGAAAATAAATAAATGGTTGATGAAATTGGACATACTGAGATTTGCTCACCCCGAGGATATTGGATAAGAAAATAACGTTATCCCAAGGACAGACATGTCACAGATATAGTACATGGACAATTAATAAGGATATATTTCCAGTACAGAATAAGAGGAATAGGAAGGATCCACATTTTAAAATATTGGAGCACCATGAGCGATGAATTGGACTTATAAAGGAAATGGAAATGGTACACTGTATGCAAGGATAACCAGAAATAATATGGTTAAATAGTAGTCAGAGTGCAAGGAACTTTGTCTTATAAGAATATTGTAGATTCCTCACGATCAATTGAATATTTTTTCTTCCTTTCTATGTCACATTTTTTGAGTGATGACCCCAAAATTTTTTTTCATCTCATATTGTCAAAAGTTCTTACATCTCAGTTAAATGTTTCCATAAATAATTGTTTGATGTGTTTTGCATAAATGTATTGCTAGATAAGGTACATAGGGAGTTACTAAGGATGAATTCTCAAGATAACAGGAGGACTAGAATAGATACAATGATATTGGTACACCATAAATGATACATTGGTGTTATAAAAAAAAAAAAAAAAAAAAAGGAGACAAATATAAATTGTATACAAGGATGCCTCGAGAGTGACAACATGGATACATATTGTCAAAAGTATAAGCAGTTGTCTTAAAAGAGAAAATAAAGTAATACGGAACCCAATGTAGAAAATTCATGATGATTTGGAAACTATATTTTTCTTTTCCCTTATATTTCATAAAATGATAGTAACACATTCGTCTGTTGGTTGCTGAATAATTTGATGTTTGAAAATTGATGTATGGTAAGTCAAAGAAGATCGTTGAAGAATAAATATATATATAAAATAATATTTCTAGGACAGAGTTCACAGAAAAAAAAAATACTGTATTGACAGAAAAGAAGGAATGATTAGAAATAACTGACTAATGGACAGGATCACCACCAGACGTACGGATATTAGAGACAAACATCACATATTTTGAAAAAAAAAAAAAAAATGTAATATAGAACATTTTCTACAGTGACGGACTTAGAACGAGTTTATACACTTACCATTTGGAAAATGTCTATAACAAGGAAACATACAAATAAATAAATAAGGATAAGCCATGAGGTTTTAATGCTTTTATTGTGAAAAAATGATTACTTATAAAAATGATGCTAGTTGTATTATCGTCTGATAAATATGCATATTATGTTTAGAGATGTTTTCTACATGTAATAATGAGCAAGTGGCTCATTCACTAGAAAAAAAGAAAAAAAAAAAAAAGAAGATGATGATGATGAGTACCCATGAAAACATTGGCTATTCTATGAAAGTGGATGCCATTACCATAGGAATTAGAGATTTTGGACATTTCTTGGAATATTGCAGAGTACTTGGGAAATAGAATAAATAAATACGCCAGGAAAAAAAAAGATTTGTTAAGTCTTGCAGAATTATATATGGAGTAAATAACAGTACAGAAAAGAGATAACACCCCCACCACATCCAAGAGAATGTAATCAACTATATTTTTGAATGAAATGTAATAGATTATGATAATCCAGCCAAGTTCTGCAAATAAGATAGTTTATTGTTCATTCCCCAGTGTTGCCACTCGTCACATTTTTTTAGTGATGACCTTATGAGTGTTTTGCAGATTTTGTTAGGCAGTGTTGCCAATTTGTAAATTTGGTGAAAAAATATTATGATGTGATGAATAAGTTACACTTTTTGAAGTTGATGTCCACTACTAGTTTTTTTTACATAGCAGACGACCTCATATAGACATAGGACCCCAGTATAGGAATTAAATTAAATTTTTTGGAAATATTTTTGGACTTAGAAAAATTTTTGAACTTTAAATTTTTCTGAAAATTTTTTTGAACTTAGAAATTTTTGGGGATGGATTTTTGTTATTGATAGTACTCAAATGTCTCCCTACGGGATACATTTGCAGGGCCCCGGGATCTGTATGTAACCGCGTATACCGTAAGTTTTCAGATACAGGCTATATTAACATATAAAATAAATTTTTATAGAAACAGAAGATTAAAAAAGTCTTGGCGCAGATGTTTAATTAAACCAGGTTAGCTTCGAAAAGCCACGCATTATTTTAGGCTAAGCTTCGCTTCGTAACGCCAAGCATTGGTCACGTGATTTCCCACCAATGGTGAAGCTCAGTCCTTTTTTTGCTTCCCCCGGAATGAACGAGAGATGAAGCCATTTTTTTAGTCAGTAATGAATTTAGAGCGGTGGAGAAAAGACGTAATTCTCTTTGCTCAGTGATATTCTATAGAGGAGATTGACTTCGCACAATTAAAGCAACTGTGTAATTTCGAAACGTAGAATAATTTGTTTGTGAATTCGTGAAAACTGTAAGTAGTGCTAAGAATTGCATGCAATAACTGTTAGAGCCCACAGTCATAACTGAAACGGAGCTACGCTCGAAAACTGGGTAAAGAATTGTAAACCCAGGCATATATCTGAACCTTTTACCAAGAATGAAGGTCCTTAAGCTGAGAGAAAGTCAAACTAAGGAATACTAATGAATAAGAGAAAGTTTGGCTCTTCATTGAAATGAAGAGATAAGAAAAACGTGAAATCTAGACCACATTAACAAATAAACGAAGGAACACTAGAAGGATAGAGGAGCCACGCCATGTTTTAGCAACTTGAAAAGATTACGAGATGCAATAAGGAATATTGCATCATTAAAATAATGCATTGACTTTTTATGCTTGTTTATTAAATGTCAACATGCTATTATGCAAATTTGGTGTGGTTACCATTTGACTTAACCCAGTTCTTGTTGGAAATTGAATAAACATTTGTTTCATTGAACACAAATGCTGTTGACGAATCATATGTTTGCAGTTAGCCATCATACCAATTATTAAAGGATCATGCCAAAGCTAATCGTTGCAGGTGCAACACAAATAATAACCATATGCTCTAAAAATAAAACATCATAGAGGATTGTCCCCGAACCTGGTAAATTCCTGTAAGTCTGTAGAGAGAAATCATCACCTCTAGCAGGCTAGCTAGTAATCAAAATCTAATACTCTCGAGTTAAACAGCAACCCCCACTACCCTGCCCGGCCACACAACAAACAGTAGACACGTCTACTAAGGATAATAAAACTCAGCCATCCAAGTCAGGACAAGATAATCTGGCAGGGAGACACATGACGCAATACAGAGAAAGCCGAAAGAAGTCTGTGTTGCTGACTAACCATCTGTCTTCTAGTAGAACCTCCAGATTTGGCAGCCGTAATGTTTGAACATTGAACGAACAATGGAAGATGGTACAGGTGGCAGCAGAAGACCAATGAACACATGGAATAGAGAACATGAGACGGACTTGAATGTGATGAAGACAACAAGAAAGGACCTTGAAATAATGGCACGGGCACAGGAATACTTGGTAAAGGTTTGTTGAAGGCCTATGCTCCTTTGGGGGTTGAAACATGAAAGAAGAGTAAAGAAAAAAAGAAGTAGAAACAATCTAACCCCAATGTTTTTGCATATGTAAAACGCACAAACTGCCTGGGAGAGAAAGAGTTAAAAACAACACAATCTAAGTCCCCAGTTCATTATATTTATAACTTCGTTTCCATTACTATAAAAAAAAAGGTCTACTCCCATATTTTCCTGTATTTCTTTTTATGTATTTTTTTAGTTATTATTTAAAATTGGTTTGATTAATGCCGGCCAAAACCTGATGATCAAACCACTAAAAAAGAGCTACGTGCAAAGTTTCAGCTCTGTACGATGAGTGGAAGACATGGTCCGCAAATCAGACGAAACGTCATGGCCTAATGACCCATCCTCTGCAGATCCTAGTACAACAGTCCCAACTAAGATCGTTTGGCCATGTCTGCAGAATGGGAGAAGATCGGCTACTACGGCAAATATGGGAAACTAAGAGCCAGGGATCCAGACCTCCAGGTCGACCCAGAGTACGCTGAGAGGACAATATTAGACAATCTCTGAAGGACCAAGGGCCAGAACGGAACCAGGCCAAGAGGAAGACAGCCGATGTAATAGTATGGCGTTCTCTCTTACAAACCTCTACACCTCACTGTAGAAGAGAAACGACTAAGTAAGTAAGTAAGTACGATGAGTGGAACACAGATATTTTGATCATCAAAGATGTTTAACGTGGCAAATATTTAAACCTCATGTTCTTGTTGTTTAAATATGAGGGGCGTTCAGAAAGTAATGCACCACATCGTTTTTCTCAGGAGCTGCTTATTCAAAAAGCATGAAATTTATAAACATTATACATGGATATGTCATGTAAACATCGATATTATTCAACATAATCAACATCAACTTGTACGGCTTTATGCCAGCGCGAAACAAGTGCATATATTCCTAGCACGTAGTACCAGATTTTGTCTTGATCATGTAGCCATTTCTTCGCTGCATGAATCACTCCTTCATCATCTTCAAACCTTGTCCCACGGAGTACATCTTTAAGTGGACCAAATAGATGAAAATCAGAGGGTGCCAAATCGGAACTATAGAGTGGATGGCGTAGTACAGTCCAACCCAATTTGGTGATTGCTTCCCGTGTTGCCAGACTTGTGTGAGGGCGTGCATTGTCGTGAAGGAGAAGCAGGTCTGCTGGATTCTTGTGCGGCCGAACTCTGCGAAAACGTTGATTGAGTTTTTTTTCAATGTCTTAATGTGTAAGCTTGCGAAATGATTGTCTCTCCTCTTGGCATAACGTCCACAAGAATCACACCTTCAATGTCCCAAAAGACAGTGATCATGACCTTTCCAGCTGAAGGAATTGTCTTGAATTTCTTTCTTCTTGGTGATTGCGGATGATGCCACTCCATTGACTGTCTTTTTGTCTCAGGTTCAAAATGATGTGCCCAGGTTTCGTCGCCTGTAACGATCTTAGCCAAAAAGGTCTCTCCATCAGCATTGAAACGCTCCAACAATTCAGAAGAAATTGCTTTCCTTTGCAATCGGTGGTCATTTGTGAGACTTCGAGGAACCCATCTTGCGCAAACCTTAAAAAATCCGAGAGTTTTTATAACTGCATTTGCACTACCAAGACTGACTGACAGCTGTAAGGCCAATTGTTGAGTAGTGATTCGCCTATCAGTAAGAATAATGCCCTCAGCGCATTTCAACATTTCTGCGTTGGTGGCTGTGGCAGGACGTTCACAGCGCCGCCGATCAAGCAGCTCAGTATCTCCACTTCCTGATTCTTTGATTCTCTTAACCCAGCGACTGACTGTACTCCTGTCGACTGCAAAACTTCCATACACATCACTTAGACGCTTGTGAATATTCACAACAGTTTCCTTCTCTGCAACGAGAAATTCTATCACAATTCGCTGTTTATAACGCAAGTTGCTAACACGCTCCAATTCAACGGTTTAGGGCAGCCGTATTATTTGGCCGGTTGCGGTGCAATTTAGTGCACACAATTGGCACATGCCATATTTGAAGTGTGCACAATTTCATGCTTCTATCTTCTTTATTAGCTGAGAAAAACGATGTGGTGCATTACTTCCTGAACGCCCCTCGTAGGACTGCTTAGCTTCTCGCTCTTTTACTGCCAATACGAAGTTGATGACTCCTTGGTATTAACTACACTGTAGATCTAGGCTTTTCCTGTGGCTTTTCTGCCATTCCGAAACGTGTTGAGTTGAAGTCATGAGCTCTAGTTTCCCCTACTTGGTTTGCATTTAAAGGATCGTCACATCTGGTCCCAAGCTAGGAGTAACAAGCGTGTGGCATACCTCCCACCATCCAAGGGGCTCTCCAAATATGCAGAGCTAAAATACTCTTCTCTGATTCTGGGCTCTCCCAAAGAACTGTCATGCCCTACACAGAGTCACTTCTCAGTTCCACCTGCCTATCAGGGGTCCACAGGGAGATCCTACAGCATGCAGCCAACCAGGTAGTACCAAACTCGGGGGGCTCAAGTGACTCCTCCAAGCTTGGGATGCAATACCAGGTTCTCAACATTTTTCACCACCGGGTGGGTGCCTGGAAATATGTGGATGACTGCAAGAATCAATGAGGGTGTAATTAGCCTCACAGACAGAGGCATTGTGCCTAGCTGGTGGTCATATAAGGATGACTCCACATATGCCTCCATGCATATAAACCGCATATAAACTTAAATAAAGAGTCTAACAATCCGATATCCAAAAACCTTAAAACTAAAATTTGCTTGTCGCTCTGTATCATAACTGAAAAAATCGTTAAAGAGTTCCTGACCTCCAGTGGCTATCACCACACATTAAGGTGTGTTTATGTCGGTGTCATTTCAAAGCTGTCAAAAATACACTACTTTTTACAAGACGCATAAATCTTAAGTAAATAAACCGAATTATAGATAACAAGGAAAATTTATTTTTATTATTTGTTAGCGAAGAGTTTTTCTGATCACGAGTGGAAAGTTACCCTAGAGTAGAAATTGTCGTATGGGAGAGAAGTGATTTGTCCATACTAGGCCCAGCTTTATGAGGTGGGGGTGATTAGTTATGTTCTTCTCTGCCTTTGCCTTCTCTAATCACAATCAGACTCAGGTGACCATTTACAGCTAGGTAGACTGAAGCGTGACGATACTAGATTTCTATATCGGAACCAGGTAACACTTTTCTTCTTCGTCTTCTTCTTCTTATTCATATTCTTATTTTTATTTTTCTTCATATTCTTATTCTCATATATCTTCATATTCTTATTCTCATTCATCTTCATATTCTTATTCTCATTCATCTTCATATTCTTATTCTTATTTTTCTTCATATTCTTATTCTCATTCATCTTCATATTCTTATTCTCATCATCTTCATATTCTTATTCTCATTCATCTTCATATTCTTATTCTCATTCATCTTCATATTCTTATTCTCATCATCTTCATATTCTTATTCTCATTCATCTTCATATTCTTATTCTCATCATCTTCATATTCTTATTCTCATCATCTTCATATTCTTATTCTCATCATCTTCATATTCTTATTCTCATTCATCTTCATATTCTTATTCTCATTCATCTTCATATTCTTATTCTCATTCATCTTCATATTCTTATTCTCATTCATCTTCATATTCTTATTCTCATTCATCTTCATATTCTTACTCTCATTCATCTTCATATTCTTATTCTCATTCATCTTCATATTCTTACTCTCATTCATGTTCACATTCTTACTCTCATTCATCTTCATATTCTTACTCTCATTCATCTTCATATTCTTACTCTCTTTCTTCTTCATATTCTTCTTCTTATTCGTATTCTTTCTCATACTCTTATTCTTCTTCATATTATGTTTCTTTTTCTTCTTGGATTATTAGCCGGTTTTTGACAAAGCTATCAGTTAACCTTCAATCATTTTGCCGACTTACAGTATGTCTAAATAATGTGTGAGGCTACTGTAAAACTGAACATAAAACAAAACCTACAAAATAAATAAATGATGTATTAGATATGAGTCAGTTTTACAATAGAAAGATACACCCCAAACATGAGACGTTCTGGGCTTTACCCGTCATCAGGCCCAGTCATAAACATGAGACAAAGACAAGATATGCAGATTGATCAATGGCAATGCCTTTCAGTGTAGACGCTTACTCTGTCTGGAGCCGGCGATAAGCGAAAAACAATGTGGCAACTTCTCTCTGCGTAAACAAAGTCAAAGTTGTCTCAAAACAGGTCAAGCGACCAACTGAAACTTAGGGAGTGGAAAATTAGGACAAAACGTAATAGGAAACCTTGAACTATGAAAGCGTAAACGATGAATACAGCAAAAATTAGCACGTAAGAGGAGTGGTAGATAATACTGCCGGAGTGGAGAGAAGACCAGAAAAAAAAACGAACGCATGTTGTGACGGCCACGGGTACAGAGATCTGCTTTACCAATCCTGTACTTGTGGTATAGAAGGTACCTCAACCTGTAGATTCCAGTGCGTAAGCCGAAAATGATGACCTGGTCTCGTCTAGATAGCTGGTAATAGGCATCATTTTTTTTATGACCTGAGAGTTCTCTTTCCCGTTAGGACTTGAAAATGGCCTTTAAGGTTGTTTTAACCAATTCATAAGTTGTCCCTATATTCTTTTGTTCTAGCTCTCTCCCTTCTTTAGCAAGCGTGTCTGCCTTTTCGATGCCTGGAATGTTGTAATTTTCACTGATCTATACAGGGCACTTCACTTAGACAGTTGTTGTGAGGGATTCTTGTGATACCATCGATGCATCTCTTGACATTTTCGCTCTGCAATGAAAAATAGGATCCCGTTACACGCACTATTGAGGCATATTGGGAATATGGTGTTAGGCCCATATTTTCTCGACCGTCAACACACTAGGGGTGATGTGGTAAGCATCACGCCGGCCGCCTTAACCTTCCTAGAGTTGCTCTGGTACCCATTTGGGGCTGGATCGAACAAGGAGCCGTTTGCGGCCGAAAAAAATCCCACCTCATCTGAGGATCAAACCATAGGAAGCTAGGAAGCCAGTGCACTAACCACTATGATACTGCGGCTCCCAATGAGAAATAGCCAAGGGACAAAACACATCCTGCCTTAACTGACGTTCTATTTTTTCCCTTAGGACAGTGTGATCCACTCTGTTACGCTTAGCCAATCGGACGTTCGTGTACTTAGGACGAGGTCGCGGTGCATTTATGCCAAACTTGCAAAAGGATATCTTGTCAACCCCCGCATACATTTTGTCTATCACGTGGACCCCATCGGATCACTGTTGTTTGTACCACTTGGGATTATAGTCATTGTCTTCTCAGATTATATAAACACACTGGTCTCAATTTCGTTTCTGATTTCCTTGTGTGTGGATCTCTCTATAACCTTCTCATCTTGCAGTAGTAGTCACATTCAGTCATAACTGACTATGGGAATGCGCCCCTAAGGTGACAGCATTCAGGTGTTTTTTTTTTTTTCCTGATGTTCCTTTCGGCGTGTTCTCTCTTCTGTTTGATGTGAGAGCGTCTTTTCGTCCAATCTGAGGTGGCGCGTAGGGAGCATTGCAACTTAGTGCGATCGGCGGCTTCATTCTTCCAGTTTGCTGAATTTTTATCCAGTGTCTCCAGTATCCAGTGTCCGCCTATACCGGTCCCAAGCCCGGATGAAAAAGGAGGAGGGCGGCCTGCATGGAGACCGTAAGGAGGCAGCCCCTCCACCATGCAAAGGCACAACAGGCCAATCACCTGTTTGCTTTAAATCACGTACCCCCTGCAAACCCAAGTAGAACAGTCCCAATTAAGATGGTTTGGCCATGTCTGCAGAATGGGAGAAGATCGGATACCACGACAAGCATGGGAAACAAAGAGCCAAGGATCCAGACCCCGAGGACGACCCAGAGTCCGCTGGGAGGACAACATTAGACAATCTTTGAAGGACCGAGGACTAGAATGGAACCAGGCCAGGAGGAAGACAGCCGATAGGATAGTCTGGCGCTCTCTCTTCCAAACCTCTACACCTCATGGTAGAAGGGGAACGACTAAGTAAGTAAGTAAGTAAGTTTTCATGCCTCTCTTGCATACATCCTTGAAACCTCAGTTGCTGTCGTCCAGCGGTTCTTCTGCAATCTGCCAGTTGTCCTTAGAAGATATCTTTACGGAATCGACCATCTTTCATGTGACGGTCATGGCCAAGCCAGCGTCTTACCAACTTCTCCATGTATACCAGAGACGGATCTGACATTTGTGAGCTACATTAGCTCTTTTGTTGTACTGTATTTCCGACAAAGCCATATCTACTAGCTATGTGCTAAACGTTCCCTTTTTTTACCCCATGTAGTTTTTTTTTAATGTTTTTTTTAAACGTACGTCCGCTATTACTGAAGGCGAGATCTCGGGTTAGTATGTCCAACCTGAGACTGATTTTACGTGAGTATCCTATTCTCCCTGTACGCTGACAGGTGTCCTCTCGCCATTCAGGCAGATACTCGTCGTCTTCAAAGAGTACCCATTAAAGCTGGGTCGGCTCAGGAGCCGTTTAGGTTATTTCAAACCCTGGTCGACGACACTTGTTCAGATGTCTTCGCCAGGGTCCGAATTAGCCAAATCCCGGTCGATGACACCGCTTCAAATATTCTCGCCCGGGTTTGAACCTGAATCACCCGATCGCCAGCGCAGTGTGGTAACCATTAAACCAGCGCGGCTCCTACCCCGTGTAGTCATCGGGGGGTCTCTGAGGAGATGCAGAAAGAATAGGACTACTGATCCCTCTGTCATGTGATACTTATTTACCTCTTCTACTCAGGGTTGTCGATGTTAGCCAGAGAGAGTACCATATTATCTTATCGACTGTCTACCTCCTGGCGGTATTCCAGTCTACTCATCGGTCCTTCAGAGAGTGTCTTATGTTCTCCTAGCAAACTCTGGGTTTGTCCTGGCGGTCTGGATCCCTGGCTCTTGGTTTTCTACATTTGTCGTGGTAGCCGATTGTCTCCAAGTCTGCAGACATGGTCAAACCAGTGTAATTGGAACTATTAAACTTGGGTCTGCAGGGGCTGAGTTTTGAGGCCATGACGTATCGTCTGGTTGTAGACCATGTCTCTTGTTACTTCAAAATCTTCCTCAAATACCTCATTTCTGAGATTGGGAGCTGGATTTTGTGGGTTGTACTTATTGCCCGTGACTCGAGTCCATAAGTCGAGACTAGGACATAGTGGAGCGGTAAACAGCCATTTTTGACTTCTTGTTAATTTGTCTTTTGCTGAGGAAGCCTAGATTTATGGCCTGAAAATGTCTCCCAGCTGCTTTTGTTCGGCATGTGATAGAAGGTGACTAATATGAGGTTGAGTGCGGCTGGCAACCTTATCATGTAGAACAACCGCTGCAGAAACTATCGCTGCAAGAGTGTCAATCATTTGTGTAGGCGTCCTGCCAATTGCAGTAGCAGCTCCATGCTCCATAGGAAGCGAAAAGGAAAATAATAGAATATATTTCTATTCTATTTCTCACAGACAGGAACATACCTAATTTCAAAAGGGTTGAGATCTTGTATAGCTAGGCGGTGTTGTCGCACGGAAGGTCTGGGGTTCGAATCCTGGGTAAACCACTCACGTCTGCTTTTTTTTTCTGTTGTCTAGTGTTCTACTTCTTAATTTCTTACGAATGCCTGAAAACATACCTTTATGTTTGTCAAAATATTTATTTATTGAGATATGCTCGTCTGATTGTTTTTTTTTCTCTCAAACACAGAAGGATCTTATATTTAATGAAGGAATGACCGCAAGGGTCGTTGACTAGGTTCGATCACTGTGGTTCGTAAATTAATTGGCTTGACTCTTTAATAAAACATAATCTACTTTCACACTGCACAACAGCGAGGCGCAATAATCTGTTGACTCAATTGGCTTTCTTTTCAGCATTTATGTAGGCGTTCCTTGCACTGTCAATACATAATACATTTCACAACGTCGTAGCAACAAAAGAGAAATGTGCAGTTTTCAAACAAGTTTGCAATAATAAACTTCATTCTCTCACCGTCTGTATTTACTCTACTTTCAGGCTTCTCAATTAGTTTACAGATGCTCTCCACTGCCTTATCTACTTTAGTTTCTCGCGCCTCTCAATTTCTAAGTCTTTTTCCTACTATGTGATGATAGGAAACTCCTTACAGAGCGATACAACAGGAGACAATCTGATCATCAGAAGCGTCCACCCGTCGAACAAGTGTTTCGCGTTGTATATATATATATATTTTTTTTTTCTTTTTTTAACAAGAAGGGGTCCGTAGCATTCACCGCATAATCAGAGGGGTCTATAGCAATAAAAAAGAAAATGTTATAAGCCCTTTTTTATTGTGGTTAGGAGACCTTTGGACACCCGATTTTTTATTCTCCTGTAGTCAGGCATAAATAACACATAAGGAAGGGAAACCCGAGTGCCTGAAAACATACCTTTATGTTTGTCTAATATTAATTTACTGTTTACAGGCCTCGGGTTTCCCTTCCTTATGTGTTATTTATGTTTATACAATACCAGAAACCTACCCTCTGTTCTATACTAATGTCCTTAAGTCTTCTACTATTTACTGGACCCAGTATCAAGGTCTTTGTCTTGTTTGGACTGACACATACTGTTGTAATAGGAGAACAACAGAAGTGATTGCGTCATTTAAGGGCTGAGTTGCCCACTGTATACTTCCGGTGTTATCTTGTGTGTTTCGTACTGATAAATAGCCAGCAAAGCATCTTTTTTTGGGGATGCCTAGCTGGCCGTGGGGTCAGTGTGATTCGCTTGATAGCTAGGCGATGTTGTCGTACGGAAGGTACGGGGTTCGAACCCTGGGTAAGCCACTCACGTCTGTTGTTTTTCTGTTGTCCAAGTGTTCTACTTCTTTATTTCTTACGAGTGCCTGAAAACATACCTTTATGTTTGTCTAATATTAATTTACTGTTTACAGGCCTCGGGTTTCCCTTCCTTATGTGTTATTTATGTTTATACAATACCAGAAACCTACCCTCTGTTCTATACTAATGTCCTTAAGTCTTCTACTATTTACTGGACCCAGTATCAAGGTCTTTGTCTTGTTTGGACTGACACATACTGTTAATAGGAGAACAACAGAAGTGATTGCGTCATTTAAGGGCTGAGTTGCCCACTGTATACTTCCGGTGTTATCTTGTGTGTTTCGTACTGATAAATAGCCAGCAAAGCATCTTTTTTTGGGGATGCCTAGCTGGCCGTGGGGTCAGTGTGATTCGCTTGATAGCTAGGCGATGTTGTCGTACGGAAGGTACGGGGTTCGAACCCTGGGTAAGCCACTCACGTCTGTTGTTTTTCTGTTGTCCAAGTGTTCTACTTCTTTATTTCTTACGAGTGCCTGAAAACATACCTTTATGTTTGTCTAATATTAATTTACTGTAGTCAGGCAGCTTGTGCGTAACTTACCTGATAAGACCGACTTTACCTGTCAGGTAAGACATAAGATAGATCCTACTCGCTACTCCCATAGGGGGAGTGAAGCGGTAGGGACTTGACTATACTAAATCTCAGCTTTATGATACGGGTAATTAGTTCCCTTTGTTGCTGCCTTAGCCTTCCTTGACTCTAGACCAGAATTAGGTACTTACATACAGCTGGGTAGACAGGAGAGTGGAGCCCAATAGTTTCAAGCATGCGAACTTTGCCTCGAGTACCACCCTCCTTGATCACTTCGATATATTGACTGTTGATGTTGTTTTGTTGTTGCTGTTGTTTTTGTTGTTGCTGTTGAGCTTCTCGCTCTTTTGCAACTAATACCAAGTTGAAGACGTCTTCGTATTATCTACAGTGTAGATCTTGGTTTTTCCTGTGGAATTTTCTGCCATTCTGAAACATGTTGAATTGAAGTCATGAGCTTCAGATTCTCCAGCTTGGCTTGCATTTAAAGGATCGTCACATCTGGTCCCAAGCTAGGAGTAAGAAGCGCGTAGCATACTGTGCATTCGCCGCCATCGGGAGGGGGGGGGGGGGCCCTCTCCAAATATTCAGAGCTAAAATATGGTGCTCTGCTTCTGGGATTTCTCAAGGAAATGTGACATCCTACACAGAGCCACTTCTCAGCTCCCACTGCCTATCATTGGGTCCACATTGAGATCCTCCTGCATGAAGTCAACCAGGTAAATATCCAGAGTTATGTCTGGGGCTCAAGTGACACCTCCATGCTTAGCGTGCAAAGCTGGGTTCTCAACATGCTTCACCACAGGGGAAATCCCTGGAAGTGTGTGGATGTTTAAAAGAGTCAATGAGGGCGTAATTAACCTCACAGGTAGAGGTTTACTTGGACATCTGTATACTATTTCATTGTGCTTAGCTGATGGTCATATAAGGATGACTCTAGATATGCCTCAATGCTTTCGACACATAAATAGAACATAGCCTTTTTTAATTGCTCCTGAACTATATTTTAGTGGGGCTGGCAACCTAATAAAGTAAAACAAATTGCCTCAAAAACCACCACTACAAGAGTACGCCACTGCTTAGTATATGATTATGCATGGGACCAGCTACCATGATGGCTCCACGCTTCATTAGGGTCGCACATGATGACTGGACTATGTAGTATTTATTACATTATTTATCCTGCATTTATGTAAATGTTGTTGTATTAGAGTTTCATATCATTTGTTCTTGGGTGATCCCTCGTCGACGAAGGCCATTTTGTCGCAACGTTATATTTGCTTAGCTTGAGATTATGTCCTGCACACGTGACTGTTTTTCATGCAAAAACTGTGTCCATATGCTGTTATATTACTGTGACAGCGCCATCTTGTCATCGCCATTGTCTCCTTGGTTCAGTGCCTTTCTACCACAAGATCGTCAAGAGGAAGATACATTACTGGGCCACAATAGAGCCTAGAAATAGTTGTGTGTTATATTTGTGTTTTTGCTCCTTCTAGAGCATCTACGGCGAGTGTTATTTAAGTGACCCAATTACTGCGCGCGCACTACTCTTGTGAGTGGTTAAGCCTAGCGCCTATATAAAGAATGCGATGGCCAGCAGCGGCCCTTTTTTTGAAGATCAGTCCAGACAAGAGAAAACGAAACGAAGCGCCCTGTGTGGGTAGAAGATGAAAAAAAAAACATAACACGTGAGTTAATTTAGATTAGCTTTAGTATTCTGTAGTTTTATTATTAGTATTCAGCGTGGCACAGTTCTAGTATCTAACAAAATAGATAGATGGGTTTCCAAAGGAGATTTCTTCCAGGACATTAGATTTAGTTCTGAAATGATAGATGAGTGAAAATATGTGTGGATAGATTTTACTAGTGTTAAGTCCAGATCACAGCTGTAAGAGTTTAGTAGAAATTATTTCATTCATCAGACCGGGCAAATTTAGTAGGAGAGTATTTCATACATGGAACTGGACAGAGATGTTATCTGGGACTGTAATTTAGATAATATTAACTTGTTGGCAAGATGGAAATGGGGGGGTGGGGGGCCACGTGTTGATGACTGTGCATAAAGAAGGCGCCAATGAGTCTGCATAACACGCTTAGTTATCACGCGTTGTAAGCCTATAATGTTACGCTATTTTATATTGGGTGAATTGACACGAGGGTGAAGGCGGGTTAGTGTAATTTACTTCAGTAATGGAAGAAATAGTTTAGGTTAAGTGTATTTCACAATAATTGATCATAATACTACTGTACTTCTTTAGTGGTTTACTTTGAGGCTACTGTATATATTTAGTGGGTCACGTTGAGATTAGTTTAATTACATCTGTTGTGTACACAGGTTTGTAGTGCTAAAGTTCCCTTTGAGAAGATGAATCTAGCTTTAGGTATTTAGATTTCTGGTGAGCACAATGTCACTCCTTTATGCGTAAGGCACGTTAAGACAGGTGTTTCTCTGTTTGCTCCTTGCGGAACATGGAAACACCAATGCAACTGGTGTCCATCGCAAGCCCACAAGAAGCATTTTTATGCTATTGCAGTGGTTGTTTCTGTAACAATGTGTTTTATATGATGAGCTCCCAATCTCATCAGTCAGCATATACGACATGCTTCAGAGTGCAGGGACGAATATTGAGATGGATCAGTTGCGAGGTGGTGGTTTATGCTCATTAATGAGAGTATTCGTTGTACATATCGTTTAATATTATTTGATGCACAGTTCATTATTACTTAATTATTGTTATGTGAAAAATGATTTATGAGAGCACGTAGGTCCACTTGGGAACAAATTATGTCTCTTCTCGCTTCTGATGGAGCATGGGGCTACCATTGTGGTTTGCCTCCGCATGAAGCATTCAGATGCTCTAACAGTAGTGGTTTCTGTAGCAATCTATGTTGCATGGTGATATTGCCAGCCTCATGCCAAACACCATACTAGTCTCGCTAGACGACATGCATGTGTGTGTGTGTGCATGATAGTTGAATGTTTCACGTAGCGTGGAAGAAGGACAGTCAGTTTGACAGGTGAGAGCATGGTGTTTCTCATTATTTAACTATTATGATTTTTAACTAATCCGTTGCTTTGTATTTGGCGGTCTTCAGATTAGCAATCGAGCACTGGCTGGGTGTTTGTTTTGTTTGCTTTGTTTTATTTGCTTAATATTTGCTTCATGCGCTTGGTCACTGACTGGGTTGTATGAATAAATACAGCCCCTACCTTGAGAATCAGAGTTTTATTGTTCATCGGGTCGGTTGCGAGTGTGCAAGAAGGTGATCACATATCACAATAGCATCATCATCATCTCGCCCACCCTATCACAGTACCTTTATAATGTTGCATGCTTTCCTCTTCACTTCAAGCCATGGAAATCGGACGTCTACTAATTTCAAAGTCGCAGACAAGCACCCTTAAAAACATTTGTTTCCATTAATATTCATTATTTTATTAAAAATTATTCTTTTTTATATAATTATTTAATTTAAAACGTAAAAGTTTTCTTTTAAAACAAATTTTACAAGAAAATAATCAACGTTGAATTCATGACTTAACAGCGAAAACACTCGCCGCCATTTTGATTTTTTTCGGTAAAGTGAGATTTCCCTGTCGCGGAATAAAAATTAAAATAATGAACTTCAGCGATGATTTCAGTGATGGATTCATCACTGATTCTGCGGATGATGATGTCTGGGAAACTGAAACATTGGATTCAGACATGGATATTGACCATAATGTCCCTGCTGACTCAATTTGTGAATTTCTTTACTTCATTCTTTAAAGCTTTCCCATCCATAGCAACGGTTGCTAAGGACATTTATATTTACAAAACCGAACAGATACACAGTGACAAAAATAAAACAGACCATAAAGTGGTGGACGTTATAAGTCAACTACATCGGGAATGAAATTATGGATCCTTGTTGATGCTGACACAGGATATACATATGATCTTTAAATTACTTTGGTAAGAATACCCAAGCTTTCCCTATTTGGTTTGGCTTCTGATGTAGCAGTGAGACTAATAAAGTCTCATATTAATCAAGGTTATCGCCTATTTTTTTAATAATTTTTACACTAGTGTACAACTTTTACAATATCTTTTAGACAGGTGTTTGTGCATGGGAAACTATTAAAAACAAATAGAAGAGGTTTTCCAAAGTTTTTAAAAGAAATAAAATCATTTGAAAACAAAATCAGCTCACGGTGACATGTGTTGCATTGGGGAGAGGGAGAGGGAGATGTTAACAATACAGTATAGAGATAATAAAACAGTTTTTAATCCATGTCTCAAATACCACAGACACAGAGTTTATTCATCTTCTAGCATACTTATGCATTTTTATAGATTTTAGAGGTTATTTTGTAATGACACCATAATCATGTACAAATGCCCAATTATCACCCCTTTCTACCTAATAAATAAATACATTTTTTAATTAATTAATTTATGATCAGAATCGTCTAATTTTTTCAAATCATATACTAAATTGGACATACTTTTAAATAAGAGCCATTGTTTTGTACATTTTGCAATAGCTAGTTTTTTTCCTTCTTTGAATATTTCAGTGTATGTAAATTTTTGTAACTTTTTTTCTGCATTTAATTAGGTAATTAACTTGTTTCCACTCAACCAAGGTAAAACAAATCCCAAAATAACTACTACTGTACTAAAGCCCATTCAATTTCAAACACTTTGATATATAATACTGATAGGTTTATATTTAAAAATATTTTACATGCTTTAAAAAAATGCTACCTAAAAACCACACAAAAAACCTTAAAAAGTCCAGAACTGAATTAAAGTAACTTGGGCATGAAAGGGTATAGTATGCAAGATAAATGAGAGTGGAAGGGTAGAATGTTAGACGGGCCTGTGCGCTCAATTCTTAACCCTTCTTCTTCTTCTTCTCCTTCCTCGTTCGTCCTGAAAAGGACGTTGGTTGCGTCTGTTTACACCGGAGCTGCGATATCTGCGCCTTTCGGCCGACACATCAGACTTCAGCAAGGCATTTTTCGGGACCGGGTTAACCTTCCCTCTTCGATCCCTACTCTCTCAGCCAGACTGCAGTGATGCAGCCTGTTTCCAGGACCGCCACGTGGAGGTGGAGTAAGGTCTTGGTCAGCTCTGGTTCGCTGACCCTGACGCAAGCAGTCAAGCTATGGGTCACTGACTGCATTCTCTATTGCTGCATCTTTGGGTCCCTCTTAACCGTTTGAACTTTATTTTCTTAACCCTTTGAAAACAAAGTTCGTTCGTTCGTTGGTTTTTTAAAATCCTTTTCGCTCCGTATGATTTCACGAGAAGAAAGAAGGAAGGAAGAAAGAAGACATCAGATTAAGCTGGGAGAACAGGTCCTGGAGCAGGTCGATCACTTTAAATACCTCTGAGCTATTATAGACCGAAAGGGAGGCATGAAAGAAGAGTTGGCCACTCGAAAAGCAGCAGCTGGGAGACTTTTTCAGGCCATAAATCGAGGATTCCTCAGCAAGAGAGAGGTTGGTAAGAAAACGAAGATGGCTGTATACCGCTCCACCTATGTCCCAGTCTTGACATATGGATGCGAGTCATGGGCAATGACTACAACCCATAAAAGCCAGATCCAAACCTCAGAAATAAGGTATCTTAGGAAAGTGGTTTAAGTAACAAGAAGAGACACGGTCCGCAACCATACGATACGTCAAGGCCTTAAATCCCACCCCCTGCAGACCCAAGTAGAACAGTCCCAACTAAGATGGTTTGGCCATGTCTGCAGAATGGGAGAAGATCGGCTACCACAACAGGCATGGGAAACAAAGAGAAATGGATTCAGACCCCAAGAACGACCCAGAGTCCGCTGGGAGGACAACATTAGACAATCTTTGAAGGACTGTCGCATGTTACGCATTGCCTAGTTAAATGTTTGAAGACCGAAAAGTGGGACACCAGTGTTCAGGCCTGAACCAAGGAATGCAGGGGTATTTTCCTGTGTGTATCTAGGGCAGCCAATCAGAGAAGGGGTTTCCCACGGTCAGATAGAATGACTTCGGCGAGTGTATAAGGAAGAATAAATCGTCCGAAATCATGGTTAGAATTAGACATCGGGAAGGAGAACGGAATGACAGACAAGGATGAGAATGGTCTTCTTTTGACGGGAATATCTTCAATTATGTATAGGTACAAGGAAATCAGAAGGGAGTAAGTAGTTGTGAAGAATTTTGCAAGACTAAGTGTCCGTGCCTTGAGAAATCCTGTGTTTTTCCTATTCATAATTCAATATAAAATCGTTAACACGACAGATATGGGAAAACAACATATGGATATAAAGGTCAACTCACGGAGAACGGAAATATATAACTCCAAAGGCTTGAACTGGGAAAGGTGAAATGCACGAGACCAAGGTTGGAAAACTCATTTAGTATCTAATAAGAGTAGTATATTATATATATAACCTTACTTGCTACCACATATCTATATATCTCAGTCAGAATTATTCTGGAATAGTGTGATGCTACGTTATGTGTCTAGGGTATGAGTATGGTGAAGTGTAAGTCACAACAACAGACAGATAAACAATTTAATTTAATCCACTACTCTTGACAACACTGTGACACTCACATACATATAACACTCTACAAAGATATCTTAAAAGAGTCACTGATAAACTTTCAAATAACAATATGTATTCATTACTGGCATGAATGAATATGTGTCCTGATTCAACTACAAGGGAACCAGGAATCACAATCAATTTAAATTACAAGTTATGTACAGAATGTATTTAATATGAATATTGTAGTGACATATATTAGTACAAATGTTCTATGTGTGTCAGTTGTGTAGTAGTAAAATGAGGTAATACTGGTTTTGTTTTGTTCAAGCTCTGTTGGTATTGGTCATCATGACTTCAATAGTTTGTCTTTAGGGACTATTATTGGAGATGTTCACAGTTCCTGATTTTAAGACAAGTAAATTCCCCTCTGAATGGTATTTTTATAAAGTTATTTCAAGATGAGGGGACATAATGTTGAGCTCAGCTGGCCAACTCTGCTTATCTTGAATGATGGCGGCAGGAGAGGACTCCTCTGCTCGAATTCTCTTCTGGGCTCTGGAGACACCTCACTGATAGCTAAAAGGACCAAGGAGTATGCTGTCCGACACTGGATTCAGCAAATCTCTGACCAGATGCTGCTCAGTACCATCAAGACCACTGTCCCACAATTCATACGAATAACACAGATACGTTGATTAGCAATGAATTCTGGCACAAACTGGCACAAATTCCTATCTGCTTATGTTCCAGGCTTTTATTTTACACAAATATGAGCTGGCTTCAACGCACTGATGCTTTATCAAGCTTCTTTAAACAAGTGGTCTCGAACTAACGCTCCCAAGTGTGTATATCAGCGAGACTGGCCAATGAGCCACGTTTCGACAAGTGTTTGAAAAAATGTTATCTTTTCCCGTCTCCCCTAACAACCAAGATAGTATTTATAGCCCGACCAATCGTGGTTAGGCTTTCATTTGTTGCGCTCCAATCAATTTGGAGTTTACATGGTAGGCTATTTCTGTAACGTAAATTTTTTTCAAACACGTAAAAAAAAAAATCTTATGAGCAGAAATGATTTTATGCTGTCAGGCACCCCCAATATTTTATTTTGGGTATAATTTATTAATTCCTGGACTATTTGCGTAACGTTTTACATATTATTTGTCAGCAAGCCCTAAGGAACCCAAAAATACTAATTTAAAGGAGCTACGTGGTTGCGTTCAAAATATGCAATTTCTTCTACCTCCTGTTTCGAAGATGTGCTGTCTGGGTACTGTTATGTGTTCAAACGTAAACCCATCTATTGTTATCTTTTCTAATAAGAGTCTGTTATGATTTATAAACCTAACTCTGGGAAAGGGTAGTGTATTTTATCACTGTCCGTCTGAAAAAGTTAGTGCTTGTAGACTTACACGCGTGATGCCAGCATTTGTATATCGCGCGTCGCGTGTTGCATGCGTTCCTGATTTTCAGCCCTCCCCTCTCGCTCCTTTTGTCCATCTGTTCGTTCGTTTTGGTAACGTAATATAATTAATGTTAGGATTAATTTAGGTCATTACGCAGGGCCTCTCAATGTTTTTTCCAAGAAATACAGCACACGTTTCATTGAAGAAGGCGGGTAATAATACAGTAAGCTTTACTATCAACGTGAAAGCGTTACAATTTGTAGACGAAGCAGAAAACAAGGGGGATTTCGAGTACATTCTTTGTGACAGCACTGTTATTTTACCATTGCTCTTCTCTTTATTAATTTTATTTGTTAGGCTTCATATTTACCTAATAATTTATATATGTGGATTAGAATATTTCATGACAACGGCCAATATCTTGTTATTTGCAGCCAGGCAGTTCTGTTACTCCACAAAAGCCAGTCTTTACTGATCTTAATTAGATCCTGCGAGGGTATGTAAAGTTACTATGTAAAATAATACAGTAATTACAACTTTTATTTCAGGATTTGTTTAATCTTTATGTTATGAAAGTATCATGCATATTAATTGATTACTTGATATGATTGTTGAAGATTGGAACCCGAAATATAACCACCGTGACTGAGTCCGTATCAGGGCTAGCACAGTCATTTTCAGGACTAATAACAATTTTTTCAGGACTACCAACAATCATTATCAGGGCTTATTCATTCTGTCATCAAGTTACTGCACTTTACAGAGCTAACGTGTCAGGCAGGGGGATACTATAACCTCATACCATATATGTGTGTACATATTATTTTGTATTATTTGATTTTATAAAATGTTCCACAGTAGACACCTGTCTTGTCACTGATCCATAATCATGCATTTTCACGCATACATCTGAAAACAAATTCATCTCACCTACAATAGGAATGTGGTAATTTTTATCCACAAATAGCCACATATCCTACAATTATCTGCAGGTTCATACTTGTCAACCAAAAGTCAGAGGTCAATGATCAAGAATTGCTCGATGATCAATGCGAATCGCCCCGGCAGTGTCTGGATTGGTAGAAGCAAGACCTACTGAAGCTGTACATCTCATATGAACACTGATTAACTAAACAGATGAGTGATATTTGTGACAATCGTGCACCCAAGAAGTGATAACTGTCAAGCAGAGTTTTGTGATGACAATTTGCGTGATAAACTAGTGAAAGTTATAAAGTGAATAAGACAGTGAAGAAGTCTATTACCCAACTAATTGGAAGAGTCTAAAGAAATGACATTTTAGTTTAACTTGTAAAAACTGTAATTGATTTCGCCAATTTGGTTTTGTATAAATATAACTGTTGTATCACCAGTCACACCCAATCACCACAATTAGATAGATGTAAATAAAGAGGATATAAATTGTATTCACCAGCTTTATTCATTCAATATAGTTGATACTGAGTTTGGTTGAATTTTTATTAATATCACAGGTGGTCACATAGCGGAGGTGGCGCAGTAAGGTCTGACTGTTCTCTGAATATTTTCAGTCCAGATACTTTCACAGCCGTGACTATCGAGTGATACCAGTGTACTTCTCTGTCACTGGGACCTCACACATTCTGGAGAGAATACTATTTCTACTCTAGCATTATCATCTCACACATATAAAACCTTCCGCTACAGTGGGGGCTCGATCACGGGATATTCTCGTATATCCTGAGCCATCCTCTATCTAATACATCTATCTTTAGTCTATCTTGGGCCACCAATAGAAAAAAAAAAAAAAATTTTTTTTGTAAATTCTAGAATAAGATTTTTTTCTCAGTAACAGTACCTTAGAGTACTCAGTAAATATTGACTATCACGAGGTTGCACGATTAATTGTGTTGTCCATTTGATAATTATTTTGAGTAAGTTTAGGTAAGTTTTCATACCCTACTTAACTTAATATAATGGCTGACTTAGTGAAGTTCAGAACTGCGATCATGCAAATGGGAAAAGAGCTGGGCTTGACAGGTGATGCTCTCATCCAGTATGTCACAACTGAAGTGGACAAACATATGGATAGAGAGGAAAGGAAGCTGCAAGCAGAAGCTGAGAGAGAAGCCAAAAGACTAGAAGCTGAGAGAGAAGCCAAAAGAATGGAAGCTGAAGAAAAGAGGCTGCTGTTGGAAGTTGAGGCTCAAGCCAAGAAATTGGAGGCTGAAGAAAGGAAGCTACAAGCTGATAGAGACCATGAACTGAGATTAAAAGAGCTTGAAATACAGGCAGCGGCTACAACTAATGGTAGTAGGTCATCTCATTCGGATACAAGCGCCAGCCAAAGCACCTCCAATGGAGCTATGAACTTCCACTTGGACCCATTTGTGGAGAAAGAAGAGGGAATAGAGGATTACCTTGACAGATATGAACGATTGGCCACTACTTATGGCCTAGAAAAAGAAAAGTGGAATTTGAAGTTGTCACAGGGATTGAGAGGTGTATCTTATAACGTCTACTTGAAGATGCAAAAAGAAGATCAGGAAAATTATGAAGCCTTGAAACAAGCATTGTTGGTGCGTTATGAACAAAAACGCAGAAGCTTATAGAATGCGATTTAGAACTGCTAAGCTCCAGACTGGAGAAACGTATCAGCAGTTTTTCAGCAAGGTTGGAAAGTTACTTGCTGAGGTGGTGTCAGTTAGGAAACTTCAATCAGGATTTTGAAGGGATTAAGGAGATGATGTTGATAGAACAACTCCTGGAGTCCATGTCTCCTGAGACGAAGACATTCCTAGTAGAACATAAAAGAGAGAGATTAGATGAAATAATCATCTATGCAGAAAGTCACAAACTGGCTCACCCCCTGACTCAAGGAAATAAGAGGAAGCAGGGAGATAGTTTCAAGTCACCACAAAACCAAAACGAGTTTGAACAAAAGGACAATACAACCAAGAACAACCAAAGATAAGACTACAAAGACAAGAACCCTCCAGGATATAACAATAAACCCTCACGGAGGGAAGAAAAATGGTGTAAGTTCTGCAAAATGAACAACCACAACACTGATAAATGTGGAAGGAAAAAACCTCTTCATCATGCTGCATGCTTACAGGTGAGGACTTCTGATAGGAAGGAACTGACGGTGATTCAGAATAGCCTCCATCACCCACCTACACAGGAGATAGTGACTGTGAATGGCAAACAAGTCACAGGAATGTATGACACAGGTTTGTCCTATGACGCAGTCGTGTGTGCATCTCTGGTGCGCCCTGAACAAATCACCACAGAAACAGTAGATATTCAAGGGCCACTAAAAGGAGCATTACCCCTCACTTTACCCATAGCAAAGATTCATGTCAGTTGTCGCTATGTGGAAGGGGAGATAAATGCAGCTGTGATAGATGATCCCTTTTACCCACTGATGTTGGGGCGTAGATATGTTTTCTTGGGAAACCCGGTAAAACCTATGGTTATGGCAGAAATCCAGACCAGGTCTGACTCCAGGAACATAGAGAGGGACACCAAATTAAAATTTGATTCGATTGAGATGAAAAAGGCTCAAGTAGCAGACAGCACATTGAAGCCTTGTTTTGGCAAACTGTCAAAAACACATAACAATCCAATCAAAGGACATTTCTATATGGAACATGGACTCTTGCACAGGAAAGCTGGCAGAGGGACGAAAAGTCATGGTCAAATTGTTGTACCATCCACCTATAGAAATAAGGTTATAGGCTGGGGGCACATAATATCTTTGAGTGAACACCTGGGTAATGGTGCCACAAAACAAAGAATAGCCACCCAGTACTACTGGCCAGGTATTACGGAAGACATCAATCGGTATGTAAATTCCTGTCCAGAGTGCACCCATGTAGATTTAGAAAGTCGACGGAAGAGTCTTCTCCAAAAGTCTACAAGCAAACCAGCAATCATGGGTACTCCCGAGACTTGCACTGGAGGGGAAAGGAAACATCCCACACAGGTTGAATTGCAGTCTGAAACCCATGCGCTGGAAGAAAAGAACAAATCACATAGCCAAAATCAAACACCTACGAATTTGCGAGGGAAAACCGCAACCAACTATCAACGAAAAGAGGGCGGTAAACTTCAAGGGAAACCTACCGACCCCATTTCACCAGTGGTAAGGGCCTGGATGAAAAGTCGAACTGGGAAAAGAGAGATAGCAAAAGATGAATCTATATCCATGAAAACAAAATGTAAGAGCAGATTTACTTAGTCGACACCCAACTGAGATAGAACGAGAGTAAGAAGAACATTAACTACGGCAAAGCTTACAGTTGTTAGCTGTAGAAATCTACAGCTTAAAAGAGAGGGAGGCTCTGTCGCATGTTACGCATTGCCTAGTTAAATGTTTGAAGACCGAAAAGTGGGACACTAGTGTTCAGGCCTGAACCAAGGAATGCAGGGGTATTTTCCTGTGTGTATCTAGGGCAGCCAATCAGAGAAGGGGTTTCCCACGGTCAGATAGAATGACTTCGGCGAGTGTATAAGGAAGAATAAATCGTCCGAAATCATGGTTAGAATTAGACATCGGGAAGGAGAACGGAATGACAGACAGGGATGAGAATGGTCTTCTTTTGACGGGAATATCTTCAATTATGTATAGGTACAAGGAAATCAGAAGGGAGTAAGTAGTTGTGAAGAATTTTGCAAGACTAAGTGTCCGTGCCTTGAGAAATCCTGTGTTTTTCCTATTCATAATTCAATATAAAATCGTTAACACGACAGATATGGGAAAACAACATATGGATATAAAGGTCAACTCACGGAGAACGGAAATATATAACTCCAAAGGCTTGAACTGGGAAAGGTGAAATGCACGAGACCAAGGTTGGAAACTCATTTAGCACAACCCCCTCGAAGTTACAACTATTTTGGGAAGTTTGCTGGAGTTGCGAGCCTTGTTTCCTGTACGTCCGACAGCTCCCTATATAAGGGCGGTCGAAATGATTTCAAATTCACTTGTACAGCGAAGCAAGACAGAAGGACAACGGCTGGAGAGAGAGAAACGTGTCACGGCCAATATCTTGTTATTTGCAGCCAGGCAGTTCTGTTACTCCACAAAAGCCAGTCTTTACTGATCTTAATTAGATCCTGCGAGGGTATGTAAAGTTACTATGTAAAATAATACAGTAATTACAACTTTTATTTCAGGATTTGTTTAATCTTTATGTTATGAAAGTATCATGCATATTAATTGATTACTTGATATGATTGTTGAAGATTGGAACCCGAAATATAACCACCGTGACTGAGTCCGTATCAGGGCTAGCACAGTCATTTTCAGGACTAATAACAATTTTTTCAGGACTACCAACAATCATTATCAGGGCTTATTCATTCTGTCATCAAGTTACTGCACTTTACAGAGCTAACGTGTCAGGCAGGGGGATACTATAACCTCATACCATATATGTGTGTACATATTATTTTGTATTATTTGATTTTATAAAATGTTCCACAGTAGACACCTGTCTTGTCACTGATCCATAATCATGCATTTTCACGCATACATCTGAAAACAAATTCATCTCACCTACAATAGGAATGTGGTAATTTTTATCCACAAATAGCCACATATCCTACAATTATCTGCAGGTTCATACTTGTCAACCAAAAGTCAGAGGTCAATGATCAAGAATTGCTCGATGATCAATGCGAATCGCCCCGGCAGTGTCTGGATTGGTAGAAGCAAGACCTACTGAAGCTGTACATCTCATATGAACACTGATTAACTAAACAGATGAGTGATATTTGTGACAATCGTGCACCCAAGAAGTGATAACTGTCAAGCAGAGTTTTGTGATGACAATTTGCGTGATAAACTAGTGAAAGTTATAAAGTGAATAAGACAGTGAAGAAGTCTATTACCCAACTAATTGGAAGAGTCTAAAGAAATGACATTTTAGTTTAACTTGTAAAAAACTGTAATTGATTTCGCCAATTTGGTTTTGTATAAATATAACTGTTGTATCACCAGTCACACCCAATCACCACAATTAGATAGATGTAAATAAAGAGGATATAAATTGTATTCACCAGCTTTATTCATTCAATATAGTTGATACTGAGTTTGGTTGAATTTTTATTAATATCACAGGTGGTCACATAGCGGAGGTGGCGCAGTAAGGTCTGACTGTTCTCTGAATATTTTCAGTCCAGATACTTTCACAGCCGTGACTATCGAGTGATACCAGTGTACTTCTCTGTCACTGGGACCTCACACATTCTGGAGAGAATACTATTTCTACTCTAGCATTATCATCTCACACATATAAAACCTTCCGCTACAAGGACCGAGGACTATAATGGAATCATTCCAGGAGGAAGACAGCCGATAGGATAGTCTGGCGCTCTCTCTCTTCCAAACCTGTACACCTCAAGGTAGAAGGGGAACGACTAAGTAAGTAAATGATGCATAACGTCACCATTGTAGCTTGTCCCCTTGCAGGTAACCTGTACCAAGAATTCACATGTTCTTGCTGTAGTGGTTTCTGTAACACATGATGAGGTTACCAGCAACCATTCACAACCTCATGTTAGTCACCTTGAACAAACATCCCTGAGGCTACAGTGCTGCAATTCTTTTCTTTGTTTCACCAGATACTCACCTCCCACCCGAGTCTAAGCGGGGCGATATCCATGTTTGCATACAATTTATTACCTTTTTTGGACACGAGAATAAGAAATCAGAAATAAACAAATAATTGTGACTCAAACATCGTTTTTGTGCATATAAATATCTGCTTTTAATTCATTGTATAAAAATATTGTAACAAAATAAAAACAAACATTGAAATATGTTTTTAACAACGTAATACAGGGGTAGCTTGAAAGAAAACGGGTATGAAAACAAGCGACGTAAATGAGAATGTAACATTGGGGAATTGACTGAAAAAAAAATTTACTTCCGCGTACATATAGACATATAAATATACAAAAATTGCGTGAATTTTTAGGCATATGTGCGTGGTATGGTTAAAACAGACGTGGAAAGGCATTGAGCTGTTGGCACGGCACAGGAAGTCTTTGTATAATTTTCTTGATGGCCGATGTTCCGTGGAGAGGTGAAAGGTGATGATGGCTGAAAACTTAATGATTTAGATCATTTACAGACAGAACGAACGAAAGAACGAACAAACAAACTTTATTTTCAAAGGGCTAAGAATTGGACACGCAGGCCCGTCTAACATTCTGCCCTTCCACTCTCATTTATCCTGCATACTATATCCTTTCATTCCCACATGTTACTTTAAGTATTAATTTAAAGGCATGCAACATTATAAAGTTAACATAACAGCATTCATTTACAGTATGCAATCATAATAAAAAATGAGTAGGTTTTTTTTTTTTTAAATAAACACGATAATGACTGAAGAAATATAATAAGACAGGCAGGCAGATAGATAGGTCGGCAGGCAGACAGAATGGCCGGCAGGCAGATAGATTGGTCGGTAAGCAGACAGGTAGACAGGCTGGCAGGCAGATAGACAGGTCGACAGGTAGATAGACAGGTCGGAACCAGTAGATATACAGGTCGGCATACTCAAAAACAGGCCTGCAGGCAGATAGACAGATAGATAGATAGATAGATAGATAGATAGATAGATAGATAGATAGATAGATAGATAGATAGATAGATAGATAGATAGATAGATAGATAGATAGATAGATAGATAGATAGATAGATAGATATGTGACAGCGCCATCTTGAGGTCTGTCGTTCTAGGCGCTGGCCCCATCTGGGCAGTCATATTGTCTATGTGGTTTAGTGCTTTTTGATCACGTTATCTTCAAGCAGATTTATTACAAGGCCATAATAAGCCTACGAATTAGTTGTGTTTTTGCTCTAGTTGTGTAAATCTGTGTTTTCATGCATTCTAGAGCAAAATATCGCGAGTGTTGTTTAAGTAACCAAGATTAATACGCCTAGCGCAGTAAAGTGAGTGATTAGCCTAGTGCCTATAAAAAGAGATAGCGAGCTACCAGCGGACCTTTCCTAGTATCAGCCGCCAGAGAGAACAGACGACAGAGCCAAGCTGTAAATGCCTTGAGCACGTGAGTTAATTTAAATTAGAATTAATTTTATATAATTCTAGAATTATATTCAGCACGAGTCTGTTTTAATGTTTAGTGAAATAGATAGATGTGTTTCCAAAGGAAATGTCTTTTTAGGACATTATGATTTAGTCTTGAAGAAATGATAGATGAGTGAAAATAATGTTTGATAGGTTTTATTAGGCACGCACAGCCTAAATCCAGATGTGAGAATTTAGTATCAAGTATTTCATCCATCAGACCGGGCAAATTTAGTAAGAGTGTTTTATACATGAAACTGGACAGAGAAGCATCTATTACTTGAATTTAGATAAGATTAACGATCGCAAGATAGTAGCCTCGTGGTGATAAAAGGCGGCGATAGCGAGTCTGATTAAACACGCTCCGCGTGGTAAACCTATAATATGTTATGCCGAGCGACACGCGGTGTATTTAGTCCCAGTTTGGCTTAAGTCGAGAATAATTATATTGTATTCTTTATGTAAGAGTAATTTAGTGTATTTCACGTTTATTGATAATTCTACTGTATATTTAATGGGTTACTGTGAGGTGAGAATATGTATTTAGATTTCTGGAGAGCGCGAGGCCACTCCTTTGTTGAGACAGGACAGGTGTTTCTCTGGTTTGCTCCTGGTGGAGCATGGAAACACCAATGCGGCTGGTGTCCACCACAAGCCAACAGAAGCATTTTTATGCTATTACAGTGGTTGTTCCTGTAATAATGTGTTTCATGCGATGAGATTCCCAGCCGCACGAGTCGTCACATACGACATGCTTCAGAATGCAGTAACGAATATTGAGATAGACCAGTTGTGAGGTGGTGGTTAATTCTCATTATTGAGATTATTTGTTGTACATGTATTGAAGAATATTATTTTATGTCCAGTTGATTATTATTGTTGTGTGAACAATGGTTTGTGAGAGCACGTGGGCGTACCAGATGTATATTTCTCTTCTCCGCTCCTGAGGGAGCATGGGGCCACCGGTGTGGTTTGCCTCAGCATGAAGCATTCAGATGCTCTTGCAGTAGTGGTTTCGGTAGCAACCTATGTTACCCGGTGCGATTGCCAGCCTCATGCACAACACCATACTAGTCGCATTGGACGACACGCATGAGTGTGTGAGATAGTTGATGATATCAGGTGGGCGCATGTTTTCTGTATGGTAAGTGTTATTATCCATGCTATTGATGTTCACTTAGACGTTGTTTTATTTATTATTTTTCAGACAGTCTATGAACACTGACTGGGTGTTTGTTGGATTGTTTGTTTGGTGTTCGGTTCTGTTCGGTAGAATTAAATGTTGATCTGCATAAGGCTTTGGGTTGCTTGAATTGTTAAGTCTGCTGCTGAGAGGGTTGCAAGCAACCAATAATTGCAACCCCTGTCAAACGATCCTTTATAAATTTTCTTAGTGCACGGGTCTTGGGTGTGAGGTACCCCTAGCGCCCCTGTCACAAGTGGCGTCGTCGGCAGGATTGACAGACAGCACGCAGTGAAGCAACTCTTCAGCAATCAGAGCAGCAACAGCCGAAACAGTAGAACACCCAGTTCAGTGCAAGGCGAGGGACGGGATCATCCAGTTTGTCAAGATTTCTAGTCAACTCTACTAGCAACAAGATGGCGGCACGCAACACACGCGCTGCTAGTAGAACTGATAACGAAGATGTGGCTGAGGTGGATGACCCTGTAGTAGGGCTAAATCGTCAACCAGAACGAGTGCAGTACATCGTGGTACCTACTCACAAGAGGGTGCGTTGCTTTGGGGAGCGCACGGGTCCTACGGCCGAGGAATATGTCAGAGAGGTGAGAGCTGCCTGGAGAGTAGGGATGATGAGTAAAGAGGACCAGGCAGATGTTATTCTTGACAGTGTGACCCCAAGTGTCCGTAGGGAGCTGAGGATTCAGGCTGATGACGGTGACCCAGAAGCAATGCTACATTCCATTCTTAGGGTGTATGGGGAGCGTCGGAGCATCCCAGAAGTAATGGCCGCGTTCTACTCTACCCGGCAAGGTGCAAGGGAGTCTCTTTGGGAATTCTCCCATCGCATTCACGAGGTGTTTGAAAGTGTTGTAAGGGCACAAAGGCAGAACAACGTCACTCCCTTGGCGCCATCCTTTCTTCGTGACCAGTTTGCTGCTTGTCTGAGAGATGACCTACTAAGAAAGCTTGCAAAGGAAATGATCATCAAGGAGCCAACAGCATCGTTCACGTCGGTGAGGGACTATGCCCTACGGTTTTTGGAGACTGAGCCCACTTCTGGGGCTGGTGTTGCCAGTGTCGAAGCAGCTTCGGGGGCTGGTGTTGCCAGTGTTGAAGTGGCAAGAACAGAGACTGTGTCAGATACGCATGCATTAAACGCAGAAGTAGAGCGGCTGAGAGCACAGGTGGCTCAATTAGAGGCTAAAATTGATGCGATGTCTCAGGAGCAGGGGAGACGTACCAGGACAGTTCGTTGTTTTAGATGCAGAGAACTAGGCCACGTACAGAATCGATGTCCACAGGCATTAAACTAGACCCCTCTGCGGCTGGGAGTCAGGTTACAGAAGGGGAGCAGAATGGCTCAAAGATAAAGATGGTTGGTGGTCGACCGGAGTGTTGTGAGGTGCTTATTGCAGGGAAGAAAGTCAAAGGCGGCCAGGGATGTAAGGGTAGCAGGAGGCGACCCAGGACACCGAGGAAGCCTAGGAAAATAAGATGCTTCAACTGTGGAGACCTTTCGAACCACATGGCAGCCAAGTGTCCCCAGGGCCCGCTTCCTAAGCGATGTTTCCATTGTAGGTCCCCGGACCATTTGATATCGGTTTGCCCATCAAAGAGCGCCCTCTCTAAGCGTACCAACACATCTACATTGCCGTCACAGTGCAAGCCAAGAGATGGCCGTGGCAACTGTCACCATAAGGGCGCCAGGAAAAGTGGTCGGCATTTAGAGGAGGAGACTCATCTAAAACTCGTTGAAGGACACGTTTCCAGGCTACGAGGGGCGCACGTAAGAGCAGAGCCACCGTTGCAGAGTTTTGCAGCAGTCCGGAAAGAGAGATGTGACAAGCTGTCGTGTTCTACTCCACTACAGGTCGGAGAATTGGTGAAGAAGAGAATGCACGACGCTGAGAGATCCGAGATTCGTGATATGTGGTCAGAAGACGAGTACGTTGTAGTTCGTGCTCCCACAATGACAGGGAGTCCATATATCATCCAACGAATGGACAGAGCGAGTCCGAGCATTAGAGTAACCAGCAATGACCTGAGACGAAATGAAGGAAAAGGTGATCCTCCAGATTTGGAGAATACGACTGAAGCGCCTGATTTAGTGCAGTTGTCGGGACGACAACAAAATCAGGCGGGGAATATGTGACAGCGCCATCTTGAGGTCTGTCGTTCTAGGCGCTGGCCTCATCTGGGCAGTCATATTGTCTATGTGGTTTAGTGCTTTTTGATCACGTTATCTTCAAGCAGATTTATTACAAGGCCATAATAAGCCTACAAATTAGTTGTGTTTTTGCTCTAGTTGTGTAAATCTGTGTTTTCATGCATTCTAGAGCAACATATCGCGAGTGTTGTTTAAGTAGCCAAGATTAATACGCCTAGCGCAGTAAAGTGAGTGATTAGCCTAGTGCCTATAAAAAGAGATAGCGAGCTACCAGCGGACCTTTCCTAGTATCAGCCGCCAGAGAGAACAGACGACAGAGCCAAGCTGTAAATGCCTTGAGCACGTGAGTTAATTTAAATTAGAATTAATTTTATATAATTCTAGAATTATATTCAGCACGAGTCTGTTTTAATGTTTAGTGAAATAGATAGATGTGTTTCCAAAGGAAATGTCTTTTTAGGACATTATGATTTAGTCTTGAAGAAATGATAGATGAGTGAAAATAATGTTTGATAGGTTTTATTAGGCACGCAAAGCCTAAATCCAGATGTGAGAATTTAGTATCAAGTATTTCATCCATCAGACCGGGCAAATTTAGTAAGAGTGTTTTATACATGAAACTGGACAGAGAAGCATCTATTACTTGAATTTAGATAAGATTAACGATCGCAAGATAGTAGCCTCGTGGTGATAAAAGGCGGCGATAGCGAGTCTGATTAAACACGCTCCGCGTGGTAAACCTATAATATGTTATGCCGAGCGACACGCGGTGTATTTAGTCCCAGTTTGGCTTAAGTCGAGAATAATTATATTGTATTCTTTCTGTAAGAGTAATTTAGTGTATTTCACGTTTATTGATAATTCTACTGTATATTTAATGGGTTACTGTGAGGTGAGAATATGTATTTAGATTTCTGGAGAGCGCGAGGCCACTCCTTTGTTGAGACATGTGTTTCTCTGGTTGCTCCTGGTGGAGCATGGAAACACCAATGCGGCTGGTGTCCACCACAAGCCAACGGAAGCATTTTTATGCTATTACAGTGGTTGTTCCTGTAATAATGTGTTTCATGCGATGAGATTCCCAGCCGCACGAGTCGTCACATACGACATGCTTCAGAATGCAGTAACGAATATTGAGATAGACCAGTTGTGAGGTGGTGGTTAATTCTCATTATTGAGATTATTTGTTGTACATGTATTGAAGAATATTATTTTATGTCCAGTTGATTATTATTGTTGTGTGAACAATGGTTTGTGAGAGCACGTGGGCGTACCAGATGTATATTTCTCTTCTCCGCTCCTGAGGGAGCATGGGGCCACCGGTGTGGTTTGCCTCAGCATGAAGCATTCAGATGCTCTTGCAGTAGTGGTTTCGGTAGCAACCTATGTTACCCGGTGCGATTGCCAGCCTCATGCACAACACCATACTAGTCGCATTGGACGACACGCATGAGTGTGTGAGATAGTTGATGATATCAGGTGGGCGCATGTTTTCTGTATGGTAAGTGTTATTATCCATGCTATTGATGTTCACTTAGACGTTGTTTTATTGTTTGTTTGGTGTTCGGTTCTGTTCGGTAGAATTAAATGTTGATCTGCATAAGGCTTTGGGTTGCTTGAATTGTTAAGTCTGCTGCTGAGAGGGTTGCAAGCAACCAATAATTGCAACCCCTGTCAAACGATCCTTTATAAATTTTCTTAGTGCACGGGTCTTGGGTGTGAGGTACCCCTAGCGCCCCTGTCACAGATAGATAGATAGATAGATAGATAGATAGATAGATAGATAGACAGACAGACAGACAGACAGACAGACAGACAGACAGACAGACAGACAGACAGACAGACAGACAGACAGACAGACAGACAGACAGACAGACAGACAGACAGACAGATAGATAGATAGATAGATAGATAGATAGATAGATAGATAGATAGATAGATAGATAGATAGATAGATAGATAGATAGATAGATAGATAGACAGATACTGATGGATGGACTGATTGATGGGTGGAATGTAAAGACTTATAATGATACCGTAATGCATCTAAATAATGTATTTACTTACTTCCATACACATACTAACTTACAGTTTACATACGAGTACCTTTACCAGCAAACACGCCCATACATAAACGCAAAAATAAAAGAAGTATGAACGGTAACTGGAAGCCCTGTTAACACAATCCCTCATCTAACTGCCGATGTAATAACAGCAGCCATAATCGTGACATGTCTATCGTCGTTTGATCCGGCCCCTCCTGTTATAAAATATAACCGGAGCCACTTAAGAGCGACAACGAAAAAAGGTGGGTCGAGGTCAATGCTCTGACACACACCGGTATTACACACCGTCTTTAGGTAGCAAGGACATGCCAAACTCTCACACAACATACAGGTGCATTATACATAATATAATATATACGTCAAAAGAAACATCTGACAAAAAAACAACACAGGGTTATCATCTCAATAATAATATATAATTGAATATATATATATATACAGAGGTGGGCCCAAGCTCTGTAAGGGCCGCAAAGTCAAATGATCATGATATATACAAACCATATATAACCAGTGGCGGCTCGTTCTCAGGGGCTGTGGAGTCCATCTCTGCTAGAACTTAAAAAAATAAAATATGTTTTCATGTTTTACTAGTGAAATCGTTATCGTTAATGTTAATCAGAATCGACGTCATTGCACTCCGGGCAAGCCCATAGGTGCTCAGTCTCCCTCAGCAAATGTCGAAGGGTATGAATGCTAATTGATCATGTTACGCACTGGTTGTATACACGCTCGATGCGTCCTTACATACATCCATCCCTGCTGGTTTTACGTTTGATGCCAAATCCAATAATAATCTTAGCCTTGATGATTCATCGATTGCAGTGTCATTCTCTAATAGACGATCATGAATGACATTCAACTAGTGGCATATAACAAGTCTATGTAGATAATATTACAATCGCTGTGATTCTACATTGAACTTTCTCAGCTTCCTCCTCTCTCTCTCTCTCTCTCTCTCTCTCTCTCTCTATATCTCTCTCTCTCTCTCATACACACACCAACACTCTGGCTGCTACTTCCCACCCCACGCCCCCTTCCCTAATATCTTAATGCGTGCGTTTCATCCCGATCCTTTCTGAATTCTCATACTCTATAGTAGTGGTCGGCAACCCAGTAGATTTTGGGTTCTACTTTAGTAACACTAAACCCCCTACATATATATTTATATATAGGGGGGAGGGGGGGGGGGGGGTTAGGGATGATGAGCCTTACAAAGAAAAGATCGCGTTCCCTATCACGTGCAGTTCACGAATATATTTAGTAGTCAGCTCGAGAGTTTTCACTGGGAATGCGGGAAAAAGTCGGAGAGGTCTAGTCCCAGATTGTCCATGCTTAAAAAGCCTTTCTTATCCCCCCCCTCCCCCCGCCAGTGACCTAACGAGCTATCAAATCATTGACTGGGATCTACCGATAGATCTATATCGATTGGTTGCCGACCAATGCTCGATAGTCTCGGTACGTTCCTGTGACAAATAAGAACAATTTCCGTTTTTTATTTATTTTGTTCAAATTTAGTAAACAGTCTTGACGTATGGATGCAAGACATGCAATGACTACAACCCACAAAACTCAGAACCAAACCTCAGAAATGAGGTTTCAGAGAAAGGTGGTTGAAGTAACAAGAAAAGACATGGTCCGCAACCAGACGATACGTCAAGGCCTAAAACCCCAACCCCTGCAGACTCAAGTAGAACAGTCCTTACGTAGATTGTTTGTACATGTCTGCAGAATGGTGGAAGATCGGCTGCCACGACAAGTATAGGAGGCTAAGAGCCACGGATCCTGATCTCCATGACGACCCAGAGTCCGCTAGGTGGACAACATTAGACAATCTCTGAAAAACTAAGGACTAGAATGGAACCAGGTCAGGAGAAAGACAGCCGATAGAACAGTATGGCGCTCTCTCTTCCAAACATCTACACCTGACGGTAGAAGAGGAACCACTAAGTAAGTAAGTATGATATATAGTAAACATGCAGGATAAATACTGAAGGCCACAGAGATATGTGTGACTGGCGGTGGAATTGTCTGCCCGTAGTTTTGCTAGGTCGGTCTGAGTTCTCGTCATTCTGACCTGTCTACCTTCTGTCCATCCAAATTCTCCGTCCACTTTTCTGTAAACATTGTCTCTAACAGCGATATATCTGTCATCTTGTCTGTCAGTCAGCACTATAGACCTTCTGCGTGCACGCGCATGGCGGTATGTGATTAAACAATACTTTTTTATCGGTCCCCCAGGAAACTAAATACTTACCAGGTCTCCTTTAATTCGAGAAACTCAGGGTAATTTCTCCGTTCCTTTTAACGGGAGAGAGCTCTCATAGTGGCCAAAAGTCATCACTCACGAACGCCAGCGCCGTGCTCACGTTGCGTCATCCCTTCGTTGTCTTAAGAACGCAGGAGGAAAACGCCGAGGGTAGCGTACGTGGATTTATGTAATCGGGGGGAGATCAGAAACTCTTGCGTCTTATTACGTGCTAGTACGCTGTTCCATTTCGAACGGTCCGAACATCTAGCATTATCTGGTAGTACTTAAGCGACTGTCCAAATAACTCTCTATCAGACAATTCGTGTCTCTCGGATTCTCTAGCTTGCGTGAATCTTATCCTTCATGTTGATAGCAGTTGTGAATTAGGTCCGTATGGAGATTATTTCGTGAAGCTGGTAAGAGCGAATTAATTGTTTTAAGAGTTATCTTGAGTGGTAGCGTATAACATTTTATGCAGATATAATCTGCCCAGAATTACCTATTCTATTGCTTAAAATAATTAATTCATAACGAATAGCAACTCTTTCGTAAGATCACAAATGATTTAACATAGCGCGCCACCAGTTTTTAACTCAGCTTAAGACTTAACAGACAGATAGCTAGATAATCTGGTATAACAAGTAGACAAATAGAGAGATAATGTGTACTGACAAGAAAACGGGAGAGATAAAATGTAACTGACAGAAGGAAGATGTACGAATTGCATTATTGATTATTGTTCTCTTCGACGTTTAGCAATTAATCCTGGTGTAAGTGTTAAACTATCCTAGTTTATTTAATGTTATTTCCCACGTACATGGCGATTACGTCAATCAATTCTGTATCACGACTGTGTTGTGAGGTGAATGTCTGACCTCGTTTAGCGAGGCTGTCCGTGTGTGTGTTATGCCGGCCGCCCCGCCTGCTCGCTAGCCAAGCGACAGAGGAGGGTAGGGACCCAGCGCATGTTTATGGAAGTGTATTTGTATGCGTCTTAGTGAAAGACAGAAGAGAGGGTGGATGGTGTACGTCTGTTAGCGTCGATCGTTCTGGGCGAACAAAACCATGTAAATATTTTTTGAATGTTTTTATTTCCCCCAGACCCTGATCAGAAAAAAAAACCAGAAAGCGGTCTGTGTTGCTATCTACGGGCTCAACCAGAGTCTACGGAGATTTATTGTGCACAACGTTTCCACACATCGGTGCACGGCCTCTAGCATTTTAATAGGCCCCCAAATTTCTTTACTGACGGATTAACTGCCAAATTGCTATCGCAGCAGCTGGCGGCTATTTCGTGGATTGCGTTACGGCCGCACAGCGCATACAGTCGCGTCCACGAGCTGTTATAACTTGCCACTCATACATACAGGCAATATTGGTGTAACCCATTACCACCCGATTGTTGGAGATAATACAACCACATAACCCAGAAAGAACCAGCTGGTGCCAGCCTCTGAAAGTTCTTACGTGAACGTACCACTAGATCAGCGCATTCAGATAATATTCGTGTGCTGGAATTAAGCTAATTTTCCAGTTCACCACCTGTTGTTCACTCGGAGTTACTGCAGTAGTCGCACAGTGGGAGTTACATGTTACTATTTCCCCCTGGAGCTTACCTCCTGGCAAAAGTGGATTACTAAGTCCAGCCGGACAGTGTTGATGCACACCAGTTTTCTTCTCAGTTTTGGATTTAGCATCTATTAAGGCAAATACGGTCGTCTGATTTCATTGGAATGGGGACCCTGTCCAGGTGATAGCAAGACTGTAGGAGAACTGTTGTTCTTTTTTAAGTGCGGGAGTGGTTCTAGAGAACTTAGGTATGTCCGCGTAAGCGTAGGAAGGAAGTAGAGTGAGGAGGCCACAGTGGTTTTTTTTCTTGGGAATTTGTATTTTTTTGGAGGTTCATTTTTCTTTGCCGTTTATCCTTCCCACATTGTTTATTTTCAGAGAAGGTACACGGGGTTTACCTTGTTTTGTTGTTTGTTTGTTTTTTTTTTTTTTTTTGGTATTGTTTGCATTATTGCCACGTTGGATGTGGTGCAGTTTTTTTATGGTTAATTTTAAAAAAACCCAGAAAAACTTATTATTGTTCTGGTCAGAACGCCTTCCCTTTAAATGTCATGTTGGTGCAGTAACTGTAGTGTCCCTTACTGAGTATTAGATTAAAGTCTTTTACAAACATTGGAGGGCGCGGCAAGATTGTCTTATTAAAAGTTAGTCACCAGGTAGGCTGAAGGAGTAGCACCCTTATCCTCCAGAGGCATATCTTCTCCCAACTTTGCACACGTGACTCTATTTTCTATCAATTCACACTTTCCCTTTAATAGTCTGTCTGACCTCAGACAGAATCTATCGTCCTACCTATATCTAGCTGTGACAATATGTCATTACATAAGAAAGTTAAAAATACCATGGACAACCAAAATAGTTATGAGAATGACCTGAAAGAGGTCAATGATTCAAGAAGCTTATTGGTCACATTAGAAAGAAGCAATCTACTTTCTTTGGGCACGTTACGAGAAGAAGAACGCTGGAGAATATTGTGACAACGGGAAAGATTGAAGGAAAGAAGAGATAGAGGACTAGAGAGAGAGAGAGAGAGAGAGAGAGAGAGAGAGCAGATACAGGACCGTTTGACATCGTAGCATGGACAGAAGTCGACAACGGAATTGATAAACAATACTGGAGGCACGAAGTCGTGGACAGACATCGTCGCCTACCCCACCAGGCATGGTACTTGACGAAGAATAAGCTGTAAATCTAGAATACAAACGTATTATGGGCCCGGGAAGCGTTCAACCGTAGAACCGGCCTTGCTTACAAGTAGAAGGATGTAGAAAGTTCCCCCGCCACCACTATCAAGAAGTCCCCACATTCTACCTGTCAAGAGGATTTATCACTGACAGATACGGTGTCTCTCTCTCTATCTCTGTCTCTGTGTGTGTGTGTGCGTGCTTATCGAAGCTGTTATGTTCTATGTGGTGCTACAGTGGAGCCTAAACAAATATGTGACTGCGTGCGATATCGGCCTTTTAAACATCGCTGATACGTCAACAAGGCAACAACGCAAGTTGAGTGAATCTGGGACATAAAGATTAATTCATAAGAAGGCAGTGAAGTAGACAGACATTAATAGACAGACAAACACAGGCAAACACAGATAGGTAGATAGACAGAAAGATAGATATATAGATAAATAGACAAGCAGACATAGATAGATAGATAGATAGATAGATAGATAGATAGATAGATAGATAGATAGATAGATAGATAGATAGATAGATAGATAGATAGATAGATAGATAGATAGATAGATAGATAGATAGATAGATAGATAGATAGATAGATAGATAGATAGGTTAGACATCCTCGTCCTCTTGTTCCAACTCGAAGTAAGTGCGTCTTTTGTTTTCACCAGTAGGGTTGACGCCTGCAGAGTTGTCATGCCCTTGACCTAAAGGTAATCTTCGCCAATTGTCTGGCTCATCTGCTGAGTGCTCATCCTTGCTGGAAGTAACAGGTATCTTTCCAGATGGATCCACTTGACCTGTGTCCGTGGAAACACCAGCGTCCATACTGATAGGTCGGGCCACTGAATATTCAGAAAACTGCTGCGTGGGTTGTTGTGCACGAAAAGGTAAAGGAGGATTTTGCGTCAAGGATGTGTCGGGATTAGTCCTGACAATAGGCTCACCTGCACTTCTGTTGTCCTTGGCGCCTTCACCTGTGTTCGTGTAGCTATGTCCAGGTGAGGAATCGGGTTCTCTAGTATTGTAATAATCTGGGTATTCCAGTGAGCTGTAACCATCATTAGGATCATTGGCAGAGGCAGGTTCTGTACCACCACGTGTCTGGTCAGATGGATCATATGTCTGAATGTGACTGTCTTCTATAACAGCATAGTCCTCATCGTCGTGTGAACTATTTCCGCTCTCATCGGAAGATAGATCTGTATCTTTATTAGATTTGGTGGTAGTTTTGGTGAAGAAATTCCAACCCTTGGTTGTATCTTTCTTACTTTTTTCAAAAACATCTTTAGATTTCTTTTCCAGTTTTTCCCAACTTCTTCATTGTGATTATGTTGGCCTGGTGTTAGAACAACATTTGAAAACCCAAAACCAGCATTTTGTTTACTCTGATCGTGTTGCATCTTTGTGTTTTTGGATACAACTTTGATATGTTTAGGAACGTTGTTTGAAACTGCAGTGTTACCATGAAACATGGCATGAAATCCATCTGCTGTGTTATCTGCCGTTCTGTCTGGTAGATGGTTGATGGTGTGGGCTTCAGACGCTCTTTTTGTATGTCGCTTATATACCAGTAGAATTATTATGAAAACAACAACAGCAATAAGAAAGATTCCAACTGCAATGCCAGAAACTATGTAAGTTTCTGTATAGTCTTCTTCAGAACCTGCCTGCCACTCTGAACCGTTTGCTGCCGGTGATGTGCCATAGTTTGGTAATAATGTTGATGAATCAGCAGAGCAACACTCATTCTTACAGGGACGATATTCTAACTGTGGATCATTGATTTTCAAATATTCCTCCTCCATAATCCAGCTCACGCCAACACAAGATGCGTGGCATGAAGTGATGGAGTTTAGGCTGATAAAAGTTGGCTTTACTAACTGGCCACAAGTATTTTCCTGCTGCTTCCACCAGGTACAAACCACACTTGTATCTTTACCAGAATTTTTGCACCTGTACAGCATACAAGAAGATGTGTTTTCGTCTGAAGTTGTTTGATAATTTATTTCATTTACTTGATACTTATCCTGGGTGTATTTCGCCGAGCAGGACGACCGTCTTCCCGAACATAGACATCTATAAAATCTGCAACAAATAAATTACTTTTAGTCTAAAATTGTATTTTATAATTGTTTATAAATTATATTTATAACCTTCATGTCCTTATCAATAACCATCATCATTACCACTCGTCTCCCTAGGTAGATTGACCTTAATAAGCTCGTGCCATCAAACTCTTTCCAAGTGTCTTTTTATCCTTTTCATTTCTGTCTTCAGTTCTCTTCTCCATACATTTTTTCAGGCTTCCTCTAACTCTCATAACCTGAGGATTCCAAACGAAGGGTTGTCTTTTGCATGATATGAACAGGTTTCGTCAATGTTTGAACTATCTAAAGCTAACGCCATCTTCTTACCTCATGTTCCACTGGCACTTGTCTGGTTTTATTCATCAGTTAACATTGATGATCTTGAACCATTTCAGTCCGTCCATTCTATCTTCTTCTTCTTTGATCATTAGCCGCCGACTGTCAAAGCAGTCGCCATCACGCTTGGTGACGTCTTGTAGGACAGCAACAAAGTGTTTCTACCTTGCTTGGTCGGCGGCTATCCTTCGTGCAGTGCCCCAGTTCTGCTTCATTCTTTGTATCTGGGTCTCCACAGTTCTCCGCCAGGTTGTTTTTATTCTATGAAATCACTCATTTACTTAGCAATAAATGCTTACAATTTTTTTTTCAACTTAATGCAACTTGCACTTATTTCTTCAATGCATATTTTTGATGTTTAATTGTTTATAAATTATAATTATTTAACTCATTAAAAAAATTTGCTTAGTCAGTAAAGTACATTCAGCCTAGTTAGTCTCATAGTATGGCTGTTAAACAATGAGAACAAAAACAATCACAAATTTAGACTTTCAGAAATGGATGCTTCCGTAGAATAGAAGGACCGAGTGGTGCGAAAAGGACATCAATGTGAAACTGTTGACAAGAACTAGACAAGTGCAAGTGGAATAAGAGATGAGAAGAAGACGCTGGTAATGGATAGTACACACATTGAGGAAACCTGTTGATATCATAACAAGGCAGTCCTTGTTCTGGAATCCCCAGGGAAAGAGAGGCAGAGGTAGACCAAAAAACACATGGAGAAGAGATCTGAAGACAGAAGTGAAAATAACGAGGGCAACATTGACAGAACTTAAGCTGATGGCACGCGACAGGAAGACTTGGCATGCGTTTGTTGAAGGCCTATGCTCCTTGGGGAGCTAACGCGAATTTATTGAATTACTCCATAAAATACATAACTGAATTTCATCAAATATAATTTCTTTGGTCGTAAGTAGACGTTTGTTATTCAAAAAAAGTACATTTCGTTCATTCATAAATTATATTTTGTCGTAAACAGAGACTATTTCGAGGCTGTGTTGTCATCACGACGTAAAACAAAGCTACAGAAACCAAAGCTATAAGTGCACATGAATGGTTTTGTGTAAGCCTCTTGAATGGGGTTCCGCTACAGTGGTGACTCCATGTTGTATACGGGTCAAGGACAGCACGACGATAATAGAACACCGGGTAAGGTTTCCACACTGCATGCAAATTACGCCAGTGATATTTTAGTGATGTTTCCCGACATCATCACATGAAGTGCTATGCTATGGACCTTAGAATGAAGGCAAGAGACCACAAACAACCTGGCGGAGAACTGTGGAGGCCGTAAAGCAAAGCATGAACTTAATTTGGGGTACTGCACGAAGGATGTCCGCCGACCAAGCAAAGTGGAGACAGTTTGTTGCTGCCCTACAAGACGCCACTAGGCATGATGGCCACTGACTGTTTAGTCAGTCAGGAGTTAAAGATCCAAGAAAGTGTGTTAAGCATGCGCTATTAGTCAGCTGAATACGGAACTACTAACCCGGGAGTTAAGGAGACAACAAAATCATCAATCTTGTGGCTTAGCCTGCAGATAACAAGAATGAGATGAAAACCAGTAAATGCTGATTATGATGACAGTAGGTTTCTGATCTAAAACGTCTGCTGTAAAAGAACGTAAGGAGAATGTTAACGAAAGAGGAGAATATCAATCAGTCAATACCCTTTAACTTCCCAAGAAGCACACACGTCTTCTTGTAAGTGCCATACCTTTCAAATCATTTTAATTTATGTCTCTAGTACATTTCTCCATATATTTGATGGATGGATGGGTGTGAAAAAAATCGAAAAAAGGTGATTCGTCTTACGAGGACAAAAGACAAAGAAAATAGCCAACTTTACGGCCACAAGGCCTTCGTCAGGGAATGGAAAGAAAGTGGAGGCTAGATAGGACACATAAGAACCTAAATAAATATAAAAATAATAAAACCTAGGTACCTCCCTAAAGGCATCGAAGTCCTAACTCTTTTGCTGCCCGCGAACGGACGAGCGTGCCCGGAAAAGGTATAAATAACCATATATTTACGGTTTGAATGTACTGCTTTTATTCTAGAGATTTCAGAAAAAAGAACTGCATGATACTGCTATCAACAGGTTTCATTCATGTGTGTTCCATCCATCATCAGCATCTTCGTCTCATTTCTTGTTCCACTGACACTTGTCTGGTTCTTCTCACCAGTTTCACATTATTGATCTTCTCATACCTTTTCAATCATTCTATTCTATGCTAGCACCCATTTATGAAAGTCTGTAGCTTTTTGGTTGTCGTTTGTGTTGTTCTCCATGTTTTAGAACTATACAATAGGACTGACTTGACATCTGAGTGGAATGTTCTTTATGTATGTGTGTGTGTTGGACTTGACTGCTGGTGACTTCCATATAATTTCCAATGCAATGAAAGCTCTCCTTGCCTTTTGTATTTTTAAAAATTGTATATATATCATTGTCTGTACTTCCAACGTTATCGGTACCGTTGCCAATAAATCTGGATTCTTCTACATCTTGAAGGAATGTATTCTCCCTGTGTATTTTCAGACCCACCTCTCATCAAGTATTTTTTTTTTCTTGCATCTGATTACGGTCATGGGACCGGCGAATCAGGTCGTCTACAAAATCTAGATCATCATGCAGTTAAGTCAGACCCCATTGATTTCCATTTCTGTTGGCTGCAGTCTATGCTTTTCATAACCAACTATGTAGCCAATAAGAAGAGAGATGGTGACAAGAGGCATTCCTGTCGAACTCCATTTCTTATTACAAACTGTTCTATAAGTTGTCCTTCATGAATTAATCTACATTTCATATAGTCATGTGTTTTCTAAATTAAGTTAACGATTTTGAGGGACACACAATGCCTCATCAATTTCCGATGTAATTCTCTGTCTGCACTGCCAAGTGTCTTTCCGTGAAATACACATGCAATAAAATGAGGTGAGTTCAGTTCCAGACTTTCTTCAACTATTATTTTCAGTGTAGCTATCTGGTCTGTACATGATCTGTTTTGTTGAAAACTTGCTTCTTCTTCTTTAACTCCCAGGAAATCAAGCCTGTACTCTACTATTTTTGCTGCCATCCATGCAGTTTTTCCCTGTTCGTTTAATATACGACCATTCCAGATACCACATAAGGAATTTGTCCTAGAAGAAAAACCGTGAGTTGGCAACTCTTGACTCCTTTCGGCTCTCTCTGGATCGCATCATGTGCCTTTTTGCCAGAGTACTTTCTTCTGTCTTGGATGGCTGAAATGAAATACTTTCGTTAGCTAAAATGTCTGTGTTGTTTCTTGAAATTATTGTGGTTTAACATCTCTACAGGATGGTTTAACTGGCCTCATTTCCAACATTCCAAAGATGCAGCAATAGAGAATGCAGTCAGCGACCCATAGCTTGACTGCTTGCGCCAGGGTCAGCGAACCAGAGCTGACCAAGACCCTACTCCACCTCCACGTGGTGGTCCTGGAAACAGGCTGCATCACTGCAGTCTGGCTGAGAGAGTAGGGATCGAAGAGGGAAGGCAAACCCGGTCCCAAAAAATGCCGTGCTGAAGTCTGATGTGTCGGCCGAAAGGCGCAGATATCGCAGCTCTGGCGTAAACAGACACAACGCAACCAACGTCCTTTTCAGGACGAACGAGGAAGGAAGAAGAAGATGGCTGAAATGAAATATTTTCGTTAGCTAACCTGTCTGTGTTGTTTCCTGACATTATTGTGGTTTAATATCTCTACAGGATGGTTTAACTGGCCTCATTTCCAACATTCCTTATTAGCTTTTTACGAGATGCATAGTAGTTTGCAGGGTTACTATTCTGTGCTCCCGATTCGGGAGTTGGTAGCTGTGGTGGAATACATTGATACAGCGATAAAATCCTCCATTATAAATATGAAAGTTAAAATAAAATGTAGGGATAAAATATAGTTAAGTTACGCTGCGGCTTCTTCGCCCATGCCACAGGCGCGTTGATTGTGGTAGACCGTACCATCGTTTCTAGTGTCATTGGAAAAAAACTAATTATAACATGAGGACCCGAAAGGCCTATTCGTTTAGACGGGGTAAGAAAAGGAGGGAAGAAAAAAATGATGCCGTCTGCACGCGTTTGAATCTAAGCCTAACATACGCGCGAACTTGTAGTTGGTAGTTTGAAATACGATGTAAAAGTAAGAACATGTAGCCAATTGTCACGAAAACAGGCTTAGCTCTTATTGCGAATGACGTAAATTCTCACGTACTACGAGAGACTCTCGTAATTAGCTTGAAAGTACATGGAAAAGAAGTGAACGAGTGGTAGTAAAGATTTCAAGACTAACATGGAAAAAAATATGGAATTTCTTATTGATAGGTTTAGAATCATAAAAGTTAGATAGTTTAAGAGCTTATCTTTTCCTGATAAATAATATGCTTTCAAATAAAAGGACGGACACATAACATGGAAGTTATTGACAAAAGACTGATTTGTTCAGTGGCAAACTAGCAAACAGATGTTAGCTTTGCATTCACTAAAATTACATTTGACGCGTCCTTGAGACGAAGGCAGAAAAAAATACATGAAAACAAGGGGCAGACAAGGAGGATAGAATCTAAAAATATCTTCGCAGTAGAAATCTAAGAAGGGAATGAGAGAAAATTTGAAAATTTTTTTTTGTGTTAGGCCAAAACCAAGTCTAATCTTGGGAAATGACAAGTTCGGACAGACCGACCGACAGAAATACACTACACATTTGACCAAAAATTGGACATTTATTTTTGAAATTTTAAATTGTAAAGGGGAAGTACTCTCATTTGACGAAATAAATAAGATTATTGAAAAATTTGCCGGCTCGTTTCCATTTTTTTGAAGACTGTCCATACAAGCAGATCGTTGAGGCTAAGAAGTTTGTCGTCCATTGAATATATGTGCTAGTAGTAGTGGGACGCCCTAGTCTAGCCAGCAGCTCAGCTGAGTTTGTGCTTTTTCAACGTACCTATGTGTTTTCATTTTGAATTGTGGTAAGGAAGAAATTATTAACCTTTATATTTAACAATTATGAGTGATTGATACTGCCATATAATGAAAAAATGATTACGACAAGTGAGTACTTATTCTAGGTCCCCAGCCGACTGTCCAGGGCCTAGAGGTTGAAATATAATAGGATTAACTATCAGAAATGTAGAATACAGATGTTTCTTTTCAGGTGGTCAGGTGGAAACATATCACTCACCTTATTATATGGAAAAAAGAGATTAATGAAAATATTTCAGATGCAGTGCAGTCCATAGAGGAGAGGAATGAGAAACTAGTGCTACTTGATAACAGCCTGGATATAGATGTGCTGGGTCGGTCAGAGAGATCTGACCATGTCGTTTTTTCAATGTATTAATGCTTGTAAACATGGTGGATTAGGTAGTATGTTAAGACATAGCCAATTTTATGGTTTCAGAGTTTCTTTGTCTGGCACTGTGCTAGTGCCAGATGTTCTGACGAATACACCATTGTATGAAATGAGATGCCTACCATATTACCTCAGAGCAAGTGAGGAGTGGGCCTAAGGAACTACTTTCTTCAATCGTCACAGGCCAGTTAAGTATTAAAGACCTGGCCTGCTGAGATTCATCAACGAATATAATATAATAGAAACTCCATTGTGTATTAAGAGACTTTCCCACCATTAATCCTGTTTAAATAGCAAATGAACTCTGTTCACTAAGACATGGGTATGATGCAAATACCCCGACCCGACATCCAGCACTAGTTCCTAAAGACTTTTAGTTTTAGTACCAATATTAGCAAATTTAAATTATGTATATGTACAAGTCTTTCATGTGTTTACTTGATTATATGTAATTCTATTGAAATTGATTCATATTGATTCAAAAGTCCTGACCAGAAGAAAAACTTGGTTCAGGACAAAATAAATTTTAAAAAAATTGTAATTTCTAAATTTTAAACACAGTGTTAATTGACTTGATCATAGATATTAATATTAGAGTTTGTGTGTGTGTGTTTGTGTATTTAATTACCAGCACACCACATTTCATTACCCTAGACATTAGACGTAGCTATCAGACATACTAGTCAGAATAAGTCTGATTGAGGTCGTAGGTGGTAGTAGCAAGGTACTCTGTAAACTCACATAAACTGTTATCCTCAGGGACCTTCACAGCTGACCTCATTCAGTACATTAAGTAAACATAACAACAATAATTAATAACATCAAAACCCACCACAGTAGCACACGGGTGAGAGCTAATAATTTCGACTTAACTCTTAACAGACAAGGGACCATTGTTCAGGGCCGGTAGATCTAAGTTTTGTTTCATGCTGTCCTAGCTTTTTTTTTTTTAAATTAATCCTCATTCAGTTTCCTTTTCAACTATGTATAACGTTACCACACTTTTCAGGTCTGAGTGGCTAAGAGGTATGGCGTCCGCCTCGAATTATAAAGGTACCGGGTTCGATTCCCAGTTGAGGGAATATAAGTTATGGAATTTGTTTTTTCAGAACCAGTGGTCCTAATGATGTCATAGTCCCCTCTGGTCTCCTGGGTAGTGAGATCGGTTGCCTAGCCTTCTCGGATAAGGGCAAAAAAATAGGAGGTCCTGTGTGCAAGTTGCGCATGTTAAAAATCCCACGGCAGTTGGAAATCGTAAAGAGTAGGCCATAAAGCCACTGCCATGGCAAAATTTAAAAATTAGAAACCTTCGCACCACAAAAATATTTATAGAATGTGTGATTCCTAAATACACACATTCTCGCCGGTGCTACGGAGTTCGTGCACTGTGCTGAATTTCTCTGTGTGATCTGAGAGGAGATTGGATCACTGATAAAGTTGTCGTGTACGATGAAGATATTTCTTAAAACCAAACTATACTTTAAAAAAACGTTAAACGACCTTTGAACTTCAGCACTACAAGAGCTTTTAAACTGGCAGAAAAGTCCTGAAGTCGAACAAGGGAAAACCATCACGTTCTCTAAGAGTTTTAAAGAGAAAGAGAGAGAGAGAGAGAGAGAGAGAGAGAGAGAGAGAGAGAGAGAGAGAGAGAGAGAGAGAGAGAGAGAGAGAGAGAGAGAGAGACAGACAGACAGACAGACAGACAGACAGACAGACAGACAGACAGACAGATAGACAGACAGAAAGACACTGAGAGAGAGACAGAGAGAGACAGAGAGACAGACAGAGAGACAGAGAGAGACAGACACAGACAGAGAGAGACAGAGAGATACAGAGAGAGAGAGAGAGAGAGAGAGAGAGAGAGAGAGAGAGAGAGAGAGAGAGAGAGAGAGAGAGAGAGAGAGAGAGAGAGAGAGAGAGAGAGAGAGAGTAATTTCACTTACTCAACAAACCTTTCCGATGTGAACGTAATATTCAAAATGTGATACTTGCTGCCTTCATAGCTCACGTGCATAACAACGTCTTCTAATCCTTGGACTGACTCAGATATTAGTCCTAGTGTTAGGGCACACATGGCTGCGGTATAATATCTGAGCCGCATTTTTGGTAGTTAGTTAACGTCAAAACATGCCAGCCTGGAAGAAAGAGTAAAAATCTTTTTAAAATGCTAACTTAGAAAAACGGCTTTTGCCTGACCACACTATTCTTCCTTCTTCTTCATTTTCTTCTTCTTCTTGAATTTTTGGCCTGTATGCCCAATTCTCAATCCTTTGAAAATAAAGTTCGTTCGTTCGTTCTTCTTTTTATTCTTCTTCTTGGTACATTCTCAGACGTCTACTTGAATATTTTCACAGAAAGCAGGAGTTAGCTTTAGGATCTTTGCATCTCCAAAACACTTACAGATATAGGAATTCACCAAATAAGGGGCGAAACATCAGAATGAAAAGGCACCCCCCCCCCCCCCTTCCCCGCTCCTTATTTACATATATTTTTTAGAAACTTAAACACAAAATAACGAATTTTGATTGACAGTTTTATTTTACAGTAACTCAAAAATATTCCTTATTATTAAAAAAAAAAAAAAAAAACTATCTATAACAAAATTACATAAAAGTAAGGTACAACTGCAAACAGACAAAAGTTGATAACAATTCATACATATTTTATTTTATAGCATAACATTTTTCCAGAATGGAAGAAGATCGGTTACCACGACAAGTATGGGAAACTAAGAGCTAGGGATCCAGACCTCCAGGACGATCCAGAGTCCGCTAGGAGGACAACAGTAGGCAATATCTGAAGGACCGAGGACTACATCGGAATCAGGTCAGAAGGAAGACAACCGATAGGATAGTATGGTGCTCCTTCCTACAAGTCTCTACACCTAACGGTAGAAGAGGGGTGACTAAGTAAGTAGTAAGCATAACGTTTTTTTTTATTTGACACTGGCCGCCCGATATAGAAATTATCCGTCTCTTGTCACAAAGTCCTCTGTTTTTGCGGCTCCAGTGAAGTCCACTTTTGTCGCCTGCCTGGCTCCGCCTTTTTTCTCATTGTTGTATGGCGGTTCTTTTTATTGTCTTTCTTTGTCCCGCCACGTAGAATTATTTTCAAACTACATTCGTAACCTTTAGGGTAATTACCATTGTCCAGTACCAGGCATGTTTTAATTCGTCTGTTATCCGACCTAACGATTACTTACATTTAAGTCCAAAGTGGGGGAATATACTGGAGCGGTTGATATGAAACAAAGGTTTTCAAAGTCCCAAGGGAGCAACGATCGCCCCGTCGCAACCCCCTTGGATCCGCGAATGACTGTTCGCTATATCATCATCATCATGTGACGTATTCTTTCCAGAACGTTGTCTCCATTACAGCTGCTCTGAACGCATCACGATTCTGGGCAAGTCGACCTGCATCAGCCAAGACAAGTTCAGACTCTCTGTGATGTCCTGGGTCCACCGTCGTCTAGGTCGACCCCTTCCCCTTTTTCCAGGGACCATGCCTTCCATCACTGTTTTTTCCAGACTATTATGTCTTTTTATATGACCGAAAAATTTCAGCTTCCTTATTGCGATGGTATTTAGGAGCCAATGTTCCTGTACGTTTAGTGAGTGCAGTACTTCTCTGTTGGTCTTTTTTTCTGTCCAGGGTATTCTCAACATCCTTCTGTAGCATTTCATTTCGAATGATGTAATCTTTTTTTGCAACTGTTTTATTGAGTGTCCAAGTCTTGCAGCCGTATGTTGCTACTGGGAATATACATGCTCTGATCAGTTGTAACTTTGTTTCTTTGCTTGTGCCTTGCCATAGGTTTTTCATCTGTATTAGCTTATGTGAAGCAATTGCATGTCTTCTTTTAATTTCTACTGCACAGTCGCCAGAGCTGTTAATGATTGATCCTAAGTATTCGAATTCATTGACACTTTCCAGTTCTTCGTTATCAATTTCAATTTCTGGTTGGTCTTTACTTTGTCTGTTGTCAATACTTTGGTCTTCTTGGTGTTTAGGTATAGATTCTGGGCCTCGCTGTGTTTTTTGGTGGACAGAAGTAATTGTTCAAGTCCTTCTGGGTTGGTCGATAGGAGGACTGTGTCGTCAGCATATCTGATTTCCGGGATCTGGTACCCGCCGATGTTAAATGAGTCAAACTCTGTGTGTTCTTGGTCATCTCTTACGTTTCTCATGATATTCTCAGCATAAATGTTAAACAGGTAAGGGGAAAGGGTACAGCCTTGTCTTACTCCTTTCTGTACTTCAAACCATTCTGATGTTTCCCCCTCTATTCTTACGGCTGCCTGTTGTTCTTGGTACAGCAGTGCGATGAGTTGTATAAGGTGGTTTGGAAATCCCATATTTTTCATAATAGAGAGAGAGAGATCTTGGATCCGCGAATGACTGTTCGCTATATCATCATCATCATGTGACGTATTCTTTCCAGAACGTTGTCTCCATTACAGCTGCTCTGAACGCATCACGATTCTGGGCAAGTCGACCTGCATCAGCCAAAGACAAGTTCAGACTCTCTGTGATGTCCTGGGTCCACCGTCGTCTAGGTCGACCCCTTCCCCTTTTTCCAGGGACCATGCCTATATATGTCCTTCAACTTGGGGGATTTTGCTTCTATTTTCTTTCGTGTCATTTGTTTTCTCATCACTATGGTGTTTAATGTCTCTGGTGTTATCCAATCTTGTCTCTTCCCTTCCTGGAACCCCAAGCATGTTTTTCTACTGTCCTTGTATATTGTTGAAACGGTGTTTAATTTCTGGTCAACATCATCAGTCGCTGTCTTTTCCTAGCCAGACCACAAGGTCTTTTAAATGTGGACAATCGCCGTAATATAACATACAAACCTTGTGTCCAGGGTGAAGTGGACGCACTTGGTACAAACGAGACAACATTTCATTTGAAAAAAAGACTACTTAGTAACCTATCGTTATAACGCTCCCTAGGACGCACGCGAGCCACTACAACAGCTGACACCTTAGCAGGAAGCTTACACCAAGTATTCACATGCTCTTAGCGCGATAGTTTCTGAGGTTTACCGTTTTACAATATGAGGTTGCCTTCCCCCCCCCCCCCCCCCCCCCCCCCCCCCCCCCCCCCCCCCCCCTCCCCCCCCCCCCCCCCCCCCCCCCCCCACCCCCCCCCCCCCCCCCCCCCCCCCCCCCCCCCCCCCATGCCCAACCTCATATTAGTAACATTGTGGCATGCCTGAGGCTGCAATAATCATATTCTTTCTTTTCCTCTTCAGACACCCCCGGGGAGTAACTACAGGATTCAAATGTGGGGGGAGAGGGGGGGACGGGACACACACTCTACCTGCTTGGTACAGGCTTTCTCCAAGGAGACCAGTGAAGCATCCATACACCGCAAGGAGTGCAAAGGAAATAAAGAAGCTGATATGCAAAGGGAGATAATGATATGCAAAGGGAGATAATGATATGCAAAGGGAGATAATGATGTAACCTACATATGTTAAAGTTTAGAAGTTAGCTTCGAGTCCGTGAATGAGTGTATTTAAATGAATGAG